>ONZH01023797.1:0-346836 GCA_900303285.1 Rhinella marina | reverse complement strand
TGTAGGAGGATGACACTTTTCTTCCGCAGTGGATTCACCTTACCCTTTATCATTGCCAGACAACAGTTAGTGAAAAAGTAATTGGCAATGATGAAGAAAATGTAACGGTGCAGTGGACCATCTGTGACGCAAAACCTATATATTCCCACCATGCCAGCCATGGGTTGTACATTAACTAATAACAGGGAAAACAAATAAAATATTTTACAGAAGGGTCAACTACAGACACTCCTAAACAATTTTACATGAGGGAGTGTCTCCCCGTCTGCCATCGTGTTCGGTCAGGCTGTCAGTAGGTACACCACCTCTGTTGTCCGCAGAAGCGGCCACTATGAGGAAGGCCACGGCGAGAACATCCCCTTTTCAATTGAGAGCAAGTGTAGAATTGTAGGAGGATGACACTTTTCTTCCGCAGTGGATTCACCTTACCCTTTATCATTGCCAGACAACAGTTGGTGAAAAAGTAATTGGGAATGATGAAGAAAATGTAACGTTGCAGTGGACCGTCTGTGACGCAAAACCTATATATTCCCACCATACCAGCCATGGGTTGTACATTAACTAATAACAGGGAAAACAAATAAAATATTTTACAGAAGGGTCAACTACAGACACTCCTAAACAATTTTTTAGGAGGGTCAACTTCGGACACTCCAAAACAAATTTTTTGGAGGCTTGCCTACAGACATTTGACTGCTACCTCAATCTAACTTGGTCACTTGTTGGTGTCACTACGCTGTCACCATGATGTGTCAGGCTTATGCCTGCGTCATGGGGAGGGGGAAGGCACAGCAGTGCCAGCATGAGCAGTGGTGTCACCTGCAGGCGGTGATGGACCTTCGTTACACCTAGTTGGGTGCTTCCCTAACATGTGATGGGTATTTGCCTCGCCTTTCTTGGTCTGGGTGAGCACAATTGCCATGAGGGTAACCACCAGGCTGTTGCCTGAGAATTTGGGGTAATGGTGGGATTAGGCAGCCTCAGAGGCATCTATGCATGCTGCCCCTGCTGTTTCCTGTCCATTTCCGTGGTGTTTCCATCATTTTCTGAGGTTTCCAGGTTTTCACCCAGCCTTCCCTAGGCAGAGCCTTGGTCCCCTGCAAAAATGCTCGAGTCTCCCATTGACTTCAATGGGGTTCGTTATTCGAAATGAGCACCCGAGCATCGGGAAAAGTTCGACTCGAATAACGAGCACCCGAGCATTTTAGTGCTCGCTCATCTCTAGTGAAGACATTTTACATTTTTGTAGTTTACCAGCAGATCTGTTTTATAACATCCTGTCAGTCCAGTTCATAGACAGAATATATACTGTACCGCTGCACACATAATTCAGGAATTCTCAGCCACTAAAAGAAGAGGATCTGATAATATATTAAGACCTTGTTAAGTATGCAATTCCTTATATGATGTCTGTTCCTTATATGAAACTGTCATCTACTGTATTTTATAGCCTGCTCTAGTGTAACGGAATCTGCCTTATACACTTTACAGAGTAATCAATGAGCATATGTCATGGTGACAATGTGGAAGGGAAATAACTTCATAAGAATAACTAAGTAGCATAACAAATGTCCACACAAGAGGAGTCTACCAGCCCTGTCTGGTTCTGCATCATTAGGATTGTGTCGGATTTTATGATTGCTTTTGTGGTTACTGAGTGTAGGGCATAAGGGTGGGTTCAAAGGGGAATTTTTATCAAACTGAATAAATGGAAGCAATTTTAAATTTCGCACTTCAAGGCATTCTCTCTGTCCATTTCTTATGTATAAAACGTGGACAGTAATGTCAATTTTCTTTCATATAAAGCTAATGAATCATTTATCAAGTCAATTAAGCTCTGAAATTAAATGTTATTCTTCGTGCATTTCTACATCATCTCTTCATATTAATAAGGCTCGGTAGTCACTTTTTGCGCCTGATGCATCCCACATCCCCAAAGTTTATACTGGTAAATACTGAACCGTATTTGAGTTTCCTTTTCGTTCAGTCACATAAGCTAACTGGCAGTAAATAGAAGAATTTGTCTGTCTTCTGTTATTCATTTATTTATTTTTTGGTGGGGGGGCAAAATAAAGCTTGAGACCAATAGAACTTAAAGGGTTATCCCGTGACTCATGTAAAAAATGAAAATCAGACATCATATAGTACATGACAATCTCGTTCTAATAAAGCTGGAACCAGCCCTGTACCTCACATGGATCCAGAGATCTCCCCATTGATTGCTCTGCTAGATTTATATCAAGCTGACAGCTCAAGGGGAGGGTCTGTTCTGCTGCAGCTCAGGGGGTGTGTCTCAGCTCTCCCTATCACAGTTCAGGAGGCAGTTGAAGGATAAAACTGAGTGTGTGCGGCTATCTCAGTGAGCAGATCAAAGAAATAAGAAAAAACAAACAGCAGGTGGCGCTATACAGATACATTATATTGAATAACTCTATGCTATGCTAAAGTTTTAATGATATGCAAGTACAAAAGTATTCACATCCATGTGCTGGTTTGAAAACTGTAGAATATTTTTTGTAGGACAACCCCTTTAAGAACACCAAGCAATTGCCAATCGACATTTTTTAGGCTGGGGCTACATGGAGATCATGGCCATAAAACCTGCCACTGGACCCAATATCACTTTGTAACTAGAGATGAGCGAGTAGTGAAATATTCGAAAGTTCGAAATTCGATTCGAATAGACCGCGATATTCGACTATTCGACCGAATATCGAATCCCATTAAAGTCTATGGGAAAAAAATGCTCGCCACTTGGAAATCTCAATTCGACCACTTGGAGGTCACCAAGTCCACCCTGAAACCTCAGAAAAGGATGCCAACACTGCTGGAATGCAACTGGGACAGCAGGGGAAGCATGTCTGGGTGCATATAACGCGCCCAAGTCGCACTATTACGCCACTATCACAGCCTCTCAACAATACACTCCAAAGACAATATAACCTCTCTGTAAAGTGAGACCATACAAGGAAACCTTCTTTCCTCTACATTGCCATGGACCCCAAGCCAAACTAGACAAAAAAGAAGATAAAATTCTGCACCCCTTAAAATCACGTTGCCTATGACAACCACAGATGGCATAGGCAAGGGGGAAAGCAATCAAGCCATCACTATTTTTCCCTCTGTGCCATCCCTGCCTTGCCCAGGCACATGTCCCAAAACATCATCCACGCCCGAGTAACACGGTTACTGCAAAAGGCCATTTGACCACCAACACTTTGGTTTGAGGCCGGGGATGCTACATCTCCCTGACAGCACACTGGGTGAATGTTGTGGAGGCGGGGACGGGCAAACCTGCTACCCCCACCCAAGTTTTGGGCCTTGGTTCTGTCTGGATTTCCGCAACCCTTACAGACAGCTCGGCAAACCCCTCCATCTCCTTCTAGATTTGTTAAATCTGTCCACCACCCAGTCAAGTCCACAAAGTCCAGTCTCGTCGATAGCCTGCAGAAACTGCAGGGACCTCACTCTGACACTCCTTCCTCCCACCCTGCCCAATGTTATCAACCCAGTGCTCCCACCCATGCAAGAATCGCAGGAGCTATCTGAGGATTTTGTTTGTTCTGATGCCCAAACACTGGAGCAAGCTCCATCTCTAGCTGATGGTGGTGTGGAACGGGCACTAAAGTGTAAAATGATTAGGGACGATGATGAGACACAGTTGCCAGCAAGGGAGGCTGTTGGAGCAAAGTGAGGCAGTGTAAGAGGAGGTGGTTGAGTATGACGAAGTCAGTGACCCGACCTGGCCCAGTGTCATGTCTAGCAGGTAAAGCAGTGGGGATGTTGAGGGATGCGTAGGACCGCAAAAGGCAGGAAGAGGTCGTGGGCTGGCCAGAGGCTCATGGAGAAGGCAGGCTAGAGCCCGCAGGGCCGCATCTCTTCCCTATAACAGGCCCCTACATAAAGCTCTCCCATCGAGGGCTCTTAGGTCCTTGTTGTGAAAATATTTTAATGAGTGCGCAAAGTTAGCTTGAGGTGAGCCCTCGAAAAAATTATATGGAGGCCCAAGAGGTGAGCCCTCGAAAAAATTAAGTGGAGGCCAAAGAGGTGAGACCTCTTAAAAAATTGTATTAAGGCCCAAGAGGTGAGCCATAATAAAAATTGTTTGTAGGCCCAAGAGGTGAGACCTCTTAAAAATTGTTTGTAGGCCCAAGAGGTGAGAACTCTTAAAAATTATGTGGAGGCCAAAGAGGTGAGACCTCTTAACAATTGTATTAAGGCCCAAGAGGTGAAACCTCTTAACAATTGTATTAAGGCCCAAGAGGTGAGCCATAATAAAAATTGTTTGTAGGCCCAAGAGGTGAGACCTCTTAAAAATTGTTTGTAGGCCCAAGAGGTGAGCCATGAGAAAAATTGTTTGTAGGCCCAAGAGGTGAGACCTCTTAAAAATTATGTGGAGGCCAAAGAGGTGAGACCTCTTAAAAATTGTTTGTAGGCCCAAGAGGTGAGCCCTGAGAAAAATTGTTTGTAGGCCCAAGAGGTGAGCCATAAATATATATATTTTTTTTTTTTTATGGAGCAATTCTACGGCGGTTAAGGAGGAGGAGGTGGAGGAGGAAATGGCACTTCATACAGATGGCACTTCACTTTTGGCTGCTTTCCACTGTTGGAGAAGCAAAGTCCGGGTCAATCCACTTGCTGTTCATTTTGATTAGCGTCAGCCTGTCAGCACTGTCGGTTGACAGGCGGCTGCGCTTATCGGTTATAATGCCCCCGGCTGCGCTGAACACCCTTTCTGATAGCACGCTGGCGGCAGGGCAGGCAAGCACCTCCAAGGCGTACAGGGACAGTTCCAGCCACGTGTCCAACTAGGAGACCCAGTAAGTGTAGGACGCCGAGGGATCGGGGAGGACAGGGTTACGGTCTGCCAGGTACTCCCGCAACATCCGCTGATACTTGTCCCTCCTGCTGATAGCGGGCCCCGCAGTGATGGAAGTTGCACGAGGGGGTGCCATGAACGTGTCCCACACCTTGGAGAGTGTTCCCCTGGTGGCTGTGGGCCTGATCGATGTTGTGGGACTCTGGGAGACCCTCTCCTCTCTGCCGCCAGCGATGGTGGGTGGGAAAATCTCCATCATGTTCTGCACGAGTTCCCTCTGGTATTCCAGCAATCGATTCGTCCTCTCCTCTACCGGAATAAAAGAGGAGACGTTATCTTTATACCGGGGGTCCAGGAGTGCGAAGACCCAGTACAGTTTGTTCTCCACTATCCGGACAACACGTGTGTCCCTGGAAAAGCAGCCCAGCATGAAGTCAGCCATGTGTGCCAGACTCTGAATAGGCATGACGTCACTGCCCCCACCAGAAGGATCACTTGCCATTTCCTCCTCTTCCTCTTCCGCCTCCTCTCCGCCCCATCCGCGCTGAACCAATGGGACGCACACAGCCTGACTGCTACCCTCGCCGCCAGCATCCGCCTCCTCTTCCACAGCCACCTCCACGTCGTCCTCCTCCTCCTCCTCCTGCAACTGCCACCGAGAAGCAGACAAAAGTGTGGTCTGACTGTGTAGCTCCGTTGCGTCTCCTCCTACCCCCGTCTCCTCTGCGTGCAATGCGTTCTCCCTTATTGCGATGAGCGATTCTTTAAGGACGCATAGGAGCGGGATGGTTACGCTCACTATAGCGTCCTCGCTGCTGACCTTCTTGGTGGACTCCTCAAAGATACGCAGTACATCGCATATGTCTGCCATCCATGGCCACTCGTGGTTGGCAAACTGAGGGAGCTGAGTTGGAGGCACGCGTGGATTCATAATCTGGTACTCCATCAATGCTCTCTGCTGCTCACACACCCTGGCCAACATGGAATAGGTGGAATTCCAGCGAGTCGGCAGGTCGCACAACAGCCGATGTTCAGGCAAATGGAGGCGTTGCTGGAGTTTTTTTAAGCTAGCAGCAGCTACAGTTGACTTCCGAAAGTGAGCGCACAAGCGCCGCACTTTCACCAGTAGCTCTGCCAGGTTGGGGTAAGTCTTTAGAAATTTTTGGACTACCAGATTAAAAACGTGGGCCAGCATGGTACGTGATTGAGTTCGGCAAGCTCCAGAGCCGCCACCAGGTTACGGCCGTTATCGCACACGACCATGCCTGGTCCTAGCTGCAGCGGCGACAGCCACATCTCCGTCTGCTGCAATATGGCGTCCCTCACCTCTGGGGCGCTGTGCTTCCTGTCGCCCAAGCTGATGAGCTTAAGCACCGCCTGCTGACGTCTCCCCGCGCCAGTGCTGCAACGCTTCCAGCTAGCGGCTGAGGGCGATGTTAAGGCAGAGGAGGAGGAGGAGGAGGAAGAGGAGGGGGTTTATCAGAACCCATGCTGGCAATCTTGGGCGGGGGTGGTAGGTAGGCCGTCTCTGTTTGCGACCCCGTCCCCGCTTCCACAACATTCACCCAGTGTGCCGTCAAAGAGATGTATCGTCCCTGGCCGCAAGCGCTTGTCCACGAGTCGGTGGTCAAGTGGACCTTTGCGCTGACTGCGTACCTCAGGGCCCGCCTGATGTTACGCGACACGTGCTGTTGCAGGGCGGGGACGGCACTCCGGGAAAAGTAGTGGCGGCTGGGGACGGAATAGCGAGGTGCGGCAGCCGCCATCAGGTCGCGGAAGGCCTGCGTCTCCACAAGCCTAAACGGCAACATCTCCAGGGCCAGCAGTTTGGAGATGTGGCAGTTTAAGGCTTGGGCTTGGGGGTGACTCGAGGCGTACTTCCGCCTGCGGTCGAACGCCTGCGAGATGGACAGTTGATGGGACGAGGAGTGTGAAGGTGCAGGCGAAGATGCGGGGGAAGGGGAGGCTGAAGGAGAAGGCCCCAAAGTAGCCGAGGCAGAGGCAGATGTGGAGGTGTCCTGGCTGGAGGTCTGGACCGCAGTGGCAGCACACAACAAAGGGGAAGAGGCAGTGGCAGGAAGACCTTGCGCAGGTTGTATTGCGTTTGCTCTCTCCCACTCAGCCCAGTGCTTGACTTCCAAGTGACGCCGCATGCCTGAAGTGGTCATATTGCTCTTCTCAGAGCCCCTACTCAGTTTTGAGTGGCAGAGTGTGCAAACCGCGCTCAGTTTGTCATCCGCACAAACATTAAAAAATCTCCACACCACAGAAGTACGAGGCCTCGATGGGGGAGCTTCGCGCGACTGCCTGCTGCCGGGAACAGCTTCGGCCCTGCTGGCTGTGGCCTCACTTCTCTGTCTGGACTGTCCTCTGCCTCTGGACATCCCTCTGCCTGTGGACATCCCTCTACCTGTGGACATCCCTCTGCCTCTGGACATCCCTCTGCCTCTGGACATCCCTCTGCCTCTTGCTGCCTTTTTCGGTGCTGCGCAGACCACCACCTCTCCACTGCTTTCCCCGCTGGACATCACCCCTGGCCAAGTGGGGTCGGTCATTTCGTCATCCACCACCTCCTCTTCCACTTCCTCACTCTGCTCCTCCTCCTGCCCACTGGACATTCCAACAGCCTCCCTTGATGGCAACTGCGTCTCATCATCATCATCGCTCATGATAACAGATGCTGGTTCAGGGTCCACATCAGCAGGAGATGGCGAATACTCAAGTGGTTGGGCATCACTACAAACAAATTCCTCTGGTAGCTCCAGGGATTCTTCCGGCACATCTGAAAAAGGACCCGAAAAGAGCTCCTGGGAGGGGTCAAGGGTGGGTTGACTCTGTTGGCCAGGTGTGGAGGAAGGAGGGTCAGAGTGAGACTGTGTGGATGACTGGCTGGTGGACAACTGTGTGGAAGCGCTATCGGCTATCCATTGCACCACCTGTTCACACTGCTCAGGCCTCAACAGCGGTATAACCCACCCCCTGCTTAACTGTCCCATAAAGGCAGGGATTCTGGATGAGCGGAATCCTGGCTGCCCCTCACCAGCACGCATTGTATCCCCACTGTCTTCAACAAGGCGTGTATTAACACCACGTATATACAAGATTTTTGCAGGCACGCAGAACGCACAGTACAGGTGCCAAATAAAATGCCTTTTTTTTTATATTTCTAGGTACACAGCCGTGTACTAACAGGTCAGACGGTGTGTATTAACACCATGTATATAAAATAATTTTGCAAGCACGCAGAACACACAGTACAGGTGCCAGATAAAAGGCCTTTTTTTTTAATATTTCTAGGTACACAGCCTTGTACTAACAGGTCAGACGGTATGTATTAACACCACGTATATACAAGATTTTTGCAAGCACGCAGAACGCACAGTACAGGTGCCAAATAAAATGCCTTTTTTTTTATATTTCTAGGTACACAGCCGTGTACTAACAGGTCAGACGGTGTGTATTAACACCACGTATATACAAGATTTTTGCAGGCACGCAGAACGCACAGTACAGGTGCCAAATAAAAGGCCTTTTTTTTAATATTTCTAGGTACACAGCCTTGTACTAACAGGTCAGACGGTGTGTATTAACACCACGTATATACAAGATTTTTGCAAGCACGCAGAATGCACAGTACAGGTGCCAAATAAAATGCCTTTTTTTTAATATTTCTAGGTACACAGCTGTGTACTAACAGGTCAGACGGTGTGTATTAACACCACGTATATACAAGATTTTTGCAAGCACGCAGAACGCACAGTACAGGTGCCAAATAAAATGCCTTTTTTTTTTAATATTTCTAGGTACACAGCCGTGTACTAACAGGTCAGACGGTTGGTATTTACACCTGGTATACAAAAAGGGTATTGCAGGCACACAGAACCCAGAACACTAGAGCCAAAGAAACTGTATTTAAAAAAAAAAATGTACACAGCCGTATACTGCCAGAAGATCAGATGGTGCATATACACACTAGGTATATAACAGGGTTTTGCAGCCAAAAAGAACGCAGAACAGTAGTGCCAAATATAGTTTGGTATGTAGCAGAGCACCTAATACACCACTAATGCCTCTCTCTGTCCCTACTCCAGCAGCTATCCCTGAATACAGCAGCCGTTCTCTGCAGAGTGTATATGGTAGTAAAGCTATCACTGTACTGCACTATAGTAGCCCTGATAAGGGCTTTTAATCACGCTCCTGCCTGTCCAACAGCTAAAACCTATCTCTCCCTTCTCCAGCCTCTGTCCCTGACTAAGTTCACGCAGCATATGCGAACGAGCAGGAAGAGCTGAGTTTTTATGATTCAAGGTCAAGTGGTTTTTCCAGCCAATCCATATAGACGCCGTTTTCGCACTGCCAGTGTGCTCCGCGGGCCTGTCATACCCCCCCTGCATGTTGATTGGTGGAAAAAGAGCGCCAGGGAAGGTGGGAGGGGAAACGAATTCTAAGTGCGCCATCGCCGTTATACTCGATCGAAATCGAGTATGCCGAATAGCGTAGTATTCGATCGAATACCGGCTCGATCGAACACTACTCGCTCATCTCTATTTGTAACAGTGCAGCCAAGGGTGTAGCTAAAGGCTCATGGGCCCTGGTGCAAGAGTTCAGCTTGGGCCCCCTTCCCTCAGTGTTTTGTGTGTCATCTTATGCGGTACAAGGGTCTTTGGGCCCCTCAAGCTCCTGGGCCCGGTAGCGACTGCTACCTTTGCACCCCCTATAGCTAAGGCCCTGAGTGCAGCCATTATACTTAATCGGACCGAAGTACAACTCCTAACTTGTTGCAATCCCAGAATATCCAAATATCCAAACACTGATTCTGGAATTCTGTGACCTCATTCAGTTTAGTGGTGGCCAGTCTTTGGTCACATGACATGTTGCAGTCAAGATCGCTGTATAATCCCAGCCTAATACGCATGATTATGGGTAAGACGTGTTAACAGTGGTGAATAGAGGACCCATGGAGCGTCCTTTGCTATGCCGTAGGAGTCATCATTACCAATTTGCTTGGGGACATCGTACACTAGTTCAATATCGTAATTCCCATTGGGAAAAGGGGAAGGGCTAACCTGAGATGGGCTCCACTTTATCATGGGTCCCATAACAGCAAAGTGGATTTCCTCTATTGTATATGTGCCCTTGGGTGCACATATGGTTTATGTTTAACAATTCTCTACTGTAGATTATTAGTTGGACAGCCATCGGGTCTGAGCTGTTGTTAAGAGCATTTAGATATGTGCTTTACAGCCGCCACCAGGGGCCATAGACATAAGGGACAGAAGGAGACCTCATTGACTTCTATGGCAGAGTTTTCTAGACACGCTCTGTCATTGTACACGGAAAGAACAGATAAGCTATTGTAAATGGTGGGTCCTGTATTATCTATATATACATATATACATGTAGTTATATACATGTAGTTGTTATCTCTCATTGTAGTCGTGCCTGTGATGATAATGAGAAGACTGCTGAAAAGTGACTATACAGACTAGGTGGTGACATCTATTATTAGTGGCCAGTGTGAAAACTAGATTTTAGGATTTTTTTGATTAAATATAGGTAGTGACATGAACAATTAAAATTACATAAGAATATGTCAACATAAAAACTAGATTTTTTCTTCTAAAGACACATTCCCTTTAAATAAATCAGGCAAAGAAATAATAGCTGTAAGGCACAAAGTAACCCAAAAACTCACCAACAGCAAGTGTATCAGCCTTAAATATTGCTGCCCCATTTTCTATTTCATTGATTTATACTTGTCTATGATTATGTTTATTACCACTAATGCAAATAACACATTACATGCAGACCAGTGATACATGCCGCTCTATCAAACTAGTTCATTGCTCCACTTCTTACTACCTAGGACTGCAGACTACTATACGACCTCATTCCGTAACCAGCCTGGATTCCAAGAATAGATTGCTCTAACATCATTTGTTTTCTCAGAAAGAAGTGCAACATCCCAATTGGGGCAAAGCCAAGTTCTGGCAATTAAGTCATGCTTTAAAAATGATACCTTCTGCGCATTAATTAAAGAAATCCCGTCATATGTAGCTATCGCAGACACATGTTTCCACAATATGCCCCAGTTTTTAGCCATGCTGTAGGATATAGATGATCGTTGAACAGGAAACGTTTCAAATCAACTTAAAACTTTTTATTTTTATTTTAGTATCATATGATGTATAGTGGATTTCAAGCCTGCACCGAAGGGACTTAACATAGGTGGGGATACTTTGTGACTTTCCTAAGGAAACATATCATGGCAGATAATGCAGCACAGAAACTATCCATAAATTGATCTATGTCACTTTACGGAAGAGTGCAAAACTTCAACCTACTGTAGTTCCTGTGTTCCTCATCTGACTTTGACAATCAATCTGAGGCACTAGTGGTCTTTTCTGCTGGTAATGAAACCCGTCCATGTTCGGTACCATACATACACTTTGTGAGCCTGTCACCACGTCTTAACCACATGTCTGTTAAAGGGGTTTTCTGCTTTCCCCATTTTGATGATGTATCCTCAGGACAAGTCATCAATATCAGATTGGTGAGGGCCCGACTGCTGGAACCCCTGCTGATCAGATATTTGAAGAGAACGTAGTGCTTGAACCAGAGCTGTATTCTCTTCAAACAGCCAATCAGCAGGGGTTCAGGCAGTCGGGCCCTCACCGATCTGATATTGATGACCTGTCCTGAGGATAGGTCATCAATATGGGGAAAGCAGAAAATCCCTTTAATACTTCATTTTTTTTCACAACTGAATTGTGCTGTTCCTAAGTTATTCCTCCTTAATATTTCTTCATATATAGACAACTGGCTGTTACCATACCTCTTATTACAAGGATGGGCCCCTACAGTCTGGCACTGACAGCTCTGTATGGACAATCTTAGCGTGTGTAGGGAGTCCTAAGAGATGGCCGAAATTGTCTCATCAACTAGAGTTCCTCACCTGCCAGGGGCTGTCCCCATTGGTGAAGAAGCTTCCCCTGCCGCTTGATTGACAGGGCTGGACATTTTGCCTTGCCCGGACAATCTCATGCCTGGTCTGAGTAGCGACACAAGCATAGTGGTTGTGCTTCTGGAGTAGCGACTATTCATACGCCACTACACATGGAGTAGTTATAAAAGTAGTTTTCTTCCTCTTCTACCCACTGCGTTTCCTCATAAGTTACCATAGCATCGACCTGTAGTTCTGAACCTTTGTTAGGTCGAGCATGCTCAGTGTGCTGCTATCAATTCTCTAGCTAAATGTTAGTGTGCTGCTGATTACTGAGTAGAGGGGGTGTGACCGGACTGTATATCAGGCAGCCAATCAGTAAACATCAACACTCACAGCAGGAAAGCTAGGGATTGTGGGATTGTAGTTTTGTGAGGGATGATCAGGAGCCATGATACTCTCAGTATGCTGCAGGCTCACACAGGAGGTAAACAAATGGATTGCAAGGTAAATTGAAGCTCTGGTTATATGTATAGGTATGGGTTCTGGTGGAGTCACAGCTTGCAGCCTTAATGCAGTTTTTCAAAAAATAAGTCACTTTACTGGAATACCCCTTTAAGCAGTGAATACATGCATCTTCAGTAATGGAAAATAATGGAAATGTAGGATTTGCACGTAGTATATTGAGATATATCGTCAGGCAGTAGCACAATGAAACAGAAGAAGAGATATTGATCATTGCCTGATGTTCAGATAAGCGTAGATGAACTGAGAGGCAGATGTCGCCTAATTATCAGTAATGAGGATCGGTGGCAATTCTTCATGTCATCTCTATCTGCGCATTAGCGTTGTGTGCACTGAATGAATTATATGAACTTTGTGTTTGCTGATTCACATTGTTTTAGCTAATTATCACTTCACAATTTAGCCTTGATATAAATTCCAAACCCTTTAACCTATCCAGCTCTATTAGGTATTCAAAGGCAGATAAGAAGCAACACTTACTGAACCTCGAGTAGTAATTGCATATGATACAGTTAGTAGTTAGCCTCCAGCATTGGGGATCTGGATTCAAATCTGACCAAAGGAAACATCTACATGGAGTTTGTATGTCTTCTATGTGTGTGGTGTGTGGGTTTACTCTGAACAGTACGGGTTCTTCCTACACGTCAAATACGTACTGATCAGTTATTTGGCTTCCCTTGAAATTAGCCCTATGGGGACATTAGATTGCAAGCACCATTTGGACCAACCTGAGTAATCTCTGTACGGCACTGTGGAGTATGTTGGAACTAGTTGGGTACAGCCGCATGTTCAGGTTTTCTAATGCAGGTTTGGAAGCCAAAATCAGGAGTCGATCATAAAAGGAGAGAAAGTACAAAGGACAGATAGGACTTTTCCTATTTTTTTAATTCACTTCTGGCTTTGGTTTCCAAAACTGCCTCAGGAAACCTGACCATGTGGCCGTACCCTTTAAAGGATTTATGTCATGATTGATGCAAAAAATGAAAATCCAACATCATGTAATACATAACAATATATTTCTAGCTAGAACCAACACCATTCAGCACATGGATCCAGTGATCTCCACATTCATTGCTCCAATTGCTCTGCTAGATTCTCTTCAGCCTGGCAGCTTGGGTTGTGTCCTTTTGCAAGGGGCATGTTCTTTCTGCTGTAGCTCTCTCCCTGTAACTGTCACAGCTTCTAGCAGAACATATGGCTGGTGACTGCTGAAGATTTAAAGTGAGCATGTTCGACAAGAAATAAGGAAAACAACAAACAGCAGGTGGCGCTATACAGATACATTTTATTGAATATCTCACTGGCTATACAAAATTTTTAATTACATGCAATTACAAAAGTATTCAGATCCAGGTACTGGTTTGAAAAATGTAGAATATATTTAATCACACAGCTCCTTTAAGCCACACAAACAAAAGTGATATAGTCAAGTTTCAGCTTCCAATTGGTGATGTGGTGGAAGGACATTTTACTGCTGTAGTCCATATTTATTGTCAGCTCAGATGCTGTCTGTGTGCTTCATATTTATCCTACATTGAGACAAAAGTCTAATACAAACTGTTGACAATGCAGAATAATTTCCTTAGATAAACAATAACTGTGAGTATTGCCATATTGTTTTATCCTGCATGAGGATTTTGCTGTGCTAGACATATTTGACTCAGGTATGGTAGGTGGGAACTGAATTTCTTTTGTAGATATTGAGAGACAAATGTATTATTTCAAAAGGTAATCAAATGTATTTTCTGTAATGTCTGTATATTGACTGCTTTCTCTTCTTGAAAAATGGTGACTGTAGTCACTTTTTAATTTAACAGAATAGAGCTAAAGATGTCCTAAAATGCTAAAGATGCTAAAGATGCCCGGCTTTTTTGCATTTAAAGGTATATTCTGGCTGTGTGAAGTTATTCCCTATCCACATGATAGGTGATACATATTAGATCGATGGGCATCCTACCACTGAGACCACCACCAGTCACAAGAATGGGAGCCCTCTACCCCATGGACTCACCTGAAATGAACGGAATGGCTGGTCGGGTATATGCACAGCTACCCCATTCATATCTATGGGAGTTCCAGAGATACCTGAGTGCTTTGCTATAGTCGGAACTCGAGTAGAAATTAGTGGAACGGCTGCGCGCATGCCCAACCAACCAATCCGTTCATTTCTGAGAGCTCCACGGGGTACAGGGAAACAATTCTCTTGATCGGTGGGGTCTCATCAGTATTCTAATAGTTATTAGTGTTGAGCAAACATGCTCGGCCGAACTCGCTGGTCAGCCGAGCATGCCTACGCTCGGGTCCGCTCGGTGTTCAGCTGAACACCGAGTGTACTCGAGCGCAATGCTCGAGTCTCTTCCCCGCACTGTAATGTCGATTTGTACGCTAATGCGTACGAATTTGTATGCTAATGCGTACGAATTTGTATGCTAATGCGTACACATTTGTATGCTAATGCGTACGCATTGTGCGCTAATGCGTATAAATTCAGTTAATTAGCATACTTTTACGAGTGAAAGGAGTAAAAGTGGAGAAGTCGCAATTCTGACCTTTTTCTATTAACCAGACACCCTCCCCTCTTCCGAGCGAGGGGTACCTGGTTTAGTCCCATTGACTAACATTATGCTCGGGTGCTCAGCTGAGCACTCGAGCAACCCCTAGTGCTCGGCCAGAGCACCCGAGCATACGAGCACAGAGGTGCTCGCTCAACACTAATAGTTATCCCCTATCCTCACATAACCGGAATATCCCTTAAACAATGGCAAATACTAGGATTCAGAGAAAGCAATTAGTAAAAGATCAATGAACCTGGGATCAAGGACTGAATTGTATTTTCTGTTCCTTCTCATTTGTGGCTGTGTGTACAGAGTGTGATGGGCAATACCATACTAGGACTAGGAATAAGGCCTCACTAGGAATAAGGCCTCATGTACTCAACCGTACATATTTTGAGGTGCACTAAATGCAAATACCGCCTGTGTTGCATCGACAATTTTTGCAGACCCGCTGACTTTAATGGGTCTGTGATCTGCATTCTGTGGCCAAGTATAGGGCATGTTCTGTATTTTTGCAGAATGGACATATGGATGTGGAAAGCTCAGAGATCAACCGTGTGCTTTCCGCATTTGTATGTCAGTTCCATAAAACAATAGAATATGTCCGCAAAATGTCGACCATGAACCTGTTGAAGTCAAGAAGTGTGCAAAAAAAAATGTAAGGGCCACATATGTATTTTGCAGATCCACAATCTGCGAAGGCAGATCCACAATCTAAGGCAGGTTTCTGCCCATTATTTGGCTAAGGCCACAGCATGGAGGATATTAGCCGACTACTAGTGATCAGGTTTGACTACAAATGGGTCTCACATTTTCTTCTATGTTATCACATTTTGTATGTAACAGTCTATGACTTGCAGTGGTTTTCTCTGATTTATTTTATTACACTGGCCTGCTCTACACCAAACTGGAGCATGGCTGCCAGTGCCTTCATGGATGCTCTGAAAGTCTGTGGGGGTCTACAATGAGATCAGATAATGATAGATAGATAGATAGATAGATAGATAGATAGATAGATAGATAGTTAGTTAATATAGCAGAATACTAAGATACTTTATCTGCATATTATTGTACATTTTTCACAATATGGCATCATACCACTACATTGTTCAATTATGGTACTTTTTTCTTAGGTTACCTAAGAAACCTTTTTACTTACCTTTTCTTCTGAGGATACCATAAAGATACTAATACATTCCCTTTAGCTACTCCACTGATGGTGTCTGTGAGGAATAGCTTGAGGCTCACATCACAAATAGTGGAGGTGGAAATGGCAAACATGAGCTATCCTTCTCACTGAGCCCCATAGTGGTCTCAGAGGGCCTCTATTGCACATTTACCATTGCTAGGGTGAAAATCACTCTAAATTGTGATTTCAACTCAATTAAGGGGTCTATTACATTACCTAATGTTTGGTCAGGATAAATGTGGGTCAGTCAGCGTTCATTTGCATCAGCTTATTACACAAACCGATGTAAAGTATATGGGGGGAGGAACTTTTGCTACTGCAGTCATTCCTTCTTCATTCAGCTCTATTGATTACTGGCAGTTCCTATGGATGCGTTTTCCCATTAACTGGGATAAAAATCACTCAGTGTAATAGGGCCTTAAACGGATAGGTCATCAATATCAGATCAGATCAGGAGGGGTGTCCGACACCCGTACCATTGCCAATCAGATGGATGAAGAGAAGGCCGTGCACTGATGGTGAACAGGTCAGCACTTTCTAATGCCATCATTTAATATTGCATACAATGTAGTGGGGGGTCTTGAAAAAAATTCCAAATGGAGTGAAATTGGAAAAAAAAACAATGAAGGAATGATAGGTCATCAATTAAAATATTCCAGAAAACCACTTTAAGACTGAAAAGCTAAATAACTCTATGAAATTGTGTCATTCCTCAATATGCATCAAATGCTGAATTAAGACACATGATATCAAAGAAAATACAAAATAGGCATTTGTACTGAGATTTGTCTTGGGCATGTAGCTCCCACTTGGGTAACAAATCATTAGAAATGTTCAGGTAAGTGATTGTCAAAGATACTCAATATAGACTTCTGGTCAGCCTAGTGAATTTTACTGTATAATAGTACTAATCTGGCAATAAATCTGCTGTATCTTTAGACTGTACAGTTTATATTGCCTATTAGTTGGCTAAAGGTGGGTTTACACAGGCCAATGGAGCAGCTGATTGTCGGGAAGGAATCGTTCCTTTCTGACAGTCGGCTGCTCGCTCAGTAAATGAGACTGCTGTATTTACATGCAGTGATCTCCTTCACTGTATGAGGAAGAGGGATTGCTATAACGATCCCTCTTCCTCATACAGAATCATGGTTTCTGAGCAACAAATCGATGTTTAGACAGCAAGATCTCCCCCCCAGAAGCGATAATTGATGTGTCTGCGCGAACGACAGGATCACTCGATGAACGAGCGTCTCGCTCGTTCATCACATGACCAGCGGCGCATTTAGATGGCCAGATTATCGGGAACGAGCGTTCGCAGGAACATAATCTGGACGATTATTGATTTGTCTAAATCCAACTTTAGTTTACACCGAAAATCCATCCACATGACTGAAGAATCTGCCTCAATGATCCAAATTCTATCCACCAAAAACTTGAGACCAACTCTAAATTGGTCTAATCTGCACCACTTTTATGCACCAGAATTTTCTATATAAACTTCACAAATGTATCTAAAAGGTGGACAACGGCTGGCCATGCCATCATTCTTGTTTAAAAACAGGTAAACGTCAAGGATGTCATGAAAAGTCATTGTTTTTGGTGCATCTGAATAATAGTAATAATAATAATAAATGTGTCTAAAATGAGATACTCCAAAATCTTGATAGAAACAACACTAGAAAAGTGAGGAGTTTAGCATAGTAAATGTCTATGCTCCATGGTATTTGTTTCTTATGTGGCAGTGTCTCTTTGAGAGTAAGCAAAATATCCCAAATGAGTCGATATGAACCTTTGGGAACATTTATAGTTTACTATTGTTTTTGCATCAGTTTGAAAGGAAATGTGTCCTATTGTTTAAATCACGTTTTTATGTGTAACATATTTTTAATCCTTTAAGGTCGGACGTTTTTTTCATTCTTGCGTTTTCGCTTTTCACTTCCTGCCTTTATTTTTCTGTTCAAATAGCCATATGAGGCCTTGATTTTTGCATGACACGCACTTTCTAATGCAATCATTCATAATTTAATATTGCATACAATGTAGTGAAGGGTAAGTAAGTAAGGAATAAGGTGACATTGGAAAAAAAATGCAATTCCACAACAGTCTTTTGGGCTTTTCTTGCGTTTTAATACTGAAAAAAAAAACTGAAAAAATTATTTTTTTCTTTTTGTCATCCTATTTTGACCCCTATAACTTTTTTGTAGTTATGTATATAGAGTTGTGTGGGGGCTCATTTTTGGCCGGGCAATCTGTACTTTTTATTGACACCATTTTGGGGTGTGTAAGACTTTTTGATCACTTTTTATCACATTTTTTGTGGAAAATTAAGCAAATAAAAAGTGAAGTATATGTTTTTCCCATTTTTCCATATGGGATAAATATTTTTCAATCTTAATAGTATGGGCATTGTCACACGTGGCAATGCCCATGATGTGTATTTTTTAATTGTTTATGTATTTTTATTTTCATTTCATGGGGAGAGAAGGGTGATTTTAATTTTTATATATTTTTAAAAACTTTTATTTTTTTACACTTATTTTATAGTTCTCCTAGAGAACTGTAACAACCAATCTCAGACTGCTATTCTCATAAACTCCAATGCATTAGCACACTAGTACGTCACATGTTGGGAAGAGTTTGGTCACGTCATTTTTAATTTTCCATGTCAATATCCATATTTAAGTAAAAAAAAAACACAAAATCCTACAGTTTTTGCACTGGCCACTAAGCCTAATAATAGGCGCCACTTTGTCTATACAGATCACTTTACTGCCGTTACCTGCTTATCTGTACACAGAGGTGATATCATTACAGGCAGGATTAGAATGACAGATAAGACAGAATCCACCATTCACAATAAGTGATTGTCAGAGCTTATCTATTCTTCCCTTATACAATGACCTCTGCACAGGTCACAGAGCATGTCTAGAAAACTCTCCCATAGAAGTCAATAGGGTTGCCTCCTGTCCATTATGTCTATGGACCACGGGGCTGCTGTAAAGCAATTTTCTTAATGCTTTCTAAATGCTGTAAAAAACAGTTCAGACAAGATGGCCGCCCCCATAATCATGTTCCGAAATTTGAATTAAAAAATCTGCAATCAGAAAATTAAGAGATTCGGAAAAATGGATATATGTCGTTATCTGGTTTTAACTGGCAGAAAAAAACTGGGTGACAAAATTCCATTAGGTCTGTCTCTGCTTTGTGTGCCCGTGCCAAAGCTATAAAATGGCGCACCTTAATAATAAATTTGATGTAAGTGCAATGTAAAAGTACATCAGGGGGTTGCCCATGGAGTTGCGATTTTTGTAAAAGTCACACATAGGAAATATGCTATAATCCAAGTCTAATCTCACTTTTAGCCCTTAAACATAAACCCCTTTGAAAAGTATCATCACATGTCACATGATGAAAACTGTTGCCAGACGCCCCAGTTTTTTAGGCCAGGTATCTCTCTTGATAAATGTCCCCCCTTGTTTTTCTTCTCTAGACATACTAGTCTGTGCACTGTCTACAAAGCAAGTGTCTTTAAATGTACTTAGCCCTATGTAGGATGGTGTTTTTCAAGTCTCTATTTATTCTCTGATGGTTGTAAGTTATTAATTGAGGAGTGTAATGTTCCAGGATCCTCTGAAAGATTCATGCATGCGAATCACTTGGGAGCATACATTTAGCGGTATGGTGTCTCTGAAATACTGTATATTTTAAAATGTTGGCATCTATAGTATGCCTGAGGCTGCACTTATAGCCAAATGAGACCATCTAGTGCATAGCGTCTCATCAGACATACAAATAGCAAAAGGCGGCCAATCATCCATTGTCTGCTCAAGTATAAATTCTTTACACCTCTTCTTCCATCTGTCCTCTCTGTAAATTAGTAATATGCTGGGCTATATTCTATAAAGCTAGTTCATGTCATTGTTATCATTCTTGATAGTAAGGAAAGTTATATAAAGGGAACCTGTCATGTTGACCATGGTGTCTTCACTGCGGGCACCATGTTATAGAGCAGGAGGAGCTGAGCAGATTGGTATATGGTTTTATGGAAAAAGATTCAGTAAAACTTGTAATTTATACATTTAAATTCCTGCTCATTCTGAGCTTTAAAGTCAAGGAGGTGGTCCTATCAGTGATTGATATCTATATATCTATACACAGTCATAGAGGGAAGGCTGTCAATCACTGATAGGACCTCCTCCTTGACTTCAAAGCCCAGAATGAGCAGGAATTATAATGAATAAATTACAAGTTTTACTGAATTTTTCCCCCATAAAACTATATATCAATCTGCTCAGCTCCTCCTGCTCTATAACATGGTGCCCGCAGCTCAGAGACCATGTTTATTGTGACAGGTCTTCTTTAAATAATAAGACATTTTTATTTTACTAGGCCTAAGCTTTTAATAAGGTTGAATGACCCACCTGCAGGTAGCATGGCTGTATTCTGCTCAGAAATACTAGGCAAACAGGGGAAAAAAGTGATTTGAAAGCTCATGGTGCTGCTGGGGCTCCAGTAAAGAATCGGGGAACCCTGCACATTTTTATTTCTGTGTGACAAAGAAAGTTACGTTGCTCCTCAGAGAAAAGTCAGAAAGGCTTAAAGCCAGCACTGTGACTGAGACCTAAGTTAAATCTCTTTATGTGTGAGATCCATCCTGCCCTAAAATGTGTCACTGAGAGATTCTTTGGACCGTAAACCTGAAGCAGAAAATCAGCTTTTCATTCCTTCAATGTAATCTATAGAGTGTAAGTTACAAAACCTAAAGGCAGTTGGTTCAATTTTTGGTTTATGGTAAGAATAAAAAGTATTTGTAATGCAGCAGATTAGGTGCCAGCAAACGATTGCAAATTGGATCTCATTTCAGAGATCTATCTTCTCCTAATACAGCATTACTCTATAGGGTATCACAGGAATGCGTGCAATTAGAGATGAGAAAATTTTTAAAAATTTGTTCTGGGTCCTATTCAGTTAAATTGTCCTTTAGATTCAATGCAGTCCAAATAAATTTGGTCTAAAAGTGCCCCTTTTGACCTGAAAAGTCGTTTTGGACACCAGGAGCGTTGCTAGGCTAAAACATTTAGGGCCTGGGCCCCTGATGTTTCCTCCCAGGCCCTGAATGTCCTGCTTGCCAGCTAGATACAATTGTAGGCCTCAGGACGGCAATACAATCGAATCTAAAGCACTGCAAGAGGTGAAGGACCTGTGGTGACATCACAGGTCATGTGATCTGTGCAGTAGCTGAGAAGGACTTGCGATGATGTCACTGGTCACATGTCATCATGTGACCAGTCCAGGAGAGGCTCCACAGTGAAGAGAACTCTAGGGGAAGAAGCTCTGCTGATGGTCTGCTATAAGGAGAGGTAAGTGAAGGCAGAGTAATGCTGGGAGTTATTTAACTGGGACTGTATGTTAAGGCTTAAGAGAGGGATGTTATTTACATGGTACTCAATGTTCAGGGGGTGATGCTATTAACATGGGACTGTGTTGGAGGGGGCTGTGGGAGGGAGTGATGTTATATACATGGGACTGAACGTTGGAGGGGGCTGTGGGAGGGGGTGATGTTATTTTCATGGGACTGTATGTTGAAGGCAGCTGTGGAGGGAGTGATGTTATTTATATGGGACTGTATATTGGAAGGGCTGAAGGGAGGGGAGTGATGTTATTTACATGGGATTGTATGGTGGATGGAGGAAAATAGTGTTATTTACATGGGACAGTATGTTGGAAGGGCTGAAGGGAGGGGAGTGATGTTATTTACATGGGACTCTACGGCGGAGGGAGGGAAAATAATTTTATTTACATGGGACTGTATGGTGGAGGGGCTGAGGGAACAATAGGGACTATATTTATACGGACTCTCTATGAGGGCATTATTAATACTTGAGGGCTCTTTTACTAATGGAGGCACTCTTGTGGAGCATTATCACTGTTGGGAGCACAGTAGGGGGCAGTATTACTAATGAGGGCATTCTAGAAGAATTAATATTGGTGAAACTATGAGGAGCACTATTACTATGGGGGCACTATTACTATGGAGGGCACTGATATTTCTTCAGTATAATATTTGGGGGGATTGGGGGCACAGCAAGCAGCAGGATAACACTGTTCGGACTCCAGGTTGGGGGATGATGATAGAATGTGAGGAAGCTAAGATGTATGTGTGTCACACTCTGCAGAGACGAGGAGCAGCTGAGAGAAGTTGTCCGGACCAAAATGGAGAAGATGATGACAGAGGAGATCTACATCAGAGGAGACATCACCTGGAGGCCATAGATGTGAAAGCTAAGTGCTGCTGCAGAAGGAGGGGCAGGTGGTCGACTTAGAGAATTGGGCCATATGCATTGGGAGCTTGGGCCGCGGATCTTTTGAGACCCTAGCAACGCCCCTGTTGGACACTTTAGTGTCTTCAAGGACTACATCCAACCTTATTCAAGCTTCCTTCACGCCAAGATAGCATTAGTAATGTCAGGTACACGGTTGTAGCTGATGGTAACATATAGCCTGTTTAATAACACACTGCTCTGTCAGATTTTTCTTTTTATTAAAAAAATAGTCCAAGAATGATCCCTTTTTTGTGGTAGCGCCCTTCTTCTCTGTCTTTGAACTGTAGAATGTTGGCCGCTATTGTGAGTGATTCGTGTGGAATGATTCACAAAAGTTTTGGATTTGCTGGAATTACATTTTTTTTTTTGCAAATTTGATTAATGTAGAATTAATTTGCTCATCTCTACATGCAATGTAACCCCTAAATGCATAAGTTATGTAAACTGCTTTCATCTATGTCATGCTATCAGTGGGGTCTGTGAACATGGACCTCTGACAGTTGTCTAACTGAATGGTCTCTGGCACTGCAGAACACATTATTTTATGTGACTTGAAATCTTCAACATGGTTTTTCAGTACTTGCTTTATGGATTTCATTGAAGCTGTAACATGAGAATTCAGAAACCTCAAGTTCTAAGAATCTGTACTATGCCAGTTGGGCTTCAGAGACTCAACAGTGCACTGCTGTCTCTTTAATGTGTATTACATGGACATCTGAACCCATGGACTTCAATGGACAGAAATATTTTGATATATTTATCTTTATATAAGAGAAAGTATTTCATTGTTTATAGTGATTGCTCATACAATTACATAAGAACTTTAACCTGGTGCTAGGTTACCTATTTATTACCTATTTCTTGGATACAATATAATTTAGATTTATATGAGTGAATCTTCCAGATCAGATACTGACATTTCTAAAGCCTGTATTAGACTGGCAGATCAGCAAGCGATTGTTGGGATGAAATCTTCCCTCCCTGCAATCGCTTGCTAGTTAGAAGAGGGGTTTGCTGCTATTACATGCAGAGATTTCCTCCATAGGATCAGGAGGAGTGATAGCTGTGCCATCGCTCGCCCCCATATTATCTAGTGGTTTGCCGGCGGCAGATTGCTATAGGACAGCATGATCTGCTGTCGGCAAGAGCTGATTTTAAAGCATACTTAAAAAAGGACAATTGGCGGCAGTATTACACTGCAAGATGATCGCTAACGAGCATTCATGTGAGCGCTCGTAAGCGATTATTGGCCTAACTATCAGCCAGTGTAATACAGCCTTAAGAACAAAATTCTAGTCTCCGTACAGTATAAATGTGTGAGCCGAAGTTAGTTATTAGCGAAGTCGCTCGTTGAATAACTTCGGTAGTTGATTTTGCATTCCGAGGAGACCACAGTGTCATATCTGACTTTTTTTTGTCAAATATCTTTTTATTGACAGGTTTATATTCAATACAGTACAAAATAAAGAAAAAAACAATATCATAAGTCAATACACTCTAGGTGTAGCAAATAGGATTACAAAAAGGGGGGAGGAGGGGGAAGAAGGGGAGGGAGGGGGGAAGGATATGGTAAGGTTGAATACATCAGTGGATACATCATGTAGTTTACATACATAAGGATATACACAATGTAGAAGCAAGTGATATAATCGAGTCAAAAGGAGGTAATAAATGCCATGGTGGCAACATAAGATATTAAAATTTATTTTGGGGGCCCACTGTATGGATACATTCAAATATAATAAATAATCTAATACATTTTTTACATGAACATTGGCTGGTTGAGGTGCTGTACACGAATATATGTCTGTAGTGCAGTAAGTCTACTGTGTTATGTGCCACTGGTGCAGGGGGTGGGAGACTAGGGGCCCACTTTGCTCAGGGGCCCACCAGGGGATTCTCCTGTACCCCTGTGGGCCAGTCCGAGCCTGCATATGTCAGAGGCTCAGTAAGTGGATGGGTGCCTGTGTGGGTAAGGGGGTAGACAATTGCCATTATGTATATGTATCGTTGCATCTGTATGCCTTTCAGGGAGCCCACAGACGAAGAAACTTAGAGTGGGATCTGTTAGCCCAGCTTGCTAGCTCTTCCATAAGGCATATTTGATCAACCTTTAATTGCTATTGTGTAAGGGATGGAGGATCAATACTTAGCCAGTGGAGGGGAATTAGTGATCAGGCAGCTTGGACCAGCCACGTAGGGAGATCAAATGCTGCCGGGGTCCAACTGGCCGATGGTATCCACAACAGTACTGAGGTGGGCGAGAGCTGGATGGAGGTGCCACAGATAAGATTAATTTTATCTTCTATCTGGGACCAATAGCCCTTTATGATTGGGCAGGACCAGAATATACGGCTTAATGAGCTCCCCTCTTGTGAGCACCGCCAACAAGAATTTGTCTCTCTCAGCCCCATGCAATGTAGTTTACTGGGGTCGTTGTACCATCTGGTCATAGTCTTGTAAGAGTGCTCCTGGATTCTAATGCATCGTGAGAAGCCATAAGATCTCAAATGTATTTGATCAATCTTAGCAGTGGTAAAGGATTTCCACAATACCTGACTTTTAAGGGCAATAGGGGCACTTTCAATTTGGTCCTACTCAGATGGCCAATTTAAAGAAGAACTCCCCCAAACATTTTTATTCTCTGACCTGTTAGAAAGGTGCATGATATAATCTGTAGATTAAAATTTTTGTCGGGAGTTCTTCTTTAACTGAATTGGACCCAAAATTAACTTTGGGGAATTTGCTAAATTTAGTCATCACTTTCTTTTATCCCACTAAAGCTATTGAGAATAATGCATGATAACACGTACAGTGGTGCTACTCTTAAAAACCTGTAGCAGTCATTTATGCTGGCCATTGTGCTTCCATAGCACTTGTGCAAACTATTGAAAGTCTTTTACCTGTTTTTCTGTACAGACACTAAAAGCCTAATAAACAAGAACACCAAGATTACAGTATGAAGTTTTAATACTATTATCTTGAAACCAGAATCATTTTTGTAGTTTGGGGCAAAATGAAACGCTCCATGTCATCTTTTCTACCTAATGACTATCTATGTCAGGTCTCATAATGGCAGCTTTTGTGCATTCGACCAAAATAGTATTCAGCCTTCACAGTAGATATAAACTGGAATTATCAGCTGAAAAAAATCTTGCAGAGAAGCCTCAAGGGTCTGTTATGACCTAGGTGACTCCACAAGCCAGTTTATTTTGTCTCTGAAAGCAGTGTTTTTTGGATTCCCTCATTTGTGTGGTTATTCCTTTCAGGCCGCCTAGGCTGAAAATGGGTTAAAAGCAGATTATCTTGATGTTCTGCTGTGCAAGGTAATTTACTACAAGCAATATATGCAGTTTTCATTGTAGCGGTTGATCTTTCTGCCTTCCTGTGTTGTCGAGGTTCTTAAGTTCACCCGAAGGATTTGCAGCTCCATATGTTTCTTTCTATATTAGAGAAGGTCACCTTGGATTTGAATGATAGCTTTCACAAGTTCGTCTTGTCTAATAATAGTGTTCAAGTGTCTTTCACTGAAAACAAGGTCATCAGCATCTGATCGGTGGGAGTCCGACACTTGGGTGCCCGCTGGTCAACTATTTCAGGCCAGTGACGTCATGACTGTTTCACTGGGCTGAGCACAGCTCAGCCCCATTGACTCCAATGAAGCCGAGCTGCACCCAGGCCACGTGTCATTGTTGTGACGTCACTGGCTTGCAGGAAGCAGCGCAAAGACAGTGGCACTACTGAGAGCGCTACTGCCTTCTCAAATAGCAGATTGGCTGGGGTCCTGAGTGTCGGACTCCAGTCGATCAAATGCTAATGACCTATCCACGGATAGATCATCAGTAAGAAAAAGGTATAGAACCCCTTTAAAGGGCATCTCTTAGCAGATTTGTACCTACGTATGAAACTGGTTGACCTATTACATGTGCGCTTGGCAGCTAAAGGCATCTGTGTTGGTCCCATGTTCATATGTGCCTGCATTGCTGAGAAAAATGAAGAGTTAATATATGTAAATGAGCTTCTAGGAGCAACAGGGGCATTGCGGTTACACCTAGAAGCTCTGTTCTCTCTGCAACTGCTGCACCCTCTGCACTTTGACAGGGTCAGGCAGTAGAAACATCATACAAATACAATTACCTGTAGTACTTAAAGTGCACCTGTCAGCGGATTTGTACCTATGACACTGGCTGACCTGTTACATGTGAACTTGGCAGCTGAAGGCATCTGTGTTGGTCCCATGTTTATATGTGCCCGCATTGCTGAGAAAAATTATGTTTTCATTTATACAAGACCCTCTAAGAGCAATGGGGGCATTGCCTTTACACCTAGATGCTCTGCTTTCTCTGCAACTGCCACACCCTTTCCACTTTGACAGGGCAGGCAGTGAAAACATCATCATGCTTGGCCCTGTCAATCAAAGTGCAGAGGGCGCAGCAGTTGCAGAGAGAGAAGAAGCCTCTAGGTATAAAGGCAACGCCCCCGTTGCTCCTAGATACTTATTTGCATATTATAAAACATCATTTTTCTCGGCAATGTGGATACATATGAACATGGGACCAACACAGATGCCTTCAGCTGCCAAGTGCTCATGTAACAGGTCAGCCAATGTCATAGGTACAAATCTGCTGACAGATGCCCTTTAAGTGACCAATATGAGGGTCATGTTACAGTACTGTAAAAAGAAGCTGCTGAAACTACATTATGTGTCTCAGAAATGATAGCAGCGGATGCACAAGGATTAGCAGCTAGGCAATCACTGATGACGGCAAAATCAATGGCTCACCTATTTAGTGATCGATTGTCGTGAGATGGTACATTTGGGAAGACATTGCTAGCAAATTGGGATATTGTAGGGACGTTGCCATAAAAAAAACATTTTAAAAATAAAGCTAAGTTTAAGAGAAAGGGAATCAGGAGACGAACATGAGTGTTGCAATCAGACATGTAGTAAGTAATTTTCTCCTTGTCATCAAGCCTTCCAATCCGCACTAGGACATAATCAAAGCCTTCTTGAGTAGTTCGGAAAATACAGTAAACATACCTGATCATGTGCTCTGCAAAATCTATCCCTTACTACTGAAACTGCAGAAAAGAAACTACTTACAAAGGTTGTGTCATAAAATGTACATAAACCAAGAAATGAAGAAGACTTAATAAAAGGTGGACAACCCCTTTAAATGGCAGATCATAGTTTTCTACTAATCCTCAGCATACTTATAGTTTCTGGCCCAAGGATCCTTACTAGGGATGGGAGAATCGATTCTTACAAATAGATTCCTCTAATCAACAAGAGTTCTTCACCTGTGAGGGCCTGTCCCCGCAAGTGGAGAATCTCCCCCTGCCGCTTGACTGACAAGGCCAGACTTCTCACTTGGCCCTGATAATCTTGCCCCTGCCCTGAGTAGGGGTGCAAGCGCAGCGGTTCTACTACTGCAGTAGTGACTGTTCATGTTCTGCACCGCTACCCAGAAGTGTAGTGGCTCATGCGTGGTTACTGCTCAGGTTTGGGAAGTAGAGCCTCTGTGCTTACACGAGATTGTCAGGGCCAGGCAAGATGTCTGGCCCACTCAATCAAGCGAAGGGGAGCTTCCTCACATGCAGGGATAGCCCCTCAAAGATTAAGAACTCTTGTTGATGAGACAAATCAGTTCAAAAGAATCTATTGGTCCATCCCTATTCCTTACAGATCTTGATGAATTAATTTGATTTATAATAAGTTCACTTGTTAATTTCATTCAGACTTTCTCGGGAAGTGGCTGGATCTCTGCTGGATCCCATTAAAATCAATGGGATCTGGCGGCACTATCTGGCAATGCCAGATCTAGAGAACTCCGGAAAGATCTCTGCCGGACAGCCTGCCGGAGAGCTTTGCCACAGATGTAACATTAGCCTTAGTCTTTCTAGGTCGACAAAGCAATGGGAAAAGGTTTCTGTTGCAGTACACTGTCTAACCCAGGGGTCCCCAATCTTTTTACACAGGGGGCCAGTTCACTGTCCCTCAGACCATTGGAGGGTCAGACTATAAAAAAGAGCCCCCTTAGATGCCCCCCATATGCCAGTAAGTGCCCCCTTAGATGCCCCCATAGTGCCTCCCAAATATGTGTCACGAGTGGTCTTGCGTCTGGAATCAGACGTTCTGCGCGGCTTTCTAAGTGACAGGTTGGACAGGCTATTCCCTGTGGTTTGGGTGCTGTTCACCACACCCCTTTCCCTCAGCTGTTGCCGCTGGGCAATTAGCTGTCTCCTACTTACCTCTTCCTCTCCCAGTATCCCTTGCGGTTTATATCTGCTTCATACCTGGTTGAGAGTGGTGTGGATCTCGGCTGAGATCCTGTTGCTGAGTTCTACTTAAAGTTAAGTGTTTTCCCTTCCTTTGGTTATTCCTGTTTGAGTCTCCTGTTCCTCCTTACGCTTGGAGGAACGGGTTACTCTCTTGTGTCATTAGACTGCAGGGTGTTCTAGGGTTTATTCAGATTAGGTTCCTGTGTATGAGCTTTCCTACCACCCGGGGTAGTTCATACTGGTAGCCAGCTAGGGCCTAGTCTTAGGGTCCCCTGCAGGAGGTGACCAGTTCCCTGGTTTTGTCTGTTCCCATCCCTCATACGCTCGGTGTGGCTTTTCCCCCCACACCCGAGCGTGACATTATAAACCGCCACTAACAAAAATTTATGTCATTTTTGTGTTGACATGGATGCTATTGCTACACTGGCTGAACGGCTGCAGGGACTCAGCTTGGAGGTGGCTGACATCCGCAACCAGATTCAGAGACCACAGGCTGGTGGTTCTGGGGGTGCTGAGTGTCAGGCCTGTTTGGAGCCTAAGGTCCCCCTCCCGGATAGATTTTCTGGGGAATGTGATAATTTTGTTCTATTTAGGGAGGCGTGCAAATTGTATTTCAGACTGCGTCCACATTCTTCTGGTAATGAGGAACAGAAGGTTGGTGTGGTCATCTCGCTGCTTAAAGGGGATGCGCAGTCATGGGCCTTTTCTCTACCGGCCGGATCGCTGTCTCTCCGGTCGGTAGATGAATTTTTCAAGACCCTAGGGATTATCTATGATGACCCGGATCGTATCTCCCTGGCGGAGACCCAGATACGTAACCTTTGTCAGGGTGAGCGGCCGGTTGAGACTTATTGCTCTGAGTTTCGGAGGTGGGCGACCAATACTGAATGGAACGATCCGGCTTTACGTAGCCAATTCTGTCAAGGTTTGTCTGAAAGGCTGAAGGACGCTTTGGCCTTTCAGGAAACCCCTGTGTCTTTGGAAGCCGCTATGTCTCTTGCTGTACGCATGGATAGGCGCCTGAGAGAGCGATCTAGGGGCCCCCGCTCTCAGGACATACTATCACATAGTGTACCAGCTTCCTATGACACTTTGGGTGAATATTCCCCTAGGTTGATGTCTGGGGATGAACCTATGCAATTAGGGGGAGCCACTCCTGTAGCCACCCGCAATCATCTTGGTAATAAAAAGGGTGTGTGTTTTTTCTGTGGTCAGAAAGGACACTTTATCAATGTATGTCCATGCTTCCTATCTCTAAAGGAGAGAAAAGAAAAGGGGGCGTTGAATTCTCATCTCACTCTTGGTGGAGTGGGTAGGGAGACTG
Source organism: Rhinella marina (assembly GCA_900303285.1). NCBI lineage: Eukaryota > Metazoa > Chordata > Amphibia > Anura > Bufonidae > Rhinella > Rhinella marina. The sequence continues at coordinate 316,876 of ONZH01023797.1, read as the reverse complement.
AAAATGTGCATTTGTCTTCATCCTGCAGTACCCGTTTTCTCCTGACTGCCGAGGTGGCGCTAGAATCAAAGGTTGTGAAAATTGAGGTGTTTATTGACAGCGGGGCAGGGGTGAACTTGATTGATGCTCAGTTTGTCCGTATGCATGGATTGTCACCAAGTTCTTTGGATAAGAGGATTTCTGTGTTTGCTATTGATTCTGCACCTCTCTCTCAGAAGTGTTTGTCTCAGATGGTGCATGATATCAAATTAAGAGTGGGTGAATTTCATCAGGAGCTTATTTCATGTTTTGTGTTGGAAGGTCTTCCTGCTCCTGTGGTTCTGGGTTTACCGTGGTTAAGCAAACATAATCCGTCCATTGACTGGCATACTAGACAAATTGTGGATTGGGGCGATTATTGTGTTGACAATTGCCTTAATACATCTTTTTCTGCTTTAACCACTAAGACTCTTCCTTCTTTTATATCGGATTTCTCTGATGTATTTTCTGAAGGTGGATGTCAGGATTTACCCCCTCACCGGGAATACGATTGTCCTATCAAACTTATCCCTGGAACAAGATTGCCTAAATCTAGGCTATATAACCTTTCTGGACCTGAGAGAACGGCCATGAAGGAATATATTGCTGAGAGTTTGGCCAAAGGACATATTAGGCTTTCCAAATCTCCTGTGGCAGCAGGGTTCTTTTTTGTTAAAAAAAAGGACGGATCCCTTAGGCCATGTCTGGATTTCCGTGAACTCAATAGGATTACTGTCCGTGATCCGTACCCCCTTCCTTTGATTCCTGACTTGTTTAACCAGATTGTGGATGCCAAGGTGTTCTCCAAGTTGGACTTAAGGGGGGCATATAATCTGGTCAGGATCAAGGAAGGGGATGAATGGAAGACGGCCTTTAACACTCCTGAGGGCCACTTTGAGAACCTGGTCATGCCTTTTGGGTTGACCAATGCTCCTGCTGTCTTCCAGCATTTTGTTAATGACATTTTTCATCATCTTGTGGGGAGGTTTGTAGTCGTGTATTTGGATGACATACTAATCTATTCTCCAGATATTGTGACACATCAGGATCACGTGAGGCAGGTGTTGCAAATCTTAAGAGATAACAAGTTGTATGCAAAATTAGAGAAATGTGCTTTTGCTGTACATGAGGTGCAATTCTTAGGATACCTGCTTTCATCTTCAGGTTTTCGTATGGATCCAGAGAAAGTCGGTGCTGTTCTGAACTGGGACCGACCTGAAAATCTGAAGGCTCTTATGCGATTTTTGGGGTTCACCAACTATTACCGAAAATTTATTAAGAACTATTCGACTATAGTTAAACCCTTAACTGACATGACTAAGAAAGGGACGGATGTCTCTGTGTGGTCTGATGCAGCATTGCAAGCCTTCTCTGCTGTAAAGGAGTGCTTTTCCTCTGCCCCTATATTGGTGCAGCCAGATGTGTCACAACCTTTCATTGTGGAGGTTGACGCATCCGATGTGGGGGTAGGAGCTGTGTTATCACAGGGCCCGTCACCTGGTAAATGGCGCCCATGTGCTTTTTTTTCGAAGAAACTCTCTGTGGCAGAGAGAAATTATGATGTGGGTAACCGAGAGTTACTGGCCATTAAGTTGGCTTTTGAGGAATGGCGTCATTGGTTGGAAGGGGCGAATCATCCAATCACGGTATTCACTGATCACAAAAATCTGGCTTACCTGGAGTCGGCTAGACGACTTAATCCGAGGCAGGCCAGATGGTCTTTGTTCTTCACCAGATTCAATTTCATTGTCACATACCGTCCTGGGGTTAAGAATGTGAAGGCGGATGCCTTGTCACGTAGTTTTCCCGGGGGTGGTGATTTTGAAGATCCTAGCCCTATACTGTCTGAAGGAGTGGTGATATCCGCTCTTTACCCTGATCTTGAGGCTAAAGTGCTTGAGGCCCAGGGAGATGCGCCGGAGTCTTGCCCTCCCGGGAAGTTGTTTGTTCCTTCTGATTTGCGTTATAAGGTTTTTGAGGAGCATCATTCTTCGGTGCTTGCGGGACACCCTGGGCGTAAATCCACTGTCGACCTCATCTCTCGTAGATTCTGGTGGCCAGGTCTGCGTAAGTGTGTTGAGGAATATGTGTCAGCCTGTAGTGTCTGCGCACGCTCTAAGGTGACACATACTCGTCCCTCTGGACCCCTACTTCCATTACCCATCCCGTCCAGACCATGGACTCACCTATCCATGGACTTCATCACTGATCTGCCTGAGTCGTCTGGTAAGACAGTTATTCTGGTGGTTGTAGATCGTTTTAGTAAAATGGCGCACTTTATTGCATTACCCGGACTCCCCAATGCTAAAACTCTTGCACGGGTGTTTGTTGACAATATTGTGAGACTTCATGGCATTCCCACTGACGTTGTCTCTGATCGTGGGACTCAGTTTGTGTCCAGATTCTGGAGGGCGTTCTGTACTCGGCTCGGGGTACAACTGTCTTTCTCCTCTGCCTTTCATCCCCAGACGAAGGGACAGACTGAGCGTACCAATCAGAATCTGGAGACTTATTTGAGATGCTTTGTCTCTGAGAACCAGGAGGAGTGGTCCTCGTTTTTGTCTCTGGCTGAGTTTGCCATAAATAATCGCAGACAGGACTCCACTGGTAAGTCACCATTTTTTGGTGCATATGGCTTTCACCCGCAGTTTGGCACATTTTGTGGTTCTGATACTTCTGGTATTCCTGAGGAAGAATGTTTTTCGTCATTATTGTCTTCCATATGGCGAAAAATTCAAAGTAACTTGATAAATATGGGTAACAAGTACAAACGTGTGGCTGACAGGAGACGCATGAATGGTCCGGACCTAAATGTGGGTGATTCTGTGTGGCTGTCTACTAGGAACATTAAGTTGAAAGTTCCTTCATGGAAGTTGGGTCCAAGATTTATTGGCCCATATAAAATCACGGCCATTATTAATCCTGTAGCATTTCGTCTTGAACTTCCGCAGGCCCTGAAAATCCATAATGTGTTTCACAGATGTTTGTTGAAGAGGTATGTTGAACCTCTGGAGCCATCTCCCTTGCCACCCGCGCCTGTCTTGGTGGATGGTAATTTGGAATTTCAGATTGTCAAGATCATTGATTCTCGAGTTCTTCGGGGGACCCTTCAATATCTGGTTCATTGGAAGGGTTATGGTCCTGAGGAGAGGTCATGGGTACCGGCATCTGACGTGAATGCCAGTCGTTTGGTAAAAGCCTTTCACAGGTGTCACCCTGATAAAGTTGGTCCTGGGTGCCCGGAGGTCACCCGTAAAAGGGGGGGTAATGTCACGAGTGGTCTTGCGTCTGGAATCAGACGTTCTGCGCGGCTTTCTAAGTGACAGGTTGGACAGGCTATTCCCTGTGGTTTGAGTGCTGTTCACCACACCCCTTTCCCTCAGCTGTTGCCGCTGGGCAATTAGCTGTCTCCTACTTACCTCTTCCTCTCCCAGTATCCCTTGCGGTTTATATCTGCTTCATACCTGGTTGAGAGTGGTGTGGATCTCGGCTGAGATCCTGTTGCTGAGTTCTACTTAAAGTTAAGTGTTTTCCCTTCCTTTGGTTATTCCTGTTTGAGTCTCCTGTTCCTCCTTACGCTTGGAGGAACGGGTTACTCTCTTGTGTCATTAGACTGCAGGGTGTTCTAGGGTTTATTCAGATTAGGTTCCTGTGTATGAGCTTTCCTACAACCCGGGTTAGTTCATACTGGTAGCCAGCTAGGGCCTAGTCTTAGGGTCCCCTGTAGGAGGTGACCAGTTCCCTGGTTTTGTCTGTTCCCATCCCTCATACGCTCGGTGTGGCTTTTCCCCCCACACCCGAGCGTGACAATATGCCAGTAAGTGCCCCCCTTAGATGCCCCCATAGTGCTCCCAATATGCCAGTAAGTGCTCCCTTAGATGACCCCATAGTGCCCCCAATATGACAGTAAGTGCTCCCTTAGATGCCCCCAATATGCCAGTAAGTGCTCCCTTAGATGCCCCCAAAGTGCCTCTAATATGCAAGTAAGTGCTCCCGTAGATGGCCCCAATATGCCAGTAAGTGCTCCCTTAGATACCCTCATAGTGCCTCCCAATAATATGCCGGTAAATGCCCCCCCTTAGATGCCCCCCATATGCCAGTAAGTGCCCCCTTAGATGCCCCCATAGTGCCTCCCAAATATGCCAGTAAGTGCTCCCTTAGATGCCCCCATAGTGTCTCCAATATGCCAGTAAGTGCTCCCGTAGATGCCCCCAATATGCCAGTAAGTGCTCCCTTAGATGCCCCCATAGTGCCCCCAATATGCCAGTAAGTGCTCCCTTAGATGCCCCCATAGCGCTCCAAACCAGTATTGTGCCATATAAAAAAAAATAAACACTTATACTTACCTCCATGAGCCTGTCAGTGATGTGATGCAGGCCTCTTCCGGCCTGGTTCCCACGCTGTACGGCTCAGACGGCGCGATGACGCGCCTGCCCGGCCTCTGATAGGCTGAAGGCAGTAGGCCTGCAGCCTATCAGAAGAACAGGGAAGGGAGACGCCTCTCCCTCCCTGTTCCGCCGCAGCAGTCATCGGTATCGCTGTCCTGAGGACGGTGTTAAAGATGACTATGGAAATCTCCCTGTTCCACTGACCACCAATGAAAGAGGTGCCCCTTCCAGAAGTGCGGCGGGTGCCGGATAAATGGCCTCAGGGGGCCACATGTGGCCCACGGGCCCTAGTTTGGGGACCCTTGGTCTAAGCTATAATTTTAGCAAAAGAGGTTGGGAGAATGAATAAGAGACAAAATGCATTCCGGTAATTAAGTTTATTTCTTGTTTCCAACCTTAGTGTCAATGTAAGCCGAATGCACAGAGCATTTTTCGCAAGGTTCATAATCAAGGACATAGTTTGTCTTCTACAGTAGCATATAATGGTTGCAGAGGTTACAGTTCAAGACCTCTCTGCCAGATTAGTAGGCACTAGTATTATAAATGGCACATGGTAAATTGGGAACCCATTACAGATTTTGCACTTAAACCCCCAAAACAACATTACAAAGATATAATATCATCATTGGCCTCAGTAGGTGTAACACGTCATTTGCCATGCCATGCAATCTGAACAGTTTGTTGAGACCAGTCACTGATTATTTGACCTTTGAACACTAATGAGATGTATCATATGACATACAGCATACATATTTAAATCTCTTCAGCCCACAGTAAATAGATGATTATGTGCATTGATATTATCTCAAAGGACCTCATGTCAAAATCATTTTCTAACATTAGACAGATATCTGCTATATTCACTCATCAAGCAGTACCTGCATTAACATGCATCATTCAAGAATCCATATCGGATATTAAAGGTGCAGAAGTCAGGAAGACAAATTGTAATAATACATTTCCTGTTTGTGAAACCTCATTCTCTACAGACATAACTGTATTACGCACTAGCAAGAATCAATATAACCAATAGTTTCCATTTATAGTAAGCCTCTATTTAAAGTCAGAATTAAAATCACAAAATTATTAATTTATCGAAATGCTGCAACAATAACTTGTTATTATTTAGCAAAGAGTGATGGCCTTATGAAAACTGTTTTTTTCGTGGTATGGATATGTTTCCATTAAATTTAAAAAATGTAAACCAATCCATTGATTTCGAACCCTTTTTGTGCAAGCTGTGGAGGTCATTCATGGCCTAACTTAAAGGTCCTTTTACATGGGGCAATTTAGCTGGCAATTGTCGGGAAGAGTTTCTTCTGTTTACATGCAGCCATTTCCTCCACAGTATGGGGAGGAGTGATCTCTAATTCCATCACTCGTCCCCATACATAGTCATTGTTTGCTGGCAGCAGAGCTTGTTTAGACATCACCATCTGCTGTCGGCAATTTAAGGGCCCTTTACACAGGCCCAGAATCGTCTGGCTAACAAACGTTCGTAGGAATGCTCGTTAGGGATTATTTGCCGGTGTAAAAGTGCTGCCGATTTGCCTGATGAACAGGCGAACCGTTCGTTCATCGGGTAATTGCATCTTTCATGCAGTCACCTAAATCGTTTTCTGTCAGCAGATTGTGCCGTCTAAACATCACTCTGCTGCCGGCAAACATTGAGTCTGTTTGGGGATGAATGATGGCATTAGTGATCCCTCCTCCCCATACTGAGGAGGAGATCACTGCATGTAATAGCTGCGCTCACAGACGAGCAGATGATTGCCGGGTAGGAATGCTTCCTTCCCGACAATCGCCTGCTAAATTGTCCCGTGTAAATGGACCTTTTATAGGTGTCCACACAAACAAGTGTATTACCTGATAAGCGAGAGTTTCGGTGCCACCTTTTCACTGCCAGATAATCACTAAAGAGTGTTCCTATGCTTGCTAGTGAATGGCCAATTTTCTAAAGGGCCTAAATGTAGGGTCAGTGAAGGTCAGACCTTTGGGACTTCTGACTGATCAACACAATGGATTGGCTTGAGACTCCTTTAACCCCCCAGGCCTGTTTTCACCTTCCTGCCCAGGCCATTTTTTGCTAATCTAACATGTGTCACTTCATGTGGTAATAACTTTGGAACGCTCTTACTTATCCAGGCCATTCTGAGATGGTTTTCTTGTCACATATTGTGCTTCATGACAGTAGTAAATTTGTGGCAAAATATTTCATTTTTATTAATAAAAAAAATACCAAATTTAGCAAAATTTTTGAAAAATTTGCAAATTTCCAAATTTAAATTTTTCTACTTTCAAAATACATAGTAATACCTCAAAAAATAGTTATTATTTTACATTCCCCATATGTCTACTTTATGTTGGCATCATTTTATAAATGTAATTTTACTTTTCTCGGAAGTTAGAAGGCATAGAAGTTTAGAAGCAATTTTTCAAATTCAAAATTTCCCAAACCATTTTTTTAAGCACCAATTCAGATATAAAGTGATTTTGAGGGGCATATGTAATGGAAACCACCCATGAATGACCCCATTTTAGAAACTACACCCCTCAAATTAAAAAAAACTGATGTTACAAAGTTTGTTAACCCTTGAGGTGTTCCACAAGAATTAAAGTAAAATAGGGGTGAAATTTCAAAATTTCACTTTTTTGGTAGATTATTCATGTTAATAATTTTTTTCTTGCAACACAGCAAGGGTTAACAGAGTAATATACATTACTCTGATTCTGCAGTTTACAGAAATACCCAATATGTGGTGGTAAATGTCTCTATGGGTTTGTGGCAGTGGTCAGAAGGAAAGGAGCACCATATGGATTTTAGAGGCAGATTTTGCTAGAATGGTTTTTAGGCACCATTTTGTAATTGAGAGACCCTGATGTACCCCTACAGTGGAAACCATCAAAAAGTGACCCCATTTTGGAAACTACACCCTTCAAAGAATATATTAAGGGGGGTACTGACCACTTTGACCCCCTAAGCGTTTTACGGAATTTGGAAACACTTGGCTGTGAAAATCAAAAGTTTCATTTCTTCCAATAAAATGTTGCTTTAGCCCCAGATTTTTCATTTTGACAAGGGGTAATAGGAGAAAAGCACCCCATAAGTTGTTCCCCATTTTCTCCTGAATAAGGCAACACCCCATATGTGGTGGTAAACTGCTGTGGGGGCACATGGCAGGACGCAGAACAGAACGAGCGCCATATGGATTTTGCAGAACAGATTTTGATGAATTGGTTTGCGGGGGCCATTGATTTTTATTTTTTTGAGTGATTGTCTTATGTGGGGGGCTCATTTTTTGCGGGATGAGGTAACGTTTTCATTGGTACCATTTTGGGGTACATAAGACTTTTTGATTGCTTGGTATTACATTTTTGTGAGTCAAGGTAAAAAAAATAGCTGTTTTGGCATGTTTTGAAACATTTGTAATTGAAACCAGTATTCAATTCTAAAGTTTCTTAAAACTAAAAACACAGAGCTTAACACCAGAGAAGTACAGTAGCTGAGTTCCCTGATCATAAATACATAGGGCCATTGAAAAAAAGATTACGACAGATACTTCCTTTGACCTTATAGATGTCTCCAGCCATTTTCGGAAGCACTGAAAAGGTTGCATCTAACATCTGTGCAACTGGACACATAGCATTTGGTTCCTGAAGGCGCTTGTCGGGAGCTAATTTAATTATTCCCCGAAGAGAGGAAATCTGTTCATGGATTTTTACCACGGGCTTGGTTTACATAAGTTAAACATGACTCATAACAGTCACCAAAACAGACCCCCTTTACCTTTGGTCACCTTGTATGTAAATGCAGTGCTGAGGGCTCACTAGCCTAATAGGATCACTTCACGGAATCTACATCCCTTTACTTTGCAAGGTGCTGATGATATGTCCTTGTGACCCAACATTTTCTATCAGGCAACTAGAACTTTCCATTATCTTACAGGTCTTATTTTTTTAGCTGATTTTCACTTTTATTTTGATCAATATCAGATTGGTGGTGGTGGTATGACTCCCGGGACCACTGCCGATCAGCTGTTTGAAGAGAATGCGGCCTCTTCCTAGACCAGTAGCCTCACTTCATCGGTCATGTGGCCTAGACACAGCTCAGTCCCACTCAAGTGAACGGGGCTGAGCTGTGATACCAAGCTGATTCATAAGAAAGAGCTATCAATTGGCACTTATTAATAATGACCTACGGCCACTGAGCACAAGGGAGTGATCATTGGCTGATTTCATTCCTTGTCCTATGTATACTCAGACACTGCAACCTGAACATGCCGAGACACCACTAGCAGACCGCTTGAGATGCATTTAGTTGCCAACGACTATCTCCATGAAGGACTACAAAGACAGCTGTTGAAGAGCTCTGTCAGGAACACTATATAGAACCTAGCTGAAGAAGCAAGTGCAGCATAAATACATGAAGCTTCACAAAGTACAGATTATTGTCATCATTCATTATGTGCAATGGGTAACTACAACATTTTCAGACCTACGGTAAATTTTCATCAGACCTAAAATGAACCAAAAGGAGACACAAAAAGTGTAACAAATGCCAGTGGTGATATTTTTCAACAATTTTGATGTTTTGCACAGTGCATTGCAACAAGACATATTAGATCTATGTATCAAAGCTCAGCATAACTGTGTTTATAGGAAGGATTACATTTGCACTGGGTTTGGGGGAGGGTTACAGAGAAAACCAGAGAAAAGAAATTCTTTCCAACAAAAGTAGCTGCTTTTCCTTTAATACTCAAGGATTACGGCCTGCGAAAAGCTCAGCTGTTGGCAGTATAAATTGAAAGATGTAACTATAAATGGTGGGTGTCATTGTGAGCAGTTTAACAGAACAGTGCTGACCTTTAGACTTTCACTCACAGGTACATTTCAGTATCAATTCATGGACACAAGGTAATCTTTATCCCTTTCAGCTCTTAAACTATAGGCTCTGCACACACAGAGGCAAGGTTTTATGAATTTTGCGGATTTAGCCCCTCATATTTCAATATATACTAGTTACAGGTATCGTTCTAAGCGAGATGCTATCAGTAAATCCTATTTTATGTTCAGACATCATCTTTTATTCCAATGTGTCTGGTACAAAATGATAGAGCAGAATTGAAGTGTAGAGGTAATGGTGGCATGAGGATCTTCCATCTTTGTTATTGTAGTTTACATACCAAATCAGGGTATTGTTGCTTTAAAAAGCATTTATGCCTCAAATAGAAATATTTGGACTCTTTCACAAAAGCACATTTGGTTCCTGTTAGAATCTGCTCACATAACTCGTGTATCTTCGCATATATGTGCAAACTCTTCTGATGTACATGTCAGACATTTCTATACATACAGTATAGATATTTGTACCATATTGGAAGTATAGTCAACTATATTATTCGATACAAAGGATGATGGATCCCATAAACATATGCATGAACACATTAAAAAGGTTTGTGGATAGGGCTCTCTACAGTTGCCTGCCGTCTTGGTAAATACCATAGGTCTGGAGGATTGGTGCTTTGTAGTAAGTACCCAGAATCTTGACATAGATGTTCCAGGCCCTGTCCACGACAGGTAGATGCTGATAACATTGTTACAAGACTTTTCAGCAGATACAACTTTATAGAAAGCATGCCCTTTCCATAAAGTAACAAATATCCATAAGTTATAGCTCTAGTGATTGATAGTTGTTAAAGATATTGTCCAATATTTTAATGTTGATGGCCTACCCTCAGGATAGGTTATTAGTATCTGATCATTGGGAGTCTGACTCCTGGCACCCCTGCCGTTTAAAGAGACAATGGCACTCTGGTGAGTGCTGCAGCCTCCTCGCAGCTTACCAAGCACAGCATCTTACATTGCATAATGGCTGTGCTTGGTATTGCAGTCCAGGCCCATTTACTTGAATGGAACTGAGCCGCGCCTAGGCTATGTGACCAATGTAAGTGACATCACTGGCCTAAGAAGAAGCTGCAGTGCTTTCAGGAGGCCTCTTCAAACTGCTGATTGGCAGGGGTCACAGGAATTGGATTTTCACCGATCAGCTATTGATGACCTATCCTGAGGACTGGCCATTAATGTTAAAATCTCAGAAAGCCTTTTTAATCGTTATGGAGAAGAAAGGAGAGTGGCTGCCAGACACCTCTGATGCTGTGTATCTTGATGATAACAGACAGAAAAGAATCCAATATTGCTTTTTTCCCTCTGTCTGACGTTATAAATTTTGGCCCCTGTACACATTAGACTTTTGGCAGATACAGCAATAAATGCTGGTATCCACTGACATCCATCGACTGTGTCTGGGGTTCTTACTATAAATATTCCTGTATATAAATGTAGACAGACATGAAATCACCATCTGCAGAGAATTAAATGGAGTCTGCCAAGAGTGCTTTCTCCACTAAACCAATGTATAGTTGGGTAGGGTGCTTATGTTCAGTAGAGTGCATATGGAAAGAGGGTATCTTCATGAGACAACCCCTTATAATGGTAATAATGAAAAAAAAAAAAGTTTATAGAGCTTAGAGGGTTGACAAGCAACTGTCACGGTAGTGGGTGAAGAACCACTGACCACTGTGTCAACCAACAGATTTGGCTTTGGGTTATACCTTGGGGCTAGATCCTGGCAGTCTACTGGTATTCACCCTTTAAGTCCTATACATGGATCTGGGCTTTGCTGCAGGAGAACCACCAGGCCACTACCTCCTGGAGTAGTTTCTGACTATTGACCCACATAGGGTCAAAGAGCACTAAGGGGTCAGGCAAAATCATAGTCACGGACGTGCCAAGATTAGGACAGGCAGAGTACATGATATACAGAAAACTGTTCGGAGTCGGGCAAATGTCAATACAGAGGTCGGAAAGAGATCAGGTCAGGCAGTGGAGGGCCAGAATCCAGTAAGCAGGCAGGAGTCGGTAAATGGGCAGACACTTGAACAGACATCTTTGGAGGATATTAACATGCTAGAAAACCTATTGCTCAGGCAAGCTCCTGCACGGGAAGGTCCCTAAGGTACCCCAGGGTTGCCAGCCATTGACTGGGGAAGATTAGGGTGTGCATGTGTGTGCCCTGCAGGCAGAGTAAGAGAGGTCTCCTCCTGCCGGCAAGAAGCAGGCTACATGGAGGAACAGAGCAGACCCACCAGAAAGAAGACAGCGGGAGGCGGTTCCGGGCCCACGGGAAAGGGAAGAAGCATAGCGGCAGCTGAGAGCTACAAGAGCAACCAATGTTTAATTGAGGATAACTGAGTGAGGGCTATAGACAACATGAATAACCACTCTACAGGGATACATGTTTGCAATTGGAGTTAATGGCAGGTTGCATCAACATCATAAATCTTGGGAAGAGTGAGAATGAAATCAATATGCAGGGTGATTTGGAACAACATCTTCCCCAATGATAGGACTATCCTTCAAGGACTAGGAAAAAGATTCTTCACGGAGATAGTAATATGAGACATTGCCTCCCCTTATATTACCCAGTCTTCTCTTTCCCCATAATTCAGTTTTCTTTGGACAAGAATAGTATTCATTACAGTAATACGGGATACAAAATTGAAACCAGTTCTACAGATTCTGTATGTAACTTACAAATAGCACCAATAATCAGATATCCAATATGTGCTTTTCCTGACTGAAGGCCAGATTGTAAAAAAAAACATTAATGACCCTATTAAGACAGAAAAAGAACAGCTATTGATCTATTGGGTCTGTGTGCAGGTTGCATAATTATAAGTCGCTTCAGTAGGGGAAATAATTAACCCATATGAGCCATGTAATAATCTGGAACACTGCGCAGTGATCAGTACAGAGCATGGGGGGAGGGGGACACAGGAAATACAATTCGTCATTTACGCTATTAGATACAGTATCAGGTGCTTATAACCAGCACTGGCTCTTTTTTAATTTCAATTAATTTAATTGGCCATATGAGCTTGGGTCGTTGCCTTCAGAACTGTCCTTTATGTGACCTTTAAACATCTGGATATCTGATCCAACAAATGGACAAATCAACAATTCAGAAACGAGACACAGCAACGTGTCATCAAATTGTTATAACCATGAGGAAAACAGTTTTTGTTATCGTCACCAGAACATTCAGAAATTTCTGAAATCAGTGTATTCACATGTCATGGTTACTTGCGAATTCACCTTAAGAGAAGGAGGCAAGCCAATGGATACAGTATTTAGTTATATTCTTTATTTTTTTTTTTTTAGATAATCCCATTTCAATGTTGAAAGCCTTTAGGATATGTTGATGACTAATAGACCCCCAAGATCAATGTTCTTGCTGGATAAAACTGGCCGTCATATGTTCCAATGAAACATTGTTTTGCATCTGTGGAAAGGCATTGTTAGGGCTACTTTATAGAAGGGGTACAGGGGGCAAAAGCCCCCCTGGCTCTTCCATCTTGGGGGAGAGGGTCTAACTACAAATTCCTGAGGCTTGAAAGCTAGAACCTGAGTGCTGTTTACTAGGAATCATATAGAACTGTTATTTAAAGGGGCTGATGGACTTAAAGGGGTTGTCCGAGTTATTTTTTTGTCCTTTCTATGTTTCTAACTAGTCAAATACAACAGCTTTTCCATACACTTTCTGCTTCTAAACTTGCTGGTTTCTCAGATTTCACTCAGGGTCACATGACCTGTGATGTCACCTTCCCTGCCTGCTAATCTTGTATTCGTGCACCAAGAGATAACAGCCTGTACACGAGACGTCATTGTGCTGGCCACGCCCCCCTGCTCTGCCGCTGCTGCTATCTGCTCTCTCCTTGTATTCTTAAATACAGGGATAAAACATTAACCCCTTCAGCCAGAACACACTGAAGGCTTTACAACAGCAGCTGCAGATGTAAAGAGACACAGGATCTGCCCTCCTCACCCTACAGACACAGAGCTGACACTGGAGCTGATCTGGAGAGTATTGTATTGTACAAGAACAGGTAGGGGGAAAATCCTGTGTGTATCAGCAGTGTCATTGTACAACTGGAACTTGTAGTTCTACACATACAACATGCTGCTGAGTATTCCAGCAGACATGTCACTCAGGGCAGCTCTTGTATTCACTCCCTTTGCAGAGCAGGAAGGGGGAGGGGCAGAGATTGTTATTATTGCATGTAAACAAAGGCCAGAAGAGAACCAGGGAAATGAGGAAATATAGATTTTTTTTGCCTAAAACCTGCTTAACTTAGTTATATATTGCTGCCCATCAGATTTACTACTGTATATATATATATCTTTTTTCATAACTTGGACAACCTCTTTAATGAAGAGCTCTGTGACCTCTAACAACTGATTGGCAGGGGTACTGGTCAGGTCATCAATATACAGAAGCTCTGGACAACTCCATTAAATGAGTTGTCACTGTTTCGATTGAGTGTAACATTTTTAAATATAATTTTTTACCCTTCCTTTACCCCCCAAAATGATATTAATAAGCTATTAGGTGGTTAACAATATATCATTAGCTACATAACATTTCTAGCCTTTGGCCACCCAAAAAGGTTGTTTAATCTTTAATCTTTTAAACCGTTATATATGCTATACTGTATTTAAAAGGATGGTGCAGTGGAGTAACATTGATGACCTATCCTCAGTATTAGGCCTCATGCACACGAACGTGTGCCGGCCGAGCCCGTGCTGCGGGCCGCAAACTGCGGTCCGCAATGCACGGGCACTGACCGTGAGGCCACCGCATGCGGATCGTTGACCCATTCACTTGAATGGGGTCCGCGATCCGCATCCGAGGGTCCGCACCGCAAAAAAGTAGTGCTTGCGCTACTTTTTTGCGGTGCGGAGGCACGGCCAGAAACACCACGGAAGCACACCGTAGTGCTTCCGCGCTGTTCCGATCCGTGCCTCCGCTCCGCATCTCCCGGATCGCGGACCCATTGAAGTGAATGGGTCCGCGATCCGTGATGTGGGCTGCACATGGCCGGTGCCCGTTTATTGCGGATCCGCCGTATGCGGCCCGCAGCATGGGCACAGCCAGCACATGAGCCCTTAGGCCCCATTTACACGTCCGTATTTGTGCACATCCTGGAAAACGGTCAGTTTTTTGCGGATCCGTTGTTCCGCAAAAAACTTAGTTTTTCCAGGACATCCGTTCCGTTTTTCCGTAAAAAAACGGAAAGAATGTATCCATATGTCATCCGTTTTTTGCGGATCCGCAAAAAACGGAAGGATGAATAACATCTTTATCTTTTCTTTTTTTTTCTCCCCTCCTGGAACGGAATCCGCAAATACGGATGCCTTTCCGCATGTCTTCCGCATTTTTTGCAGATCCATAGACTTTCATTGTGCTACGGACCGCAATTCAGGAGAAAAGTAGGACAGGAGGATTTCTTTATGCGGACAGTCGGAACGGACACACGGATGCGGACACCACACGGTGTACTGTCCGCATGTTTTCGGGACCCATTGAAATGAATGTATCCGCATCCTATCCGCATAATTGTCCGCAATTGCGGAAACGGATGCAGACAGAATGCGGACACATTATACGGACGTGTGAATGGGGCCTTAGGCCCCATTCACACGTCCGTTTAAAACATCCGCAATCTATCCGCATCCGTTCCGCAATTGCGGACGGTTTTTGCGGATATTTTGCGGATCCATTCATTTCAATGGGTCCTGATAATCTGCGGACATTGAACCGTATGTTGTCCGCATCCGTTAATCTGTTCCGTTCCGTTTTGCGGATCCGCAAACAGAAATCCTCCTGTCCTACTTTTCTCCCGAATTGCGGTCCGTAGCACAATGAAAGTCTATGGATCCGCAAAAAATGCGGAAGACATGCGGAAAGGCATCCGCATGTCATCCGTATTTGCGGATTCCGTTCCAGGAGGGGTGAAAAAAAAGATGTTATTCATCCTTCCGTTTTTTGCAGATCCGTCATCCGTTTTCTGCGGATGACATATGGATACATCCTTTCCGTTTTTTACAGAAAGACGGAACGGATGTCCTGGAAAAACTGAGGTTTTTGCGGAACAACGGATCCGCAAAAAACTGACCGTTTTCCAGGATGTGCACACATACGGACGTGTGAATGAAGCCTTAAGCCTCATTGACGTGTCAGTGATTTGGTCAGTGATTTCCATCAGTGATTGTGAGCCAAAATCAGGATTGGAGCCTCCACAGAAATCACTGACCGAACACTGACTGTGTGAATGAGGCATAAGTCTACATTCACACAGTCAGTGTTCGGTCAGTAATTTCCATCAGTGATTGTGAGCCAAAACCAGGTGCGTCTCTAAACACAGATCAGGTGCAGATCTTTCCATTCTACCTTATGTCTGTGGAAGCTCCAGTCCTGCTTTTGGGTCACAATCACTGATGCAAATCACTGACAAAACAATGACGTGTGAATGAGGGCTAAGTCATCAATATCAGATCAGCCATTTAAATGGGTTGTGGCTGCACAATGTGATACTGATGACCTATCTTGAGGATGTGTCAACCTCTTTAAGATTAATTTAGTTTTCTTTCTTTTTCTTATTTATATGATGCCAACACTGTTCACTTGCAGGGGTTTTCTGAGTCTTTTCTACTGATGACATTTCCTTTGAGATATGTCATCAAAGTCTGATTGGTGGGACACCCTCTGATCAGCTTCCCTCAGCTTACCAAGCACAACTCCGTCCATTTGATAGCTGCTGTGCTTGGTATTGCAGCCCAACTCCATTCACTTCCATGGGACTGAGTTGCGCCTAGGCCATGTGACTGATGAACGTGATGTCACATGGTATAGTCTAATCTGCAAGAAGGCCATGATGCTACTGCAGCTGATTGGCGGGGGTTCTGCATGTCAGACCTTCACTGATCAGATACTGATGACCTACCCTGAGGATAGGTCATCAGTAGAAAAGTCTCAGAAAACCCCTTTAATGGAATCAAGTTCCCCGGGGCTTACCTTAATGTCCCTGGTCATTAAATATATATACTTCAGAGCCCCAATGCAAAATCTGTAATAGGTCCCCGAAATAATAACAGTGCTGGTGTCCACCTTGGCTCCTTCAGGTATTGAGGCCTAGATGTGACTGCAACCTTTGCTTCCCTTAGGTCTCTTTCACACGAGCGAGTTTTCCACCCGGGTGCAATGCATGAAGCAAACACATAGCAATTCGGATTGAATACTGACCCATTCATTTCAATGAGTCATGTGCACATGAGCGTTGTTTTTCACGTATCATTTCTGCTATCAGGAAAAATTGCAGCATGTTTTATATTCTACTTTTTTCACGCAGCCTTGGCTCCATAGAAGTGAATGTGGCTTGCATGAAAAACAGAAGGCATGTGGATGCAATACGTTTTCACTGATATTTGCTTGGAGATGTAGATTGATCTTCAGTTTTTTTTCACACAAGTGAAAAATGCATCAAAAATGGATTGTACCCGCACAGAAAAAACTGAAACACTGAATGCAATCGCAGACAAAACTGACTGAAATTGCATGAAAAACCTTCAGCTTTTTCCTGAACAGATCCTGATACAATCCGTATAATTCGTGTCAAAGAGGTTTTAGGCCCCTTTCAAACGAGCGGGTGTTACGCTGCGGACTCGCAACACAGCATTATATTGATTTATGATGCTATGTAACCCTTACAGTTCTAGAGTGTATTGGATAACACTTACAGCATTATGTCAGTGTTATCCAGTACATTCCAGACTTTTAAGGGTTACATAGCATCATAAATCATTATAATGCTATGTGACCCTGGCAGTGCTGGAAGGTCAGGCTGGGTGCTGCACTGCGAGTCCGCAGCGTGACACACGCTCGTCTGAAAGGGGCCTTATAGTTTTGTCCCTGAAAGGATCTTTTCTTTAATCTTTCATAAGGAATTATTAAAATTATTGGATATGTTAAAGGTATATGCAAACATGATGAAAAAACTATTTATAAAATTTACATCTAGAGTTTTGCTATATATGTAAATATCATGATATATGATGCCCAACATTGTTATATTAGATTGTGCAAAATTTAGTAACCGAGAACTGCAACTGATGTTCTCTATTGAACTATATCATTATGTGCGGACTGTTCATGACCTATATATTAAGGCTCCATTCACACGTCCTGTTTTTCTTTCCTGATTCAATCCTGATCCTGATCTGGATCCATTCATTTCAATGGGTCCTGAAAAAATCAGGATCGAATCAGGAAAGAAAAACAGGACGTGTGAATGGAGCCTAAGAGTGTTTCCCTCCAAAATGTAAAATCCCCAGGTAATTCAACTACCTGATTTGTATTCTTCAAGCCTGCGAAATCCAGGTGACAACCCCTGTGGGACCTGTAGTGGAAAAAACAACTTAACAAAACAAAACAAAAAAAACAACAGAATAAATTCTACAAGTTTGTGTAACCTGATAAAACCACAGTTTTCCCATACAGCCTCGAGAGTCTTGGAATAAACTCAATTAAGCTCTTGGCTCTAATAAACTTGTGGATGCCTGCTTGTCTTACCCCTGGTAAAAATCTTGAAATAATAAAAACAAAAAATATAAAAAACATGATACCTCACCCATCCCCCGGCCGCTCACATTCCAATGCTTACCAGGTCTCTTCTGATCCCTACTTCCTGGTCCCATCTCGACCCACATGAAATATCTCACCAACCAGTTACTTGCTGCAGCAATGACCTGCCTCAACCAGTGTCCGAGTAGGCATTTCCTGTGCCAAGTTGGGGCCAGGAAATAGAGATCACTGGGAACCCGGTAAGCATCGGAACGGGATGGGCAGGGGATTATCATATGTCTCCTGTTCACCAACCTAAAATAGATGTCAGCCCACTGTTCTTAGGATAGCTTGAGCTCTCAGAGGTGGGACCTGGCATTTATGACTTGTGGATATGCTATAGATTTCTAAGATGGGAATACCTCTTTACGTCTTTTCATTTGCTAATCACTCAGAAATATGGTCAGCTCTCTTTAGAACTTCCATGGGACATTTGCTGTAACTATTATTTGGAGCACCTCTAAAAAATATATGGGACAGTTGCTTAAAGGGAACCTGTCATTGACTTTATGCTGCCCATACTAACGGCAGAATAAAGTAGAGACAGGTGAGTTGATTTCAGTGGTCTGTCATTCATAAGTTAAAAGTAAGTGGTTGCCTAGAACTAACATCACAATCATTGCAGACTGGGCCTGGAAAAGAGTCACGGCCACCTGAAAAGAGTCCTAGTTATTCATGAATTCCTGATCTCCCTGCCCACCTGCTGATGATTGACAGGCTTCTACCTACTTTTCTTCTTTTCGCTCTAGGACAGAACTGGCAATCATCAGCAGATGGACGGGGAGAGTAGGAGATTATGAATAACCATGACTCTTCTCAGGTAGATTTGACTCTTTTCAAGGCCTGGGCTGCAATGATTATGATGCGGATTCTCGGCAACCACTTAAATTTAGCTTATTAGTGACACACAGTTGAAATCAGCATTTCTGTCACTATTTTATGCTGTCCTCAGTGAGGTCAGCATAAAGTTGATGGCAGGTTCCCTTTAAATGTTGCATTAAAGGGTTTGATAATAATATGCCAGGCCATGGTGGACAATGTGCAGACTGATGGTCCCAGGCTACCCTATGGTTGGATCAACATAGATGAAAGTTGGTGCTTAGCATTTGTCATAGTGGCTGATGACATTTTTCCAAACTTCTCATGAAGCTGGGAGGGAATAAACCAGACAACCTTGTTAAGGGAGAAAAACAGTGCCTGGCCTCTATTTTACCTCTGTAGACTACTTTCTAGACAACAGACGGTATTTCAGGAACTTTATATTATCTAATGGAGGAAGTCCCTGGTGGAGCGTGTGCTTGTATCTATAGTTAGATTGATTCATCTTTTATTTCATACGTATATATACAAGCCTCTGCTTTTAAGGGCTCCCTGAGGGACCAGTTTATAAGTCCATAAAATAATAATGATGACCTGCAGCAGCAGGCAGATCCTTATTATTTACTTATCACCATAGGAAACCTGCCATGTCACACAGTTTATCAATGTCACTTGCTGGAAAACCAACCTAATGGGGAATTTTATTCAGCTTATTTTATACCTTATAACTCCTTTACTTAGCTTGGGTTGCTGACGTCATTTTAAGAAGATGTATTTTTAACTTTGAAATGGATGCAAAATAAATGCACATTCACATGGAAAGAGTTGAAGGAACGTTAATCATAGAAATGAATGATGAAAGTAACTAGGACAATCTTGTCCACGCTGTCAGGATGTAGGATGTTTGTTGAGTAAAAAACTTGCAGAGAATAAAGGGGTTAATTCTCTTCCATTTTTTTGACAGATGAATGAGCGTCTGGACTTAGCCAAGTGGCGTACATAGAGAAGTAAGGGCCCCATAGCAAGGATCAAACCAGGCCCCCCACACAGGACAGAAGGGTTTCCACCTAAACCCTTTTCAATGACCTTTGGCCCATTTTTCCACTGACTCATTTACTAAAAGTTGTTCCTTTAGAAGGTAGAGCCCTGACCAAGTGTTCACCTCCAGTAGAAGAGGAGAAAATCCCAACTAAGACAGGGCTCCCTCTTGCCCTGGGCCCCATAGCAGTCGCATGGTAAAATCGTCGTGTAGCCAGAACCTATTAGCATGTATTAGAAACTACTCTTATAAATGCTAATGCAAAATATCTTTGAATACAAATGGTCTAATGATGATACTAAATAGATGGAAATTGAGTTAATAAACACACATACTAATCTCTACATGGCGGCTAATTATCTCTTTCCCATTAACAAAGTAAACAGCAGACAACAAGAACTCAGATCTGCAAACAATGAACTACTGAAGCAAGGAGTAATGAAACATATGGGCAGGGAATGTATGGAGGGAATGTTTTCCTGTGATCCATACCATGGATGTGTAAAGCAAGAGCTGCCACATTAAAGAATGAGGGGTACCTACCATTTAGAACCATGTAGCGGACATTAAGATATTTGATCATTGAATTTACTTTGATAATTACAGTTATAGAGTGGGGTAGCTGAGCAGATTGACATAAAGTTATATATACCCCAAAATGTACGAATAAAAACTACAGCTCACAAAAAAAGAGAAATCAGAAAGCTCTATAGATAAAAAAAAACATGGGTCAGAATATAGCAATACTAAGATATTTTTTTCTTCAAAGTTTTATTTTTTTTTTAAGTATTAAAACATAAAAACAGTGTAAATCTGGTATTGCTGTAATAATACTAACTTAGTAATCAGTAGGAAACATCATTTCTAGTGCACAAGGAACAAACCCATAAGCCATGGCGCTATTGTGTTTTTTTCTCAGTGTCACCCCATTAATATTTTTCCAGTCAATACAGCATGTGTAATAATAATTTGTTCCCTTAGAACAGGGATGGCCAGCCTGCGGCTCTCCAGCCGTTGCAAAACTACAATTCCCAGTATACCTGGACAGCCTACAGCTATCATGCTACAGCAGAGCATGGTGGGAGTTGTAATTTTACAACAGCTGGAGGGCTGCAGGTTGAGCATTCCTGCTTTAGATACTACAACTAGTCAGTGGAAATCAGTAAAACTATTCTAAATTTTTGTCCATGAATTCTTATACTATGGTTTAACCCTCTTTTTTGATGCTAGATATTTGGTTTTCAAACTGAAATGTAATATACCCATGTGAATTTATCAAAACCTATTTATTTTTGTTGGGATTTTTTGCAAAAATGTGGCCTGGTGTTTGCAATTGGGACCAAATCAAGAAGTAACATTGAAAGAAAGGACATTGAAATCAATGGGACGCGGATTTTGTGCCACCATCGTTGGATTTTTGGTATGGAATCTGCGCCAAATTTCCAGCGTCAAAGACAGTGTCAACAAGGCCTAACAGCAAATATGACTTGTGATGGCTAGACGTCTGGGTCAAAGATTCTCCAGAATGTACCTACCAAAAATGGTCCAAGGATGGACAATAGGTGGCCAAGGCAAGCCTCACTGATGCTCATGAATGAAGTGTAGACCATCTGGTCTGATCTCACACAAATTGCTGAAATGAGTAATGCTGACTGTAACAGAAAGGTCTCATGTTATGCAGTCGCGGACTAGTTAAAGTGCCCATGTTGACCATTTTTCAACCAAAATCACCTACAGAATGGTACGGGAGCCCGGAGAAATGGGAAATTGTTGTCTTGTCTCATAAATCATGGTTTCTTTTACATCATGTGGTTGGTTGGGTTGTATCTATGTCTCTTACCTAGGGAAAACATGGCACCAGGTTTGCATATAGAAAGAAGGCAGTGTGATGTTCTGGGAAATGTTCTACAAGGAAAAGGATCCTGGCATTCATGTTGGAGTTGCTTAGACATGTATTATATACATAATCATTGTTGTATAGTCTGTACACCCCACTCATCGTAACAATATTCCTTAATGGCAGTGGCCTCTTTCAGCAGAATAATATATCTCGACACACTGCAAATATTGACCAGGAGTGGTTTTAGGAATTTGACAAATGGTTTAAAGAGTTGACTTGGCCTCTAAATTCTCCAGATCGCAATCCAATAGAGAATTGCATTGGAAAGACAAATCTGATCCTTGGAGTTCCCACCTTCCAGCTTACAGGACTTAAAGAGGTTGGCCAACCCTTTACTAGTGATGGCCTATCCTCAAGATTCGCCATTACTATCTGATTGGCCAGGGTCTGGACACCCCATACTCCATAGATCAGCTGTTCTACAGTAGCTCTGGCACAGGAACTTCACAGCTCCATCTGTCGTGCTGTGGAAGGAGCTGCCATTGTACAATGGACAGAACTGTGTGGTTCCCGCTCTGGAGCTAATGCAGAACAGCTGATCAATGGTGAAGTGGGTTGTTCACCCCTGCAAATCGGATAGTGATGACCTATGCTAAGGGTAGGCTATCAGTAGTAAAGGGTTGGACAACTCCTGTAAAGGATCTACTGTTAATGTCTTGGTGTCAGATATGTTTGTTACTATATTCAGCACGATAGTTGCACTGAAGTGAATGTTCATTTCATGTAAGTCTTGTAACCAGTACTTGCCAGACGCTGCCTGCAGAGACCATTACCTGACTGTGATTCAATTATGTTTTCAGCTGCTATTCCTTTTTTTCCGCTCCAGCACCTGTTTACTTGTTAATTGTGTTTTCAGGCTATTAAGGCTTCTGTATTGTAAATTATGATAGTGAGATTAACTACTTAGTGAGCTATTATTTGCCCTCCCCACTATGATAATTCACAATAGAAAATATTTTCTGGCTATTCCTTGTATCCTTTGCTTTTTATGCTACTTTTTACATTCTAGTAGGATGAACCATACATAGTGAATGAGCATATGCGCAGCAAACCAATACAAATTTATCTTACAAATAAAAAGCCTATGGATAATCACAATATATGAACCCCAAATGCAACCTTTAGCACCACCAGGTAACATATTATAGTCAGAGCCAAAAGAAAGAGATTGACACTGCCACTGGAAGGGGGGACTGTATATAGACCCTACAGGGAAATTTCCTGGTGAGCCAAGGCCCTGGGACCACCTGAGCTGTCCTCATAGCCGCCATCCGAGTACATAATGATCTGAGGCAGGGAGGGAGGCAGTATTATGTGCTGCACTGTGGTATTTGATTCTGCCAAGGAAGCATTTTGTGCTCATTGTGGTATTTGGTTCCGCAGGGGCAGTATTTTGTGCTGCATTAAGTTACTGATGCCCCACCTACTTCTGTTGTCCAGTCTTATGCTGGCCCGCCTTCTGTCAATTTCAACCTGCCTACAACATGGGGCCTTTTAATTTTTTTTCCAGGGCCACTTTAAGTTCCCAGTCCGCCCCTGGCCACTGGCACATGTTTCATTTATACAGTTGTATTTGCTGAACATTATTTCCTTTTTATCAAGATATGTGACCAGACAGTGGATCTGATGGTAGAATATACTGTATCTGTCTACTGCCTCTACTCACTGTGGACCTGGAGAGGTAACATAAGCAATGCTGTATGCAATCTCCTGTTAGGTATGATCAGGTAGGAGAACTTTTGCCCCTTCACTGCCTGAGAGAGCAGTTGCACACAGATTCTGAACCGCAATGCAAAATCCGTAGTAGGATCTCCCATGTGACATTTATACTACTGCCGTCTTATGTGGCAGAGGGGCCAGAAAGATGCAGGTCCTGTATTTGGCTCCATCCATCTTCCCATCAATTTTAACCATCTTCCCTGTCCCTGCTGATGAAAAGCAGGCCCAAACCATGAGGCTGCCAACACCATGTTTGACAGTGGGGATGGTGTGTTCAGGGTGATGAGCTCTGTTGCTTTTACGCCAAACATATCGTTTTGCATTGTTTCCAAAAAGTTTGATTTTGGTTTCATCTGACCAGAGCACCTTCTTCAACATATTTGGTGTGTCTCCCAGGTGGCTTGTGGCAAACTGTAAATGAGACTTTTTATGGATATCTTTGAGAAATGGCTTTCTTCTTGTCACTCTTCCATAAAGGTCAGATTTGTGAAGTGTTCGACTGATTGTTGTCCTATGGACAGACTCTCCCACCTCAGCTGTAGATCTCTGCTGTTCATCCAGAGTGATCATGGGCCTCTTGACTGCATTTCTACTCAGTCTTCTCCTTGTTTGAGATGAAAGTTTAGAGGGACGGCCGGGTCTTGGTAGATTTGCAGTGGTCTGATACTCATTCCATTTCAATATGATCGCTTGCACAGTGCTCCTTGGGATGTTTAAAGCTTGGGAAATGTTTTGTTATCCAAATCCGGCTTTAAACTTCTCCACAACAGTATCACGTACCTGCCTGGTGTGTTCCTTGGTCTTCATGATGCTCTTTGTGCTTTAAACAGAACCCTGAGACTATCACAGAGCAGGTGCATTTATACGGAGACTTGATTACACACAGGTGGATTCTATTTCTCTTCATCAGTCATTTAGGACAACATTGGATCATTCAGAGATCCTCAATGAACTTCTGGAGTGAGTTTTCTGAACTGAAAGTAAATGGGCCGAATAATTTTGCATGCCCCACTTTTCAGTTTTATTTACAAAAAAAGTTTAAATGATCCAATAAATTTCCTTCCACTTCACAATTGTGACCCACTTGTTGTTGATTCTTCACCAAAAATTTAAAATGTTATATCTTTTTGTTTGAAGCCTGAAATGTGGCAAAAGGTTGAAAAGTTCCAGGGGGCCGAATACTTTCGCAAGGCACTGTAGATAGTTAATATTCACCCTTCAACCTTAGAGTAATATTTATTTCATACTATTACTAAACACTGTAAATTTGTACATTATTGTGATCTTATCAATCATTATGTCATTTAATTTTCAGCAAGTAATCTGCCACATAAAAGAGACTTTGCAGTATAATTCAGAACCTGCATTTCATTCTCCATTTCCTCTACAGAACTCAACTTTAGTCCTTTACTAAGGTCAGGAAATCATCTGACGTACCCAAAGCACCCCACTGACACAAAATAGACAAAAAAAGGATTTTAACAGTCTTCAAATAATGCAAGAATAATAGATCTTGATGTCTGGTCAAAGGCAAGCACAGCGACAAACAAAGCAAACACTTAGAAGCCTTTCTTCACAAGATGAGGCAATGATATCTATCTGGAGCTGCATGGAGCTTCTAGCTCAACTTAGAAGTATTAAACATATTCAACTAGATCTGTTCAAAAGCATCATCTCCATCCGCCAGACTTATTGCAGGGAATCTCAGTGCCTGCAAGGCCTTGAAAATGTATTATTAGCAGATAGCTCAGTTTCGAGAAGTAATGCTGGGTTTTAAAAGAACTTGAGGTGTTGCCTTAAGTAGTTCTAAAAATGTCAGGACTCTACAGATGTGCTATCAGATAAAATATCAGATAAGAACCACAGGTCTTGAGTTGTGCCCAAGTAACATGGACCTGGGACCAAAGTGACAAAAATTTGAGGTGTAAAGATTACATCTTTATGTACTATATTATATTGAATTTTATACTGAGAACCCAGTGAAATAAGCAGAGGGTGAAAGCAGGACCTCTTCTAGATAATGCTCAATGTGATATTTGGCCATGGTCCTCCCCATACAGTGTATTGTCATAGCATATACAAATACTTGACACATTTTATAAATGACCATCCGGGAGGTCATTAAGAAAATGAAAATACTTAAATATTACTTTATTATAAATATTCCCAAATACCTTTCATTACCGTAGTTATAATGGCGCATTTTGTCTAGGGAGCAATCAATAGGAGAAATAAAATGGCCGCTGTCCTATTAGTACACACAAAACCTGTCCTAATCACACAGAAGGACAAGTTACTTCGCAACACTGAGCTAAAGAACTGCCTTATCCTCCTCTCTGCTCTACTTGTCAGGGATTATGATCCTGAATACAGCTGATAAGATCTTCAGCCGAATCTCTGTAGGATTGGAGTTCATGAGGAGACATTGAGTACAGAGAGGAGGTTGGGATGTGGCTGATATGAAGTCTCCATTACCACAGCCCTACATTGCCACAGTCTGTCCTGTCCATCCTCTCTGTACTTCATGTCTCTTCATGAACTCCATTCCTACAGGGATTCAGCTGAAGATCTTATCAACTGTATTCTGAATAATAATCCCTGACAAGCAGAGCAGAGAGCAGGATGAGGCAGCTCTTTACCTCAGTGTTGTGAAGTAACCTGTCCTCCTGTGTGATTAGGACAGGTTTTGTGTGCACTGATAGGACAGCGGCCGTTTTATTTCTCCTAATGATTGCTCCCCAGACAAAACAAGCCATTATAACTACTGAATAAATAAATACTGAAAGGTATTTGGGAATATATTTATAATAAAGTAATATTTAAGTATTTTCATGTTCTTAATTCCCAGAGAACCCTTTTAATATAATTTCATGTGTAAAACTAGTTACTTTTGTAATTTTCTTTCTGTTACAGAAAAGCTCCAGTTGTGAGATACTTGATTATAATGGCGCCTCCTGATGCTTAATCTGTATAGTAATGTGCACATCCACCTAATGAGCTGCATAAGCATGGTCACACATGCTAAGTTCTGTCCTTTGACTGTCACCAGCCACTTCTACTGTTAGAGGCTGGCTAGAAAAGAAGTCTGCGCAGATTTCTACAGTTAGAGGCCGATAGAAAGAGACTGTCATGTAATATATGATATCTGATTTTCATTTTTTACATCAATCATGACATAACCTTTTTAAATCTGACTTTTAAAATAAAATTTTAGTAAAAAAAATAATTCTGTAGTTTGTCGCACAAGACACTGAAAGGTATTTCGTATGAAATGGTACAGTTTTAAGATCAATGTAGTCTGCAGATTCAGGGAAAGATGAATGCCCATTCTGATTTCCTCCTTTATTCATTCAGTCAATAATGCTCTAAATCTCACTGCACAATGGCACTACAGCATGTCTTGGCAGACAATGACAACGGCTCCGCTTACTTCTTGTTATTCTCTTAGTATCGATTTTTTTGTTCATATTGTTTTCAATTGCAAAAAAAATCATAGTCTGAATAAAACTGCTGAAATTGACATCGTTTAACCAGCTGGTTTCTGATTCAGAATTCATGTAACACAGTCTACTACTATCTCTTCAGTTCTATTTGGTCTTGACCTTCCTTGAAAAAAACTAAAAAAATTGCTTAACTTTTTACAGATTTTTTGTGATACAGTGTTGTCATATTAAAAATATAGACATCTTGAAAAAAATTCTCACTAATATCTAATGAAATAAAGCTCACATACTTACTTTGTGGACTTGGAAAAATATTATTAAAGGGGATGATTCCCTCTTAGAATAAAATCTACCATTTGTAAAAGCTTTGTGAAAGGGGTTCTCTGGGCTTTTTTAGAAAATCTTAGAGTCTGTTCACCTGTGAATGAAAAATTGTTTGCTCAGTACTTATCTGTCCGTTGTGCTTCCGAGGACACTGTATTTACTGTGCTCAGTTCAGCTGCGGGCTGTTCCGCTCAGGTTTCATCTGGATGTGTTCCTCAGTTTTCCTGTTTTGCTGCATATACAGTATATGCAGACCTGGTGGGTGGAGACTTTCTCCTATCCACTGCACACAAAAAGTACAGTAGAATGGAACATCTTTCACTCACTTATGCACTCCGAAGCTGCACAAGGACCATAGAGGACATTTTAAAAAAGTACCAACATGTACGATGTGAATAAAGCACCTGGTCTGAGATAGAAACTGTTTATTTAGTTGTAGGTGTCTTTGGTATCTCTTCTGGAGTCCTGTCTCAATCGTCTTGTGCTCATTTCTCCCCCTCCCCTTCCATAGAACACCGTTTTGACATATATCAGGCTAATGAGAACCTCTGGAAGACATGTTGGAAGACAAACAGAGATGTAAAACATGAAATGAATCTAGCCTGTGTTACTATGCAGTACCATTTTTAGTGGAAGGTGGAAAACATTTTCCATTGACACCACTCTGCACCATTAGTTCAAATCTAGATTTCCCTTTACATACTGTATGTTGGCACCGAAGGATCTTTTTCTAATGTCACCATATATTTACTTTCTCAGTTCAAATTGTGCTTGATGGCATGCTGCAAAATGACAGCCCAATCCAAGTAAAGTGACAAGCTGGTAATTTAATCAGCTCCCTTTCACTACAACACAGTCACTATATGTCATTTATATATGTGATTAAAATAAAGGATGGTGCTTGGTGCCCCTGACTCATTGGTAATCAAAAAGACACAGATTTACTAATATGTCTGCACCTACAATCTACCTAAAACTGGCACAATTGGATGCTACTAGGGTTTGTACACTTTTTTCCAAGGCTTGATGTGCGCCATAATTTTGCCACAATTCGTGTATAACATGAGAGAGGAAAACTGAAACAAATGTGTGTTGCTCAACTATATATATGCATTGTCTAGGCGGTACTCTTTCTCTTGTACGCCACATGTGCAGAATTGTAGGCCAGGAAATGTACCTGGTACCTGGTACACTGAGTATATTTTTGCAGTATTGTAAACCAGGCAATGCCCCTCTGGGTTGCTGGAAAAGCTATTTAGTATAGCTTTCCTAAACCTATCTGACACAGGCAGATGTTAGATATGATCATTTGCATATATTTTAACCAGAAATCCACAAGAGTGTTGTCTAGCCTACGATAGTCCTTCCTTACATATATCAACTAGTCTCCATAATAGAAATGGTACCCACCCAGAGGTTCCCCTTTTGCTGTGCAACTATAAATGTTGTTTTCATCTGCTTTTCTCTGATTAAGGGTTTTTGTCCTGAAAGAACTAGTTGCAGATGTGAGACCACTACACTACCCACTATATCTGGCCATGTTACTACACCCATACATCAATCCTGCTCGTCTATTTCTTACTTTCTTAGTGTCTAAACCACATTACTGACAGTCCACCGTCTCTTCCCTCACCATCTAGGAGTGCAATAAACAGCTTGAATCAGCAAACACATCAAATCACATCTATATCTAATCCTATCATGTATGATACAGCCTGCTAAACCTGATATACTGCCTGCTGAGCTGTGTATCTAATCTCATCTTGTACTATACTGGCTGGTGTGTATCTAATCCTATCATGGATGTGTGCCTGATACACAGCCTTTTGTGTGCGATACTGCTTACTGAAGTGTATATTTAATCCCATCTTGTATGATACTGCCTGCTGAAGTGCGTATCTAATCCCATTTTGTATGATACAGCCTGCTGAGCTGTGTATTTAATCCCATCTTGTATGATACTGCCTACTGAAGTGTGTATGTACCTAATTCTATCTTGTATTATACAGCCTACTGATGTGTGTATCTAATCCTATCCTATCTTATATGATACTGCCTGATGAAGTGTGTATCTAATCCCATTTTGTATGATACTGCCTGATGAGCTATACATCTAAACTCTTATGCATACAAAGGTATCCATTCTGCGGTCTGCAAGTCGCGGATCCGATAAATATGTATACTGTCTGTGTGCGATCCACATTTTTTGCAGTCCTATTCGGTTGTATAGATTTGAGGTCTGCATCAGTGTGCTTTCCATATCCGTATGTAAGTTCTGTAAAACATAGAACATATCCTATTCTGGTCCTCAAAATGCAGACCTTGAAAACATAGAAGTCAATGGCTCTGCAAAAAAATGTCTCCCACGCCGACCACACTCTACTGACCAACTGACTGCATCACAGTAATTTATGGTACAGTCTCTATCTGATGGTGGGGTATGTACACTAGCATACAGGCACGGTCGGCCTAAAAAATGTAGCCGACACATTGACCATGATGTGGATCAGGGTTGCCAACCTCCAGTTCTGGAATTTCTGGACAACTAAGCTAAAATTTACGGACAGACAAATTTTTTTTACGGACACACCACAAAATCACTAGTAAGTGATAAAAAGCATAAGTAACAGCTTTTTAACAGGTCAGGAATTTAAAACAGAGGTCAGGAATTGGAAAAACGTTTATAAAAACATTGTTCGCTTTCTTACATACCTTCACTAAAGTATGGCCACACAGCTATCAATAGTAGTATGCTGTCCACATCCGTGCTGCAAATTAGAGAACATGTCCTATTATTCCAGGCCAGGGATGCTCAACCTGCGTCCCTCCTGCAAAACTACAACTCCCATCATTCCTGGACAGCCTTAAGGCTGCAGAAGGGCATGGTGGGAGTCTGGGAGAGGGAGTTGTAGTTTTACAACAGCTTGAGAGCTACAGCAGCCTGCTGGTCTGCTGCACCGCTGCCAAGTGCGAAACTTTGAAAGTAGACTAAACTAAATACAGTACAGTGCTATTAAAGGGTTTCTGTCACCAGAATTAAACCTCTTAGACCTGCTTACATAACATTAGCAATGTGCTGCTAATGTCAGAAAGAGCAGACCCTAGCTGTTATATTTATTGATGGTCATTGGCCCCCTTAATGCTGAATTCCTACTTTTGGAATATGTAAATTAGCCTGTAGGAGCATTAATAGCAGAGTTAGGCTAGGCTAACTCTGCTATTGCTCCTAGAAGCTAATTTACAAGTAGGAATTCAGCAGTAAGGGGGCCATTAATAAACATAATAATTATAATAGGCTATTAATAACAGAGTTAGGGACTTAGCCTGCCATTAGCAGCACATCGCTAATGTAAGAGAGGGTTAATTCTGCTCACATAAACCTTTAAGCCATATCAGAAAGACTGGGCAGTAGGGGCAGCCGCCATTTTATGTGGAAAGGAGTTAGTTACCTCAGGCAGTGTACTGGGCAATGCTCACTTGCAGAGGGGAATGCTGTGCTGCACAAACAAAGGCTCTGGTATAAATGACAGGCAGAGGCAGCAGAACAACCAAGTTTCCACATAAAATGGTTGTTAGTCACCTTTTTTGCCCAGTGCCAGCCCCACAGGCCAGTAGTCTCCATTTTGTGTAGTCCAGCCTCCACTTAGTACACTATAAATTAGCTATACCACTAAAAATATACCCTACTAACCCTGCCTGAGACCAGCCTCACTCACAGTAGGTTGTTGCGCCAAATGCACCTTCTCCTGGCTCCTGTGATGTGAGACACTGCTGCACCTAAAACGGCCTCCAGTCCAGCCATCTGCCCGCACGGGAATAAGCTGAAGTTTCATTGGTGGTTAGTGGAACGTGACTCAACACCTCCCCCCCCCCCAGTCCCTCCTCCCTCCACTCTAGCAGGCTCGTGCTCATCCTCTGTGCTCTCCTCCAGTCCTCCCCATGGCCCCAGTACCTCAGGTAATCCATGCTACTGATCTGCTCGCTTGACTTGCACGCGTGCCGCCTGCAGCCCGCCCGCTCCGAGCGCCGCCTGGGCCAGCGGAGAACAGTTCTGCACTGCACAGGCTGCGCTAACGCATGCGCAGTTTACACTTGGGGATTTCAGCCCCAATTTACGGACATTGTTTTTTTCTGCCGGACACTACTGTTCTTCTAGGCAGAGAACTAGCTTGCATGTTTCACTGAGAGATGTGGTTGAAGTTTTGTGGGATGTTGCAATTCTCTTGTCTCGCTTTCAGTTGAATGTTATTTTGGAGGTCTCTCTGTTCATATGATGTTGAATCAAAATGGAATTGCTACAGGGGATGTATGCTCAGGCAAACAGGAGAGAGCTCCACAGCAAGTAGTGATGGGTCGTTCAGGACTGAGTCAGCTCTTTGTGCCGGCTCCTTGAGGTGAACGACAAGATCCGGCTCTCAGCTGTGAGCCGAATGAGTGAGCCGGAAGTTGTAGGCAATAAATACCTCCCTCCTGCTTGGCTCTCAAGTCTGGATGTGTCTCTCTGCCTCTCATGCAGGGCTGAGTAGTATCTGCATCAGAGCACGGTGCTAAGCCACGCCCCTTTGTTTGGTCACGCCCCCTCCGAGGTCGGGTTGTTCGCAATACATTTATATCACTAGCTAGGTTTCCTCCTCCTCCTCTCAGCTCCACCTCCGCTTACTCTCTCTGCCAATTTGCGTGCCCCTGAGCATTCTCAGTTAGTGCTGAGTGCTTCAGTCAGTGAGAGAGATTGCATTGAGAGTGTGTGGAGAGATTGGAAGCAGAAAGAACTTTAAAGAAGTCCAAATGAGTCCAAACTACGTTAAGAACTGTATTTGAATAAAAAAAAAGTTTATTAAATAGTTCTGTAAACTTTTTGACTCAAAACGTATTAATTGCATGTTAACCCTAAAAAGCACAAAAATAAAGCAGACATTAAGGGTAAAAGCCAGCAGTGAAATGGTTAAATTAAGTTGTATGGTATGAGACAATACTGTTGACTGGTTTCTACACTTAATGTCTCCTTTTCTGCTCAACACACTGTTTGTAGTCTTACTTTAGATGAAAACCCTCTACAGCCACTAACCCAGACCATCCAGACACTCCCCAGCTTTGTATTAGCTCAATATATATGTGAAGAGCCATTTGAGAGGCAAAAGAGCCGGCTCTTTTCAGTGAGCTGAGCCAAAAGAGCCAGATCACTCAAAAGAGCCGAAATTCCCATTACTAACAGCAAGTAGGTAAACAATAAGAAGAACAAGGCAGCAAATTGCCACACATGCCTTTTAAATATGCTTATGTAGCAAGGCAAAAGAATAACTAAGTCAGCCTCATATCTGCAAGTAATCCTTTCATGACAAAAGACTAGAAAAAAAGCTGATGACAACAAGATTTCTAGCTACAAGGCCTCTGGTTCGAGGTCTTTCTATTATGGAGACCAGTTGATACACGTGACAACTATTATAGGCTAGACAATACTTCTCTGGATTTCTGGGTAAAATATATGCAAATCATGTCTAACATCTGCTGGCAACAGATAGCTTTTCTAAACCTCATTTGAAAGCTTGTTAGAGTCGTTGGCGATAATCTGCCGATGTACAGGTGCTGCGGATTACACTTGTTAACCAGGTAATAGGATTGTTGGTGCAGTCACCTCATCAACAATTGCTGATAGCAGATTGTGCTGTCTGAATATAGATATTGACTTGCAAAATTACAAATAACCACCAAAAATTCTTTAAAAATATGTTAAACATAATAAAACATGATTTAAACAATAGGCCCACTCCTAAAAAGAGTAGTGACTGTCCTAAATTCTCTCCATTTTTAGATAATTCATTTAACTTTATCATTGGTCTTTAACAATGCTTTTTTAGCCTTTTTCAGTTTTATTCATCTCTATAGCGTGTCTTCTGAAATATTCTGAGAACTGTTTGCATTGAGGCATGGTTTACCCCAATCAGTCTTTCTTGAGAAGAACAGGTTTGTCAGTAAACCCACACTGGCCATATTCTCACAATCACCAGAAAAGAAACTGCAGCACTCCCAGGTCTTGAAGCAATTCTTCTTTATTCACCACTTAGTGCAACGTTTCGACCTAACCTGGTCTTTTTCAAGCATAAAGTGAGGTGCCTATACCCTGATATAGATACCCTCCCCCAGTGTCACATGATTGTTTACATCAGTAATTTAAATATTAATAATATTGCCTAAATCACATACAATCGATCCATAGATTTATCAAAAATCAAATAACATGTAGCATAAGCCAATGTAACCAACAGATAGATTAATAAGTCTGTGTAAGGTTATTATACCTGTAAAAGATGAATTTGGGGCTCTCCTGTGGGATGATCATCTTGTCTGATGCTGGGGCAGAGGCGTGCCGTTACCCATAATCCATACGCGACACTACTAAATGCTGTCCACGTGTTCCCGGGCTTCCCGGGCCCGGCGTGCCCTGGATGCTACTGCGCATGCGCAACCTGGCCGTCGGGGCGCTCCTCACACTCGCATCTCCATCCATCCATCCAGCCTGCCGCGCATGCGCATAGGGATTGGGGCACCAGGCAAACCCATTTTACAATGCTGCCTCGTTCTCCCTACAGTCCCACATATTATATTATACAGATAGCTTATAGTTATGATCAGAACATAGTCTCAAGAGGACTTTTAGGATCTAAATAAATTATAGTTTTATCATAAGACCTCAGGGGGAATTATTACCTGGAAGGTCACCAGTACCAAAGTGTGTTCAGTTATAGTATAGTATACCTTTAAATATAAACAACCTTATATTTATTACACTTCTTGGGCTAAGGGAGTGATTGGTCCTGTGGTAGAGATATACTTCAAAGATTTGTTAATGAGCCGGTACTGGTGACCTTCCAGGTAATAATTCCCCCTGAGGTCTTGTGATAAAACTATAATTTATTTAGATCCTAAAAGTCCTCTTGAGACTATGTTCTGATCATAACTATAAGCTATCTGTATAATATAATATGTGGGACTGTAGGGAGAACGAGGCAGCATTGTAGAATGGGTTTGCCTGATGCCCCGATCCCTATGCGCATGCGCGGCAGGCTGGATAGAGATGCGAGTGTGAGGAGCACTCTGACGGCCGGGCGGCGCATGTGCGTAGCATCCAGGGCACGCCGGGTCTGGGAAGCCCGGGAACACGTGGACGGCACTTAGTGGTGCCGCGTATGGATTATGGGTAACGGCGCACCTCTGCCCCAGCATCAGACAGGATGATCATCCCACAGGAGAGCCCCAAATTCATCTTTTACAGGTATAATAACCTTACACAGACTTATTAATCTATCTGTTGGTTACATTGGCTTATGCTACATGTTATTTGATTTTTGATAAATCTATGGATCGATTGCATGTGATTTAGGCAATATTATGAATATTTAAATTACTGATGTAAATAATCATGTGACACTGGGGCAGGCTATCTATATCAGGGTATAGGCACCTCACTTTATGCTTGAAAAAGACCAGGTTAGGTCGAAACGTCGCACTAAGTGGTGAATAAAGAAGAATCGCTTTAAGACCTGGGAGTGCTGCAGTTTCTTTTCTGGTGATTGTGACAATTGGGGGTACATTGGACTGGTACCCATCACTGACGGCACCACCACAAAATGGACTTTGAGGATCCGTAAGTGCTGCTACAACCCTTTGATCACGTATTCTCACAATGCCATGCCCACTTTGTGATATAGCACAACTTTTAGATCAGGACGCTCCCTGGCAAAGTGATTGGTCTCAAAAGCTTTGATCTTAGCAATATGTTCAAAAACAGTTATAAAATATTTTATTTAACATAACCGGGCCAAGCAAACTGGTCATATAAATAAGATCTGTCTGTAGGCCCCTGTAGAGCAACTAATTTAAATAAATATTTGATTTTAAAAAGGCTGTGATTTAAAACGAAAGCGGCAAATGAATATATTAGTGCTGGATTTCTAACCGGCTGAAAACCATAGTCAGCCTGGGAATCACCCTGTAACCAACTGCTATGATATTCAACCATTAACAGAGACAGAAAATAAAAGCTAAAAATTAAAAAGCCCACAGCCATGTATGAGCCTGCATTAAGAGTTTAAAATTTCTGCCTGGTTCTGACTGATTAGATCATGGGAATAGCACGTAGCTAGTAACTAAATTGGATTGCACACAGAACAGAATTCTTTACTTGTTTTCTTGTTACAGGAGACAAACAAAGACCTTGTCTATTCCAATGTGTTCCTAAAATGCTATGTAAATTGAACACATTGGCTTTACTGTAGACTGGAGGGGGCTTCATATGCAGCCAACATTGAGAGGGAAGAGCTGTCGTATGGAGGGCCCTTTGCATTTACTTTTGCCAAGAGCTCAATTTGTGCTGGAACACACGGCACCCGCTGACTGTGGAGTCTCCAATAACTTCTAACCTAGGGAATAGCTAAAAGTGCTGTAATAAATAAATTAGTGTTTAAATTCATAAAATAATAATTACATAAAAAACATAATACGGTGAAAATGCTACTAATTCTGCTCTCCAATTCTCACAAGGTGCTGACCTAACCCACAATGCCAAGTTACAGTTATAGTGCCACTTGTCCTTTATGCTGAACACACTGCTCCCCTGATGTCCTAACTGTACAAACCACTATGCAGACAAGAATATGCCATCCAGAGTTGGTACTGGTAATAGTTTGGCTTATAGTTTAGTGGACTCTTTGGTGTCAAGCGGGCTCCCCCAAGAGTACGTGCTAGGCTTTTTTGCAGAGAGGTTCCTTATGAGTCCACACGGCCTTACTGTTTTCTCTATATGCAGATCCTTGGTGATAAGAACCTGAAAGAAAAACATTCAAGGACACAAAACCAAGAGTGT
Source organism: Rhinella marina (assembly GCA_900303285.1). NCBI lineage: Eukaryota > Metazoa > Chordata > Amphibia > Anura > Bufonidae > Rhinella > Rhinella marina. The sequence continues at coordinate 280,847 of ONZH01023797.1, read as the reverse complement.
AAATTTTATCTGTATCAGAAAAGGTAGTATATTGGTTTATCCTGTCTCTGAATCCATAGTTCGATATTGGTCCATCCTATCTTGGAAGGCCATGTTCTCACAATTTAAATACACGTCAGAGAAATCCATCAATGCATTTATAGACTGGGTGGGTCACCAAATGTGCCCAAAAATGTTTGTCATGCTGTGGATTACCAGGTGAATTAGTTCTGTTCGATTGGGCTAATTCATGCATAAAAATTATCGCCATGGAATATCCACTGTAAACCAACTGGTAGCATCTTCATGGTCCATATTTTTATACTGCCGTACAGTGTCTCCATGTGGTAGGGGTGGACAAATATGTATAACACAGATGAGAGGTGGTTTTGGCCAAAAGAGCTGTATACACTGGAGAATTGCTGGTTTGACGTGTCCAAGCTGGAGCTAATGTTAGAAGAAACTTCATATAGATATCCAAGGTACTGCATGCCACATGTTGGCAAGGTTCATGTCAAGATGAGATCATGCATTACAGATAGTTTTTTGAAAAAAAAAATGTCTACAGGTTAAGAACCCATTCATCAGATCAGGCCTAATTGGATATGTCTTCCCTGATCTGACAAGGGTTTTTTCCATGAAATGTGTCATCTGTAGATATTTTATTTTCAATAATTTATGATGCACTTTATTATCTCCTCATCCTGACGTGATATTTGCCTGTACATGAAGTAGTGCAGTAACCTGGATTTTTATTTGAAGTTTTTTTTAAAACACGGCATAGTGATATGCCATAGCATTACTAGATGTAGTACTCTTTTAAGCAGAGGTTCCACTAAAAACTACCTAATGGTTTATTTATTTCACAGGAATAAAAAAATCACTTCTTAAAGGGGTTGTCCAGCCTCGGAGCTGACAACCCCTATAATCCAGACCTTTGCACCTGAACACACAAAACTAAACTCACCTGCCCTTGGCCCTGCCACTGCTCAGTTCCATACTGGAAGGACATTATGTCATAGCTGTTTGGTACCATTCAAGTTGATGTAACCACTGAGGACTGTGATTGGCAGCAGTGGTCACAGGACCCAGCTGCTTCCTAGTCCTGTCCAGACCAGACATAGCCAGGAGTGGAGCAGCGGTGGGACCGCAGGCTGGTCAGTCTGCTTTTTTGTGTTTAGGGGCACAGCTTTGATCGATAGGGGGTTATTGGCTCCAAGGCCTGATGCCTCCTTTAACTTGGGGGTCAACAATGTCAGCAATTTGATGACTTATGGTGACCAAAATGGTTTCCACTGCAGTAAGATAGTTATACCCAGATTTCCACACGTACAGCACACATGCGTGAAACGCTAACGTGTGAATGAGGCTTAAGTCCTTAAAATAGCTCTGTCACCAGGATCAATCTTATTAAACCAGACGTACTGGATGGAAGGGCTTGTGATGCTTATTAAAACGATACCTTTCTTTTGTCTGTATGATAAACAGCCACAGAGAAATCTCTGTTTTTATTCATGTGCAAACGAGAAGTTGGAGCACCAGGAGGCGGGGCTGAATCCTATGAGCACTGCTTTGTAACACCCCCTGTGCTCTGCACATTTACCCCTCCCCTCGACAGGGCTAGACATTTTTTGGCTTAGAAACCTGAAAACTATTACTGGTTTATTCACAAAATATATCATTATTAATAAATCAGCAATATTTATTAGCTTTTTAAGCCTAAAAACATTATTATCAGTGGCGAAAAAATTACACTGAATGTCACAGGTATTTAGGATCCAAACAATTGTGCGCAATTTAGCGCAGGTTGCGCTAATAATATAAATAGGAGCCAGATAAAACAATAGTCCTTAAGAGGACTTTTGGGTCTCTGAAAGATTTAAACAATGAACCCTGCCTAACAAATAAAATAATTCCTATCCCTACACTATCTGTCCCTTCTGCTGCAGCTCTACCTGACTAGGACTGAGCCGAGTCACGCATCACCGGGTGCTATATAGCACCCGATGACGCGTTCTGGGCCAGCCAATCACTGTAATGCCAGTAGCCAACATGGCTATGGCATTACAGTGAATACCAGTACTTCCCCGCACGTTTATTGGCTGCATAGCAGCGAACAAACGTACGGGGAGGAGACTCGAGTATCGCACTCGAGCACACACGGTGTTCGGGCCAAACACAGCGATGTGCCGAGCATCGTGATGCTCGAGCGAATATAGTGCTTGGGCGAGCGTGCTCGCCTAACGCTAGTCTTTATTTCTGTGTTCAGCATCGAGGATAATCAGGGCTCGACTGAGCGCTTCCAACGGCTTATTCTAGCGATCGGCAGGGGTCCCAGCACTCAGAACCCCACCAATCAAAACCTTTTATGGATAAATCAGGGTTAACAGTCTTTGGAGGCTAGGAGATGGACCCTAGCTTAGGGTGAGTCTAGTTTAAGTTGAGGAAGAGAAAAGAGAGAGTAGCTACATGTGTTTAGTCCTTGGAGAAACTATGCCTGAGTCCCAGAGAATCATTCTCTCTGAGATATTTGCTTAAAAAAAGCCATCTCTATTTTACAGTACTTCAGAGAGAGAAAGAAAGAACTAGAAGCTACAGAATCTACATGACCAACCATAGGAGTCAGTAGGGTAATTGCTGTTTATGGCTGATAAAGACTGCAGTGAAAGGGACATTGCTAATACACCCTTCCACACTTTGGCACAGTCCTGTCCAGTTGTATCTTAAACCTTATTTCCAACCTTACATTTTGCAGAGAAAGACATTGGAAAGATAGAGATAATGAATACCTCAACCACCATCATTGCTCATATACGTACGTTGCAGTTGGGGAAGATTTGCACTGTGAATTGTCTGGGAACTGTATTTGATACTGTTGGAAATATTACAAATCCCACTCTGCACTTTAGTAAAAGAGACTTGTCTGTTTTCTGCAACTGTTCTGGTTACTGACTCCAGCACCATTCGCCAGTCACAGAACCTACATCTCCTGCCTTGCACCTGTACCAAATGCATAAGGGAATCCCCACTACTATTAGGCAGGAGCCCCACCATCAGGTGTGCTTGTCACTGCCTGGCGATACTGAGCATCGGTGTGAAGACTGCCACTGAGATTTATGTAAATACCTGTTGCAGCCAGAGCCCCTACCACTCCCATCCTCCACTCCGCTTCTCCCAGGCAGTAGCAAAACACACATCCCTTTGGCTACAAGGTTCATATTGACAAATATATGAAAAGTCCGATATGTCAAACTGTTAGGAAGAAATGTGATGTATGGCCTACTGCACTGAGATATTTCATGATGAGAGCTTTGCCTTCTGCATACCTCTCCTTCCCTATTATCATTCATTTCTCTGTATTGTGCTGTAATAAATAATGCATTGTGCATATTATAGATTTATGAATGCAGAGAGAAACATTTTGGCAGAGATGCTGTAAAAATGAAATAGAAATTCATTGCTATGCAAGCTCATTTGATAAAGACATCTTATTAGTATTTAGGGATGATTTTCTGATTAGCTTCCAGACGGGGTTCAATGACTTTGATTCTGTATTAAAATTCGGAACAAATGCAAGTATGGTCATCAAATTCACATTACTAAAGTGGATACGCAAATAACAATAGCCTCTGCAATGGACACAATAAATCTATGAGGTGATACATTTGAAAATCAGGAATATTAACTTGTCCATCACAGATAGTAAGCATTTGCTGAATGAGGAAAAGAGAGTTTATATAGGAAAGGAAGTCTGGATGACAGCTGGGCATGGCAGAACTGAATCTGTGCACATAAGCTGAAATAATTTAATCTTTTAAATTACATCTGAGACTACAGATAAGTAACACATATATACAATTAGAAATTGTCCATAAATGATCTTTGCAGTAATAGTGGGTCTATACATACTGTGGAAGAATTAAAGGAGTTTTTCTAGTCCTTTACATTGATGTCCTAAGCTCAGGTTAGGCCACCAATATCTGATTGGCAGCGGTCCGACCCCATGCACCCCCACCAATCAGCTGTCTTGTTAGCTGTCGGTTCTGGAACTACAGCTCCATCCATTGTGTATAGTGGACAGAACTGGTAACTTCAGTATGAGCAGTGCTGTAGTTTCCAGCATCACTCACTACGCACAATGGAAGGAGCTTCAGTTGTTTCACTAATGTCTCTGGAGCTACTTCAGAACAGCTGATTACTGGGATTGCAGGGTGGCGGACCCCTGACATCAGAAATTGATGGCCTATACTGAGAATAAAGGGAAAAAAATACAATGCAACAGCACTCTGAAAACCAAATAAAGTACAAAAATACCATAGTAATAGAAAATATTCTGGTGCTAATGCTACGCTTATTTAGTAAATTTAAGATTCTTGGCAAATATATTTTGTACAAAATTATTTGGGCCTGTCTGCCAAACGTCAAGTTGGTACCTGCATTCACTGGATTTAATGGAGGCCATTTTGGCACCTAAAATGATAAAAAGCAGAGTGGACCCAGCATGCATGTGGAACCTGCACTATCTGGATTTTATGGTGGCCGTCCTGGCACATAATAGGTAGGAATTATTGTTAGGTTCCCATCTTACAGAGATCGCCTTGACATTTGGCAGACGGTCCCAAATAATTTTGTACAAAATATATTTTCCAAGAATCTCAAATTTACTAAATAAGTGTAGCATTAGCACCAGAATATTTTCTATTACTATGGCATTTTTGTACTTTATTTGGTTTGCAGAGTGCTGTTGCATTGTATTTTTTTCCCCTTTGTGTATCTAGCCATTGCAGCATGCACCTGCAGACTGGGATGTGCTGACTGACCCCCTTTTTTTTTGCACTATCCTAAGAATAGGCTGACAATAAAAAATGGACCAGAAAACACCTTTAAGACAAGAAAAGGGGGGGGAGCGTATCATTCATAATTGTCTAAGCCTGTTTTAGGCATAGAAAATGGTCAAAATCTACACCTGCAAGGAAGCTGGCATAGATTTAGAAGCAGTGGTGGATCTGCCGAAGTTATGTAGACGCTGGGTCCTCTACATAACTTCGGCAGATCCGCAACCAACACAGGGTCTTTATTAAGACCGGCATCTAGAAAGCTGGTCTTAATAAATGACCCCCCAATTGATTCTCATAAATGGGTAGCTTCTTAGTTGCTATTACTAAATCCCCTACAAATAAATGTAACAGATCGATGGTGCCCACAATACGTTTCATATTTTAGTTTTTTATGTTTCCTAAATGGTAGGGCTGCACTACCTATGAGGCAAAGTGAGAACTTCTCACTTACATCTGAGGTCAAATCTCAGCAAATATACAGGCCATCTCTGCAGGGCTCACTAAACTAGAAATATTTTATAGAATAGAAATAGAAATATCCCTGTTAAGGGACTCTTGTTATAGAAAGTAGTAAAATGTACTCATGAAACCCTAAAACTACAATAACCACCATCCACCACATAACCACTTACAGGACATGACACCCTATATATTTCTTGAAGTTCTTTAATTAGGAATACAAGACAACATAAGTAAATATTCATAAGTGCCTACAGAATACAATGCACTCTGTGGATTCTTCCAGTTTGTATTGATCTTACATTGTTTCATTACAAACATTTAGTCTACAGAACTGTGCAAGTTACTGAAGTGTGGACCACTCTCTTTGACTAAATTAGGTTGAGGACTCAAGGTAAACTCGTGTTCTAAACATTACATTTCTCCATAGAGGTTGCCAATCAGTCCAATAGTATCCAACACATTGTATATAGAGATGGGTGTCAACTAAAGAACCAGTAAGGTCTCAGTCTTGGAAATATTCCACAACACTCAAAAGGAATGCTTAATAATGTATCTAAAAGTCTTCACTGGTATCTAAGGATTGATGAGGAGGATGGATGATATGCCAGTGTTGCTGCTCCTGATGTACCATACCTTTGTCCATTGATAATACTATGTCAATGTTTGGAGAAAGTGGAATCTGTTACAAGGAACTGGCAAATGTCAGTCAGACTGATGTACACTTGGACAACCAGGAACTGAGGCTAAGTGTGTTTCTATGGGTGATTAAAATTCAGGTTCTCATTCTTTCTTCTCTGCAAATCTACAGGTGCCATGGAATGTTAGCACAATCATAGGTGGCAATGCCCTTTGTGGCATCTCCCTGCAGCATTTCTGCACGCAGCATTATCTGATCCAATGCAATACAATGAAAGCAGGTTTCTGTAGATTTTTTGTGATGAAACAAGCTGTGAGCTCCACTGTGGCAGTGAATAACACAAATGAAAAATCTGCAGATAATTGTAAAGCCCTGAATAGTATTTTTGCACCATATAATTAAAATAACATCATGAGTTCCAAAGTTAGCATTATCATCAGTTAAAAAGCATATACACAATGAGTGGAATATGAGGACATATTACCCACTTTATTTTAAATGCTATCAAATACATATTTCCACATTGTAAGTGGGTCTATGTCAAAATATTTGTCATTACTACAGTAATCTTTTATTTGTTGGTTATAATCTGCATGGTTCCTATATGTACTAAGAATTGTCACCAGTCAGCTGAAATCCTAACTGTATGTTATTAATGTAAAATTATACCCCTCTTCAAAATTCACCACTATACTTACCTTAATAGGGTTTCAATCACAGAGAATGTAAGGGTTTATTATTGGTTTCTGTCTAAAGTGGTGAAACCAGTACAAAAGTTTTAGACAGGTGAGGGAAAATGCTGCAAAATAAGAAAGCTTTCAAAGTATGTGTTAACGGTTTATTTGTATCAATGAGCAAAATGCTAAGTGAATGAACAAAAGAGAACTTTGATTCAAATCCTTATTTGGTGTGACCCGTTTGTTACTTCAAAACAGCATAAAATACATGAGGGCTGTAGATGCAGTAGTTGGTCAAGGAAGCTTTGTGCACCAGATAAAAGGCACATCATGCTCACTTCCCTTCAAAATCAGAAGTTGTCTAGCAGTGCCATCAGCTCAGAAGTGGCAGAAACCAGTGGTACCTAGGAACACCCATTTACTATTCAGAGAAGTCTGTCCAGAAGTGGTCTTCATGTAAGAATTGTGTCAAAAACCCATATCTTCAACACGAAAAAAAGGTAAAATAACTCAGCTACGCACAATAACATAGGAACTAGGTGAGTTCCTGTGAGTGTCTGCATGCAACAGTGAAGCAAGGTGGATGTTCTTTGCAAGTTTGAGGCTGCATATGAGCAAATGGAGTTGGGGATTTGGTCAGGATTAATGGTGGACCTTAATGCTGAGAAATACAGGCAGATACTTAGCTGCCATGAAATATGATCAAGGAGGCATAGGATTGGCTCTACATTTATTCTGCAGCATAAAGATAACCCAAAACATACAGGTATTGTATTCATCTTAAGCGTAAGGGAGATCGTGGAGTCCTAGAAGTGATGATATGGCCCCCACAGAGCCCTGATATCAACAACATTGAGTCTGTCTTGGATTACATGAAGAAACAGAAGAATTTGAGCAAGCCTACATCCACAGAAGATATGTGGTTATTTCTCCAAGGTGTTTGGAACAACCTTCCTGCTGAGTTTCTTCAAAAATTGTGCGCAAGTGTACCTAGAACTGATCCTTTGAAGCAATTGAAGGCAAAGGATGGTCACACAAAAATATTAATTTTGTTTAGATTTCTCATTTGTTCATTCACGTTGCTTTTTTTTTAGTTGAAAAAAAAATAAACAACTCTTCTATTTTTGAAAGTATTCTTACTTTGTAGAGAAAGTCACAGAGGCATAGCAGCATTCTTCAAACTGTGTATGATCTACATACAAACTAAGACTGTACCTCATTTTAGATGCATTCAGAGGTTTTTGGCAGATATATTTTTTGATCAAAAAGTATCTGGACCCATCCACCACCAGCAAGTTGACCTCTATACGGATTGGTACTTAACTCTAAACCTATTTCTATACCATTTGTGGGCATCTACTTTCAAGGAGAGCTGAACCCATACAAACACTGACTTCTACCATTATTACCTCTCAGAGTGAGCAGGCAATGACCTGTTGCAACACTCTGTGCCAGACACATCTCACTCCAGTGCAAACTAAATCAATACTGGTGTATAAAAAGCCAATATGTCTAGGTCATACAATTAGAATCTGATATTGAAGATATCCATTGTTTTTTTTCTCCACAGAATGCATAGTCTGTACGTGTCCTACCATAATGTACCATGCATAATATTTGCAGGGAAGGATTATACAGCTCCCTATAGACTGTAATAATTTATCAGAAAACTATGCAATCTATTGGCCAACAATATTGAAATAAGTTACTTTCAGCAGTCTGTTGGCACCGCTCACTTAAAGAAAATATTTGTAGATAATGGTGATTACCATCATCCATGGGCTGGCAATGGTTTCCTTCATGTCCCTCCTAATGATTTCAGATTGCTTTTTCATTCGGTTTCATTTCACATTACAGAATGAATGCAACATCTATTCTATTTTAATGTCGGATGCAATAAAACCAGGCATTTAAGGGGTTAAACAGTTTCTCCTGTTCGAGACATAGTAAGAGGTTTATGAACGTCTGGTGAAATAGAGGATAAAAGGATAAGGTAGGAATCAGATGTGATTTGTTTCAAGAGGACCCATAATAACCAATACATCAGTTCTCAGTGCTGTTACAGATTCCGCTGGGAGCCCGGTACAGCAGAATTACATCAAATAAGCAGTGTGTGCACCAAACCGCAGCTGTTTCCACTGACGATTAAAATAATTCCGTATTGCAGACATGTTTTTAGGTTGTTTAACCACATCCAGTAATTTTGTTTTATCTCTTCAAACGGGCTGTCTCTTTCATTATTTCCTCCTTTCTCTCTCTCGTTTCACCTCCCCTTCATGTCATGCCTTTGTGTTTAGTGAAATGCAGATAAAGTACATTTTGTCCTAGTTAGACAATCCATCTTTGTTTCCTGAACTCACGGACCATATTAGATGCTTGACTTTTATGTATAAATCGCTGATTCTTTTACATATATTCTGAACTGTGGAAGACAATGACAAATCCATCTGCCACGCAAGTCAACAGGCAGAGCAGAATAAAAACAGCTTGGTTCTCTACTAATAGAATAAAAAAGGTTGTCCCATTTCGACAAAAGTCTCTGATTGGTGAGAATTTGATTGCTGAGGCCACCACTGAACTGGGCCCATGTTGTCCTGTTCGAATATAGTGGCAGACACACATTCTTGTCTGACACTCTGTTCAACTCTGTGGGTCTACTGGAGAAAGCAGAGTAAAAGCTCTTCGCTATTTGTTTTAGCCCCATAGAGCTGAATGGAGTAACAGTGTGCATGCTTGTCCACCTCTTAAAGGGGTTGGCCAGTCTCCTATGTTGATGACCTATCCTCCGCCAATCAGCTATTTGAAGATAATGCAGCGCTTGTGCAACTCACCTGCCTGCTGTTGACATTGCAGTGGTGAGCACATGTAATTGCAATTCTTCCATTGCATGCACTTCAATGGGAAGGAGCAGTTCTGTCTGCTCTTTCCCATTGAAGTGAATGGGATGGAGGAGCTGCAATTAAACCTGCTTGCTGCTATGACGTCAACAACGAGCTGGTAAACAGTGAACAGAACACAGCACTCGCACAAGCACTGCATTGTCTTCAATTAGCTGATTGGTTGGACGATAGGTCAACAACATAGGAGACTGGACAACCCCTTTAAGCAGTGGATATGCATGCACACTGCCACTCTATTCATTCGGCTTTTATTGATTGCTTTGAAGGAAACAACTATCCATTGCAAGACTAGACTACTCTGTCTTTTTCCATGCTTGTTCTGTAGGGATTTTATTGACTATGTTGTATATACGCCTTTATCTATAAACCTGACCCAAAACCCAGCTCGACCTAGCTCTTCTGTAATCAGCGGCTTACCAGAAAAAAAGTATAGCCCACCAAGGATTTCCTTGCACAGTATGAGAAAGTGATCTGACATTTATCTTCTTGACTTAGATCCCTGAGGACTGTACTTGAGAGACACTTCAATTAATACATTACGGTCTTCTCCATCATTCATGGTAGTAGATGTGTACAATAAATTACTCCCACGCCACACAGTGTATTTATAAGGAAGACTAACTGTCTCATTGGAAACACTGATTATCATCCTGCTGTCCAGCATTTGCCAAGATATGAGGATGGAATAAAAAAATGGGCTATTTTCCAAAGCAATGTTTTGCTTTGTGAAATGCCCATGTAAGCTCATCGTCACATCTACTTGTTGACCACAGAAGTTCCTATCGGGCTGGTGGCCAGCACTGCACACTTAGGTAACAGTGTGATCTGCCAGCATACCTTGTATCACTAATTAGCTTTGGAAGCACATCAAGGCCGACGCTACAGTCTCATAAATAAGACAAGGAAAGAACAGCTGGCAACATCCAAATGGGATTGAGTGTTTATAATTGGATGTTAGAGTGCAGTAATTTGGAGTTAGACAGTCTTCGGCATTTTTACTGCTGTGGCTAAAAATATAACTCCCATCATCCTGTCTGCTGATTAATATATTTTAGATTAATAGTTGATCAAGACAGTTGTACTTTACTTCATGTCTTTACATATCCTTACAAATTGGATCAAGGATAAAGCTTTATGCAGCTTGTATAATAGAAAGTTATGCACAATAAATTAAAAAAAAAAAAAAAAAAAAAAAAAGAAAGCAACTCTAACTGATCAAAAAAACTACAGGCATTTTATATTCTTAATAAAGATGATTTCTTTAGATCAGTAAGTGCTGTGGCTTATTTTTATTGTGCAGATTTGGACAGGACTATACTTTCAAGTCATTTAATGATCACCACCTGCCTATCTAAGGTGAGCATATGAAGAGAGATCCTAATTATGGGTGAATTATTCCAAGTGAAGGTGCTCAAGCAGTGTCAGCTGGTCCGTGTGCTTTTAGGACAACTGGTCTTCCTATATATATATAGACCATTGGTTTAATCCAAGACCTTGAGTACCTCCAACAGTACATGATTGAAGGATATCTAGTGGAGGGACCCCTGAGAAATTCCAGAGGCACTGACAACTATTGTATCACCTGTGTAAAAGGATACTTTCACACTTGCGTTTACATTTTCCGGTATTGAGATCTGGAGAAAAGTGCTTCCATTTTGTCCCCATTCATTGTCAATGGGGACAAAACTGAACTGAACAGAACGGAGTGCTCCAAAATGCATTCTGTTCCATTTGGTTGCATTCCTATCCTGGAGAGCAAACCAGCAAGCTGCGGTTTTCTTTCCGTCAAGAGATGCAGAGAAATGCATGACCCACAATGCAAGTCAATGGGGACAGATCCGTTTTCTCAGACACAATAGAAAACGGATCCGTCCCCCATTGACTTTCAATGGAGTTCACAACGGATCCATCTTGGATATGTTAAAGATAATACAACCGGATCCATTCATAACGGATGCAGATGGTTGTATTATCAGTAACGAAAGGTTTTTGCTGATCCATGACGGATCCAGCAAAAACGCTAGTGTGAGAGTAGCCTTCACTTGTTGTGGTACTCAGTTAAAACATACAAGATGAATTTTCAAACTTGTATTCTGATGGAATTAAACGTTTTTTCCCATCTTAACATCTAACCACCACCAATCCTTTGGCATTCTCTTCACCCTCATTTCATCAGGCAAGACAAAAAATGGCATTCATGCATTTGGTCAAATGCACTAGGCTTACTTTATTATAATATAAATTCAAAAACAAATAGTCAGTGACTAGTGAAAATCTGCATTTGCGATTCGAGCTGCACATGCTCTTGTTCACAGTCAATGGATATTACAATAAAGTAAGCCTAATGCCCTTTACCAGATTCTGGATTGCTTCTTTGAATCTTTCTACGTTTACCTCATAGTCGGAGTGGGATATGGACACATGGTGGAGGAACTGCTACAGGTTTGGTGAGCAGGTGCTTTAAAAAAAAAAAAATAGCAGCTACTTCCAAAACTCTCTTTATTCTAGTCTGTGGGGGTTAACAAGAGGTGGAGATACTTTTATTGCACATAGTATTAATCACAGATAGGATTGCTGAGGACACTTTGTACTATGGATTTGCTTTAGGAACCTGAGTTATTAATACTACTTTCCAGATTAATTAACCTCTATGTAATAGAAAAGATGAGAAGACGTTTATAGGAAGGAGATAACTGGTGAATCACCATTTGCTCATTCAGATTGTCATATCTCACATTGGTCCCGGTACCTATCAATTTCCCACAATCTAAATTCCAATTTAACCATCATTTGTTTGGTGCATGGGATGAAACTAGAACACCCACAGGAACACTGGAAGAGCATACAAACTCAATACAGATGCTGCCTTTGGTTGGATGTGAATCCAGGACCCCCATGCTGAAAGGCAACAGTGCTATTGTTGTGTATCCAAAATACAAGTGAACTATTTAAAAAAAAATTCTAAGGTGTTTTTTTTTAGCAAGTAGTATTACATTACACACTAATATTATTCTGAGAACAGTTTGATGTCTGCATTCTTGCATTAACAAGACAAGACATCTATAACTCTTTCATAACAGATTACAATATACAATGAATATCTAGTGTAGTAGATACCTATAATATTTTTGTTACATCGACTGCCGATGTTTTAGAGTACACTCATGAGGCGGATTTTGTTGCAGAAAGTTCAGTGACTAAAAATCAGTTCCATTCATTTGAATGGGGTTGGATGCACATGGATTTCTGCAAGCCTCATACAGGTGAATGGAACTGATTTTCTGTCTCAGAAATTTATGCAACAAAATCTGAAGTGTATGAGTCTACCCTGTACCCTGGCATGGCGGATCTGCCTCCTGCTCGCCTCTTACTCTGTCCCTCCACTCAGGCCACAACCTGCTTGCCAACAAGGCCTCACTTCCTCTGCCTGTATGACATGTGCTCCCTCTGGTTCTTTAAGAGCCTATGTTCGTATGTGCACCCTAATCTGCTCCAACCTATGGCTGGCTACTTTGGACTACTTACAGCACCTTCCCCTGGGTGATGATGCCTGAACAAGGATTAGTGTGTATTTTTTTTATTGTTGCAATCACGGACCGGAGCTCTATTGGGGGCACTGGGGGCATTTTTACTGGCACTGGGGGCATCATTTCTTACTGGCACATGGGGGCACTGGGGGCATTTATACTGGCACATGGGGGCACTGGGGGCATATTTACTGGCACTGGGGGCATTTGTTACTGGCACATGGGGCACTTGGGGGCATTTCTTAATGGCACGGGAGCACTGGGGGCATTTTTACTGGCACTGGGGGCATTTTTACTGGCACTGGGGGCATTTCTTACTGGCACATGGGGGCACTGGGGGCATTTTTACTGGCACATGGGGCACTGGGGGCATTTGTTACTGGCACATGGGGGCACTGGGGGCATTTCTTACTGGTACATAATTTGGGGGGCATTTGTTACTGGCACATAATTTGGGGGGCATCTATGGGGGTGGAACACTTTTTACTGGCACATGATTTTTTTTGGGAATCAATGGGGGGAACTTCTGGTGCATTATTGGGGAGCACTTCTTACTGGCACATTATTGGGGTGAAATTTTGGGGGCACTTCTGGCACATTATTGGGGCACTTCGTACTGGCACGTTATTGGGGGGCACTATGGGGACACTTCTTACTGGCACATTATTGGGGCACTTCTTACATTAGTACTGTTGGGGGCACTATTACTAACAAGTGCACTCTGGCAGAGAATTATTAGTTGGGACTTTGGGGAGCACTATTACTGTGGGGGCACCCTGGCACAGTATCAGCATAGCGCAGTTATTTCTGGGGGGTGTTATGTTTACACTATTACTGTCAGGGACACTATTTGCTGGGCGCAGTTATTTTATGACACTGTGTGCCAATAATTATTGAAGGGCACTATCTGTGTGGTACTAGTGGCACAGTACTGGGGGTGGTAGGATGATTTGTCCAGAAGACGGGAGGATATTGGAAAAGTAGTAAACTAAGATTTTTTTTCTGTCAAACTGCAGAGATGAGAAATGGCTGAAAAATGGCGTCTGTCTGAAAGGAGAAGATGAGGAAAGAGAACATCTACATCAGAGGAGACGTCACTGGATGTAAGAGGTATGGGGCGCTGTATTATACTGGATGTACGAGGTATGGGGCGCTGTATTAGGCTACATTCACACGAACATTGTGTTTTGCAGTCTGCTTTTTGCGGTTCCGCAAAAAAAGGATGATGATCCGTATGGCATCCGTTTTTTTTGCAGATCCTCTGTAATAATGCCTATCCTTGTCCGCAAAACGGACAAAAATAGGAATGGACATACAGATGCGGACAGCGCACAGTGCTCATTTAAGTGAATGGGTCTGCATCTGAGCCGCAAAATATGCAGATCGGAGGCTGTGAATGTAGCCTTACCCTGTATGTTCTGTAGTTATATATGTAATGTTAGGAGGGAAAAGGTTAGGGTGAGAATTTGGCATGGGGGGGGGTTCAATTTTTGACTTGGCCGGCAGAAAAGCTAGGTGCACCAGCGCTGAGGGAAGGGGGGGGGGGGCATGCTGAACTCCTGCACCAGGGCCCATGAGCCTTTAGCTATGCCCCTGCTATTAATTATGATTTGTACGGATTTTAGAAAAACAAAACTCCGAACATATGATTGACCAGGTAGCAGTCGTAGTTGTGAAACAGACCTAAGGGGGTCATTTATGACCAAATATATGCAAATTAGATGACAGATGACATAGAATTTCCTTTTATGAGAGTCAGTTCATTTTTTTACTGTCTCAATGCATTTTGTTTTACTACAAAGAAGACCGCTTAGGCCTTGTTTACACCTGCGTTGAAAGCTCTGTTAGAAGCCCCCGTTGAAGATTCTATTAAAAATTCCAGAAAAATAATGCAGCATGCTTTGCTATTTTTTCCAATTAAATGACAGATAACATGATGATATCAATCTATTATGGAACTTATAGAAACAGTCAAACAACAGTGCTTGCATGTTATGCTAACTTCTATAGACTTTCATAGGAAGAAAAAGGAGAAGGGTGCTTCCTAGTACAAAATTGCCATGTGTGGAAATGATAACAATAAAATTATGTTAGCAGGCTGAGATAGATTCTGACTCCTGATAAGAGATGTGCTCTCCATAGGCACAATTATAGTGAAGACTTAGATCAGTACAGGGTTCCAGCTACTCCTGGCCCTTTCTTGGGATAGGGCAGTGATGCCCAACCTGCGGCCCACAGGCCAGATGCAGCCCGCAAAGCCGTGTCATGTGGCCCGCGCATGCTCCTGCGTCTTATGGGGCGAGTGCTAATGAGCGCTTCCATTATGGAAGCGCTCATTAGCACCGGAGGACAAGGAAGCAGTGAAGACTCTGTACTCACCGCTTCCTGGTCCTCCGCTCAGCTGTGCAGGGCTGCACACAACGTGAAGGCGCTCTGTGACCTCATGCTGTGCGCGCCAGTGCACAGAACAGCCGACTGCAGGAGGAAGAAAAACACTGGAGTGGAGGAGCGGCAGCGTCCAGGAGCAGGAGAGGTAAGTGATTTTTTATTTTATACTCTGCGGCTGATGGAGGCATTTGGGGGGGCTGATGGAGGCATTTGGGGGCTGATGGAGGCATTCGGGGTTGATGGAGGCAATTGGGGGGCTAATGGAGGCATTTAGGGGGCTGATGGAGGCATTTGGGGGGCTGATGGAGGCATTTGGGGGCCTGATGGAGGCATTGGGGGCTGATGGAGGCATTTGGGGGCTGATGGAGGCATTTGGGGGCTGATGGAGGCTGTAGGGGGCTGATGGAGGCATTGGGGGACTAAAAGAGGCATTTTGGGGCTGATGGAGGTACTGGAGGCTAAAAGAGGCATTTGGGGGCTGATGGAGGCAATTGGGGGCTGATGGAGGCAATTGGGGGTTGATGGAGTCATTGGGGGGCTAAAAGAGGCATTTGGGGGCAGATGGAGGCATTTGGGGGGCTGATTGAGGCAATTGGGGCTGATGGAGGCATTTCGGGAGCTGATGGAGGCAATTGGGGGCTGATGGAGGCATTGGGGGCTGATGGAGGCATTGGGGAGCTAAAAGAGGCAATTGGGAGATGATAGAGGCATTTGGGGGCTGATGGAGGCATTTGGGGGCTTATGGAGGCAATTGGGGGCTGATGGAGGCAATTGGGGGCTGATGGAGGCATTGGGGGCTGATGGAGGCATTGGGGGGCTAAAAGAGGCAATTGGGGGATGATAGAGGCATTGGGGCTGATGGAGGCATTTGTGGGCTGATAGAGGCATTTGGGGGGCTGATGGAGGCAATTGGGGCTGATAGAGGCAATTGGGGGCTGATTGAGGCATTGGGGGCTGATGGAGGCATTGGGGGGCTAAAAGAGGCAATTGGGGGATGATAGAGGCATTGGGGGCTGATGGAGGCATTTGGGGGCTGATAGAGGCATTTGGGGGGCTGATGGAGGCAATTGGGGGCTGATAGAGGCAATTGGGGGCTGATAAAGGCAATTGGGGGCTGATGGAGGCATTTGGGGGGGTGATGGAGACATTTGGGGGCTGATGGAGGCAATAGGGGGCTGATGGAGGCATTGGGGGGCTAAAAAAGGCAATTGGGGGCTGATGGAGGCATTGGGGGCTGATGGAGGCAATTGGAGGCTGATGGAGGCATTGAGGGCTTATGGAGGCATTGGGGGGCTAAAATAGGCATTTGGGGGCTGATGGAGGCAATTGGGGGCTGATGGAGGCAATTGGGGGCTGATGGAGTCATTGGGGGGCTAAAAGAGGCATTTCGGGGCAGATGGAGGCATTTGGGGGGGCTGATTGAGGCAATTGGGGCTGATGGAGCATTTCGGGAGCTGATGGAGGCAATTGGGGGCTGATGGAGGCAATTGGGGGCTGATGGAGGCATTGGGGAGCTAAAAGAGGCAATTGGGGGATGATAGAGGCATTGGGGGCTGATGGAGGCATTTGGGGGCTGATGGAGGCATTTGGGGGGCTGATGGAGGCATTTGGGGGGCTGATGGAGGCAATTGGGGGCTGATGGAGGCATTGGGGGCTAAAAGAGGCCATTGGGGGCTGATTGAGGCATTTGGGGGCTGATAGAGGCATTTGGGGGGCTGATAGAGGCATTTGGGGGGCTGATAGAGGCATTTGGGGGGCTGATGGAGGCAATTGGGGGCTGATAGAGGCAATTGGGGGCTGATGGAGGCATTTGGGGGGTGATGGAGGCATTTGGTGGGTGATGGAGGCAATAGGGGGCTGATGGAGGCATTGGGGGCTAAAAAAGGCAATTGGGGGCTGATGGAGGCCATTGGAGGCTGATGGAGGCATTGAGGGCTTATGGAGGCATTGGGGGGCTAAAAGAGGCATTTGGGGGCTGATGGAGGCACTGGAGGCTAAAAGAGGCATTTGGGGGGCTGATGGAGGCACTTGGGGGGCTGATGGAGGCAATAGGGGGCTGATGGAGGCACTGGAGGCTAAAAGAGGCATTTGGGGGGCTGATGGAGGCACTTGGGGGGCTGATGGAGGCAATAGGGGGCTGATGGAGGCAATGGGGGGGCTAAAAGAGGCATTTGGGGGCTGATAGAGGCATTTGGGGGCTAAAAGACCCATTGGGGGCTAAAAGAGGCATTGGAGGTTAAAAGAGGCATTGGGGGCTGATATGAGAGGCATGGGGCTCTTATCTGAGATCTGATTGGGGGTGCTGAGAATCAACGTGACAAACTTTAATCCAAACATTTCAAAACTGGTTTCTGGAAAATATCTGCAGACGTCACATTAATGAAATGACATCAAATAGTGAGTACAGAAATTATTTCTGGTTTCGAATTTCTTTCTAATACTGTGTTATCTAAATTAGTAGAATAATTTCCTTTTTAATGATTGCATTTCTTTCTTGCAATGCTACCTGGTTCTGGCCCGCGAAATTTATTCCATGTTTAGTGCGGCCCCCATATGAAAAACGGTTGGGCACCACTGGGATAGGGTAATCAACTGCATCTAGATGAGAACTCTATTCTGGCAATAATCTGCTATGGAACTTTATGAAGAGAGACATGTACCATCTCTTTAGTCAATCCTCTACTAGATGTAGCTTCTGGCAAGAGACCCTAGCTTTCCTGTTAGGTGGCCTATCAGGCATGGCATATCCTGTGCAAACTGGAATCATACATATCTAGAAGACAAGGTAACTAGCAACATGGGAAAAAGAAGAATAATCAGTATATTTATATCTTCCTAAATATGTTTTATGGTCTACATCACCAAATGCTGTGTTTTTGGAAACACCTATGAAGCAATTTTTAGTCAAAAGTTAAGCATATTACCACATGAAGACTGTACCACCCTCATGTTACATATTCTTATTAGTGTTGAGCAAATCAGGTTTGGATTACTGTATCTGAACCCGATTGGTTTGTAAACTGCGTTAAAAATATAGCCTCTGTCCTACCATAAAAGAAATGTGCTCAGCGGAGGTCTTTGCGAACTTGCGGCAAATATTGCAAGACTTTTTTCCTTTATTCGCGTAAATTAGAGTGTCAAAATCCAAAGTCGAACTCAGCTTCCTGCCTCACTAATGAAGCCAGGTTCAGCTTCAGATTTTGACACTGTAATTTATGCGAATAAATGAAGTGTGATGCGTAGATGCGAGACGAAGCAAGGATATTTGCCACAAGTTCGCAAAGACCTCTGCGGAGCCCATATATTTTTTGGTAAGACAGAGGCTGTATTGTTAACAAAGTTTACAAATTAATCAGGTTCGGATACTGCGACCCAAACCTGATTCTCTCAACACTAATTATTATCATTGATATTATTTATTACAATAATGTAATGTTCTTCTCTTTCAGGTTGTAATGTCACTATGAACAATGGCCCAGCTTTACTACAAAAAGGTGAATTACTCACCCTACAGAGATCGGATTCCACTTCAGATTGTGCGGGCAGAGGCAGAGTTGTCACAAGAAGAAAAGGCCTACCTCATTGCTGTGGAAAAGGGAGACTATGCCAGTGTCAAGCATGCCCTAGAGGAAGCCGAAATCTACTACAACATCAACATCAACTGCATGGATCCACTTGGCCGAAGCGCTCTTCTCATAGCCATAGAGAACGAAAACTTAGAGATCATGGAGCTTTTGCTCAGCCACAGTGTATATGTGGGAGATGCTCTTTTGTATGCAATAAGGAAGGAAGTGGTGGGAGCTGTGGAGCTTCTTCTAAGTTACAGAAGACCAAGTGGAGAAAAGCAGGTGGGTAAAAATATCAAATGTGACACTAAATTCAACATATGTTTAAATGGTTTTCATAGAGTTTCTTCTGACATTGATTGTGCAAATATGAATTGTTCTTTGTAGATTTTAGATCACATATAGTATTCATTAAAGGGCACAATGTCCACCTGGTGACAGTGTGAGTGGGCAGGGAGGCGTGTAAGATTTTACCTTCATTTTTGGGAGGTTGGTAGCCTTCATTTATATTACTATGTAATATATTTTTTGGTGAGATTTGTTTAGTTTTAGTCATTTAAAGCTGATTTTGTCAGGGGAAACCATTGCCAATCGAGCATTTTTCCTGTAGTGCCCATAGTAGTGGGAATGTAGTAATACATGGCTAGACATGAGTGAATTTGCTCAAATTTGTTTTGGGGCTGATTAGGTGAATTTTTCGAATTGTTTGATTTGGGTATGAATCGATTCTACCTGAATCAAATATAAGAGAGGCACTAGTAGTTTCTTTCTCTCCCTTTCTCTCACCCAAAATGAATCACAAAAAATTTGGGTTTCTTACAATCTGAGCTTTTTGGAAATTCGGTACAAATTCCAAACCAGTCGAATTGATTCGCTCATCCTTAATGATGACCATTCATATGAACAGCTGTCCTTGTAATATATAGGTGACTCAAGTCTATCAGGACAATTCATAGAGGGGTGCCCATGGAAGAACCTCCTCTCATCCCATACGCCTTGCCTTGCCTTCATGGGATGACTCCTTCAATGTTAGCTGTAATTTGTAGATATAGAAATAAACAGCAGACAAATAATACCTTTCCCCTTCACTACTCACCCACTGTACAAGAAATCCTGTGCCATGTTAATAAACCTAAAGTTGAAATGCCCCCATACACATTAAGCTATTGTCTGCAGAATCTACTATTTTCAAATGTGTTTTGGGGCCTCCTACCTATACCCCACTAGATGATGTTGGGAGAAACAAGGATTGTCCACTTTAAATTTTAACACCCAATCCTTTTATTCTTCCAAGGAATAAGAGGCATCTGGCAGCAGCTTTCTCCTCTCTCCCCATTGAAAACACATACCCTTGGCTGAACCAAATGTGTATGGGGGACATGGGAGACTTAGGCACTTAGCTGACAGCTATTAAAGGTGTATGGATGCCTTAGGTCTACAGATGTGGAAGCTATACTTCTCCTCAGGGTATAGATGACTTCAGTGGAGAATTATGCCTTGTTAATATTTATCTTGGTTTGCTGTCACATAGTGTAGACTTCACATAAAAATACTGTACCAATACGGTAATAGAGAGAGTCCCATAGGAAAGTACTAGGGCCATAATCAGGATTCGTAGATGCAGAATCAGTGTCCTGCTGTCTATGTATGGTACTATTGCTTCATTCCCATGTATTCTAAAACTGAAATGATAGGATGAGCTCCCATGCCTCACTAAGGTTTAATGAATTTGCTGAAAACTGCAGAATTTTTAAATGTTAATAAAGCAACAGTATTCTCTGTTCCTTACAAAATCATTAGTCCATGACGGATATTATTAGCTTTCCCATGCATAAGCTGTTTTTACAGTCATACACACTACATGGGGCAGTGTTTTCTAAGCCAAAAAATTCAATCAGAGCCGTGCTCATCTGACTGAGAACAATTTCTCCTGAGGCTGCTATCTCTCCCTGGTAGACTTCTGCTACATACTGTGGAGGAACAGCCTAGGACAAGTGTATTTCTAGACTCGTTTCTTTTACCATGGAGGGATTTATGTAAGTTTTAATTATTGCTTGAGTCTATTTGTATTCAAATAAGACAGAAAAAGAAGTGTTGGCTTTGATCAGTCATAATCTCACAAATAAGGGTTATGATGATGTTTGTGGTGTGACTTATACTACAGAGATATCCATGTTATATACTCACTGGCCTAGCACCTGAAGGAATAGGGAAGATTTATTAAAGGGGATGTCTGAGATTTTCCGATTGATGGCCTATTTTCAGGATAGGCTATCAATATCTGCAGTGGGGGTCTGACTCCCAGCAGCCCTGCTGATCAGCTGTTTGAAGAGTCTGTAGTTCTCTAGTGAGCACTGAGACCTCCTTGCAGCTTGCCAAGAACAGGGCTGTACATTGTACAGCGGCTGTGCCTGGTATTGCAGCTCAGCCCCATTCACTTCAATGGAGCTGAGCTGAGCCTAGGTCTTGTGACTGATAAATGTGATGTCACTACCCTATGAAAAGGCCACTGTGCTCACCTGACCACCGCAACCTCTTCCAACAGGGCTGCTAGGAGTCAAACCCACACTGATAAGATATTGATGACCTATCCAGACC
This sequence comes from Rhinella marina, assembly GCA_900303285.1. NCBI lineage: Eukaryota > Metazoa > Chordata > Amphibia > Anura > Bufonidae > Rhinella > Rhinella marina. The sequence goes on along the minus strand of ONZH01023797.1, from coordinate 259,275 downwards.
TAATAAATATCAAAAAACACCTTTGATATTGCCACAAAATTAAAAAGCTTATACTACACCAGACAGAAGAACAGCCTATTTAATAACACACTGCACTGTCAAATAAAAAGGAGTCCAAAAAGTATCCCTTCTGGTTGCAGATGCCTTCTTCTCTGTTTACAAACCTGTAAAATGGTGGCCACCATTTTAAGTGATTCACCCAAAACAAATTGCAAGCATTTCAGATTCTCTAGAATCCAAATTTTTGGGACATTTGTAAAAAAAAAAGTTCAATTAATTTACATTCTATTCACTCAATGGTGCTATACATAGCTGTAATTAGTGTTGAGCGAACCGAGCTTCAGATCATAGATCCAAAGTCAATTCATTCAAACTCTGTACAGCATTAAAATGTATTGCCTCCGTGGAAGCAAAATTCATTGCAGCTGAAGTTGCTGTAGACTTCGGTGAATTAATTTGGTATTAATTTCTGCTTCTTTAAAAACATTTTAAAATAGCATCCAAAGTCAGGTTTGGTACCTAGGTACCAGTCTGTACCAAACCCGACTTCAAATTTCGAATTTTAAATGTTTTTAAATATTCAGAAATTAATACCGAATGAATTCGCCGAAGTCACGCGAGACTGAAACTAATGAAACTAATTTTGCCTCCGTACAGCATTAAAACGAAATGTTTGACAGAATTAACTTTGGATCTATGATTCGCTCAAGCTTAGCTGTAATGTCTATAAGAGACAGATGGGTAAAACTAAGATTCCCAGCATGCTCCATTCATTTTTATGGTATTGTCACGACAGGAACACGGAGATAAGGTGTGCCCTGACTAAGCCCCACCACTGTCCCTGCCTACTTGCCTCACCCTAGGCTAAAGGTCCTAGGGGGACAACTGGACGACAAATCCCTACTCTGTAAAAGTGAGGGATTGGGAATGGGAGCAACAGAAGACAAACACAGGCACGAACAAACACAATATGAATAGTCAGCAAGCAAAGTCAAACCGGGAGCGTACGTCAGGAGCCGAGGGAAAAAGCAGAATCGAGGTTGAGGTCACAAGCAATAGGTCTGGATACACAGTAAGGTCGCAAGTCAAATAACGCACAGCACTGCAAAGAAAGGAACTTCAATAACAGGCAACTTGCACTGGCAGTTGCCTTCTTTAAATAGCCCGTCCCTAGGTCATGTGACGTGGCCAGCGTCACATGACCTGTGATGCAAACAAGGGCGTCGACCCATACTCAAAACAAAAGACAATTAGCCATGTGGTGTGGTCAGCACCACATGGCTCCAAATAACAAAACATAAACAATAGCCATGTGGTGTGATCAGCACCACATGGCTGAGTAAATGCTCTTTAGGTAAAGCGCTGGCTGCCAGGCCAGTGCTTCACTCACTGCTTGTTACAGGTGTTCTGAGAACAGCAATTCATGGAAAAATGGTGCACTACAACGGTAAATGCAATAGACAATATATGGCTAAACCCTCACACTGATATTAAAATTAGACTTTTGCCAATATATTCTTATATCAAGAACATACCGGAGCCCGCGCACCCCTTCAAGGTATCTCAAAGTGGCACGGGCCCTAACACTAACCCTACTATGCCGTATGGGTGATTACAGATAGGGGCATGAAGTCCGACACACAGTGACCAACTCCCAGTTACCTCCAGTGTGAAATCACACATACAATGGGAGGAAAGCTGAGGCTGTGAATCCCACCTACTAATGACTCATGTGACTCAGGCTGTGCAGGTGCATAGATCAGAATCAAGGCACATTCAAACCTGGAGTTGCCACACCTCCAGGCATATATGTACAAATAAACTCACTGAAAAAGGGATCTTCAATGGCAGAAAATGCTCTGCCCTTTCTAACCGGGGGAGCAAATCCTGCACATGTGATCTGTTGTCAACAGCAAAGCAAAATGCATACAATGGAGGATGCCTGCAGCGGACCATATGTACCACAAATATAGGGTTTGTCACATCCGCACATTTGGCTATCCTGTGTAGGATGTCTTTGTGGTACATGTGGTCCGCTGTGGGCATCCTCCATTGTATGTATTTTTGCTGGGGATTGCTGTTGGCAACGGATAACATATGCAGAATTTGCTCCCCCGGTTAGAAATGCGCAACAAAATATGGGGTTTTGAGCATTTTTGCCCATTTAAGACCACTTTTTTCTGTGATTTTGTTCTGAGAACAGCCAAGCAAGTGTATATCTTGGGAGTTGTAGTTTTACCGCAGCTGGAGTGCTGGAGGTTAGCCATCACAGCTCTATACCATAACATGGCTTGTCTAAAGAAGTTATTCCCAAACAGGTTACTAGATAGGATAGCAATGATTACCAAAGTTTTTCCACTAATAAATTCCAGCCTATAATAAAGTGCATTCAATGGAAGAAGTCATAATTGAAGATAAATCACACTCATTTCACATTGCACTTGTGTCTTCATCCTAAAATTGGCAAACGTTAGGATAAGAGCTATAAATAAAGCAGATAAATCCCTTACAAGACCTATTTTATAAGGTTAATTTACATATTTCCTATGCGTTCAGAAAGTTATGCTAATTAATTTCAGAGATTGCATTAAAACAACTTTAATTTCTTGGATTGCATAGCAGGAGAATCCAGAGAGATTCTGTCCGTGGGGATAATTTAGAGGCAGAGTCATTAAATTATATCTATCCTCTATGAGATAAATTAGTTAGCTGCGGCAGGAGAGGCTGATTACTTATGATGTATTATTTTTCCACTGATAGCGATAAGATTACGCCTGCTTCTTAAAACATTAGCAGTGAGACAGATCTACAGAACATAGACATACCGTAGTCTTCGATCTATATAAACACGTCTCATGCATAGTCAATAAATATAAAAGCTACTGCCAGATGCAAAAGAGGAGAATGTTGCAATTATTCTTAATTATAATGGCGTTCTATGGTCTGAACTGGAGTTAATGAGAATGAGGGATGGAGTAAAAGAGTTAAAAATGTAGTGCAGCAAACCACACACCACTGTTTATTTAAAGGGATTTTCCACCATGCCCAGTTTCTTCTAATGGATAAGTAATAATTGTTAGATCGCTAAGGGTCCCAGCACCCCTACCACTCACAAGTTTTGGGGTCCTGAGTCCATTGTCATCCACTACAACACAAGCATAGTAAGGAGTGCAGCTGCTCCATAAAATTTCTATAGGAGATAATGATAGCTTAACATATTTGCTTCGGGGTTAAATTACTGCAGCTCAACTTTGAGATTACAATTGCACTACCCAGGGGCGGACACAGACAGCAGAGGGCCCTTGTGCAAGGAATGTGTTTGGGCCCCCCCCGCCGTTCCCAAACCAAATTCTCAACCTAACCTATGGTGTCCTAACATTACATACAGCAATACAAAACATACAGGGTAAGGCTACTTTCACACCTGCAGCACTACGCTCCGGCCACCTGATTTGGCAGAGAATGCAAGAAATTGGCCGGACACAGACTCAGTCATGCAGAGGTTTGTGTCCTGCTGATTCTCTGCATTTTTGCCAGATTGTGGCCGGATCTCTGCCGTACCCCATTATAGTTAATGGGGCCGGCGGGCATTCTGTCTGCATCCAGCAGTGCCAGAGCCGGTGAATTCCAGAAGGCTGTTCTCTGCTGGACCAGCCTGCCAGAATCACCAACTCAGATGTGAAAGTAGCCTAATACAGGTCCACATACCTCCTACATCCAGTGACGTCTTCTTAGATGTAGATGTTCTCTTTCCTCATCTTTTCCTTTCAGACCAGACCGCCATGATGATTTCTTACAGCCATCTCTTCTCTCTGTGGAGTTTGACAAATAGACATCTTAGATTCCTACTTTTCTATCATTCTTCCACCTTCTTGAACTCCTCATCCTGCCACTCCCCAATACTGTGCCCGCTGTGCTCCCCAAAACTATACTGCAGAAACAGTCCCCCTCAAATACTACCGCCTTCAGTAATTAAAATAACTGCACCCAGGAAAGTGTCCCTGACACTAAATTATAACCAAAATGTTCCCCAAAAATAACTGTGCTAAGCTGATAGTAATAGTCCCAACAATAGAAATAATTAGTGCCCCCGGCCAGCCAATGTCCCCATAGTGCCCTCATAATGTGCCAATGCCCCCTACTATGTACCCAAAAAACCCTCTTAGTGCCCCTATACAATGACCCCAATAGTGCTCCTCTCCCCCCCTTCTCCATAGTGCCCCCATGTCTGCCAGAATATAAGATAGGGCCCCCATAGTGATCCTCGCCCTCCATAGTGCCAGTATATATATAGGGCCCCCCATAGTCGTCCTCCTCCTCCAGAGTGCCCCCCATAATGCTCCCCCTCCATAGTGGCCCCCCATAGTGCTCCTCCTCCATAGTGGCCCCCCATAGTGCTCCTCCTCCATAGTGGCCCCCCATAGTGCTCCTCCTCCATAGTGGCCCCCCATAGTGCTCCTCCTCCATAGTAGCCCCCCATAATGCTCCTCCTCCATAGTGGCCCCCCATAGTGCTCCTCCTCCATAGTGGCCCCCCATAGTGCTCCTCCCCCATAGTGCTCCCCCTCCATAGTGGCCCCCCATAGTGCTCCCCCTCCATAGTGGCCCCCCCTAGTGCTCCCCCTCCATAGTGGCCCCCCATAGTGCTCCTCCTCCATAGTAGCCCCCATAGTGTTCCTTCTCCATAGTGGCCCCCCATAGTGCTCCCCCTCCATAGTGGCCCCCCATAGTGCTCCCCCTCCATAGTGGCCCCCTATAGTGCTCCTCCTCCATAGTAGCCCCCATAGTGTTCCTTCTCCATAGTGGCCCCCCATAGTGCTCCTCCTCCATAGTGGCCCCCCATAGTGCTCCTCCTCCATAGTAGCCCCCATAGTTTTCCTTCTCCATAGTGGCCCCCCATAGTGCTCCTCCTCCATAGTGGCCCCCATAGTGTTCCTTCTCCATTGTGCTCCCCCTCCAAAGTGGCCCCCATAGTGCCTCTCCTCCATAGTGCTCCTCCCCCATAGTGCCCCCACTGAGTGCCAACTTAAATAAAAAAAAATTAACAGTTATACTTACCTCCTTGCCTCTGTCAGCGACGCGATGCAGGCCTCTTCCGGCCTGTGTCCCGCGCTGTACGGCTCAGGCGGCGCGATGACGTCATCGCGCCGCCTGTGCCGGCCTCTGATAGGCTACAGGCCTAGTGCCTGCAGCCTATCAGAGGAACGGGGAAGGGACACGCCTCTCCCTCCCTTGCCCCGCATTATCCATCTGTATACAGATGAATATAGAGATGAGCGCTTCCAAAATGGAAGCGCTCACATCTCTACCTGCCGCCGGGAAGAAAGGGCCCCCCTCCGGTCCCGGGCCCCGGTGCAGCCGAACCGGCTGCACCGCGGTATGTCCGCCCCTGGCACTACCCCAGAACAGGGTACTAGCAAATTGTTCTTGATCTGATGTTATTTCATTTGTTCATGTTTTGTATTATTCTTTGTATGTGTTCCCAAAAGCTGTCTGTAAGTGGCACTGTTTAGTTAATTATCTCCTGACCCTGCAAAGGGAATTAGCTTTCCCCCCTGAGGGAGGAGCATTTTTGAGTGTTGCACCAGCCACTGCAGTTTAGCTCTGCTTGTGAAAGGGGCAGATGCCAGTTCAGCTCCAGGAGAAATATAATTCTTGTTGAGAAAACAATCCCTGAGGGGAAAGCTAGAGAGGACATTCATACACTGTCCAGGATCACAAGGTCATGCATTTTAGCAATGTATTCTCTGTTTATGGCTATAGAGGTTGATGCTTGTGGAAGGATTAACAGTTTACAGCACCTTTCACACATATAGAGGTTTGGCCGAACGTTGGACGATATACATTCCTCAGTTTACAAATTGCAGAGCTGATTGTAAGGCTTTTTGTATATGGATGGGTTCCAGTCTGGAATTTTAGGGACTTTTGCACATCTGTGATCATCTCTGAAAGGTTGCATGTCAGTCCTGTATTACATTATGTTGTGTAATTTGGGGACTGTATACTGCATTATTCAGGCTCTTGTGTCTATATAAGTTTATATAATGTGGCATAAAAAGGTTGTCTGGTTTCCCATATTTATGACCTATCCTCAGAATAGGTCATCAATACCAGATTAGAGGAGGTCCGACCGACTCCTGGTACCCACATCAATCAACTCTTTAAAAGGAGTCTGTCACCAAAATGTCACCTTCTGTACTGCTCGCATAATGCTATAGCACAATAAACACAATTTAAATGGTACCTGTGTTCTTTTCTTTCGATGTTCATAAGCAGCAAAAAACGTGGTTTTAATTATATGCAAATGAGGGCTCGCAAGTGCCCAGGCTTAGCGCTGAGGCAGTAAGTGCCCAGGCCCCTCTGCCTTCTTGCCTGCATAACTCCTCCCTAACCCCTCGTCTGACCCGCCCTGTAATCCTTGCATCATCCTGTTCACCTGTTCAGTCGCCGAGATGTCGTGCTTGTGCAGTTCATCGCTGGGCCCAGGCATGCACTGCCATGACCACTGTGGGCATTGGCATCGCTCCCAGCAGTGTACATGTAGCTAATGGCATTGTACTACAGATAGCTGGCGCCAGCCCAGTGGTGAACTGCACACGCGTGGGGTCTTGGCCACTCAACAGGATGACGCAAGGTGATTACAGGGCGGGCCAGATGAAGGATTAGGGAGGAGTTATGCATATAATTAAAACTGTGTTTTTGCTGCTTATGAACATCAGAAGAAAAGAACAAAGGTACCATTTAACTCATGTTTATTTGTGCTATAGAGTTATGTAAGCAGCACAGAAGGTGACAATTTGGTGACAGACTCCCTTTAAAGAGCGCTGAGCTCTCTTCACTGTTTTCCTGCTCATCGTCGGTACTGCAGCAGCCATGCAGTGTAATTACAACTGCCCCATCCCAATCTACGTTGCAGCGTCTGTGTAGAGTGTAAAGACAGCTGCTTTTGTCCCATCCATTTAAATGGGATGGAGCAGTTAAAATTATACAGCACAGCAGCTGCAATGTCAACAGCAGGCATGTAAACACAGCACTCATATGAGCACTGCTGTCTCTTCAATCAGCTGATTGTCGGGTGTGCCAGGACAGAGACCCCCGCTGGTCTGATACTGATGACATATCCTGAGGATATGTTATCAATATAGGAAACCGGACAACCGATTTAGTTAAAAAAAAAACTCCTAAGTAAACAATTTTTGTATTCTTACCATTTTCCCAGTGTGTTTCTTTGCTGTTAAAAGTCCTGGCAGCTACGTAGATGTTAGTGTGAATTAGATTTGTAAAAGTGTTTACATTTCATTCACATTTTACCACCAACCTCTTGTTCATTTATTTCCCACTTGACTTAAACAGGAAAACATAAAAACAGTGGAGAGAAAATTCTTTAGAGAAAAAATGTAACTAGAACCATAACAATACTGCAACAATTAACACGCTGTTTTACCCATGCAGCCGCAGTGCATCTTTCCTCAGGCACGTTGCAGAGCCATTTTACATAGGCACAAAGAGTCCCCTTAGACTCTGTACTACACAGCATATGCCATATGCAGAGATGTTCGTCCCTACAGGCACTACCTCCATAGCATAGTATGTGCTGGAATCTGCACCAATATTTTTCTTTTAGTATGAAATCGGAGCGGAGAGTAGAATAGCAAGGACTCATACACACCTATGGGTGCCATAACACAGTTATTTCTGTAACAATGTTGGAAACAAAGCATCAGGTCCACTAATTATTTTATTATTACCTTTTTTTTATTCTGGAGGACCCTAAATCACAGTTCCGCAGAGGAAGCCATATCACCTAAGGCTGGTCTTGAAGATGGCCGAGCTTGTATGTTGTCCTCCTCCATTAAAGACGAGTTCTTCGTGTTCTCCACTTTCAATAACTCACATAGACTGAGGGGTGTAACAATGATTTATAGGGCCCCAGAGCGAAATAACATAGGGCCCCTGCCACCTAGTGTAAGAAAATTAAAACACCAGCATGAGTAGCAATAATAAAAGCTATGTATAATAGCACCATATATCAGAATATCCAGTAGCCCTGAAAAAAACTTAAAAGTGGCCCCATGTTGTAGCATGGCCCAAATTGACAGAAGGCAGGGCAAAATACTGTTCCATCAGACCCATATAGTACAGTTCAGCACAATATGTTTCCTCAAAAGCTGTTCCTTTGTGGTGGCCATCAATAGCTGCCGTTTTCTGTCTCCTTCTTTTCTTCCTCCTCCAGTTGTCTCTGATTAAGATATGGAGGAGGGAGCTTAACCACTTCAAGTCTGCCCATTGACTATAAACGTCCTTCAGCTTTGCCCCCTGTGTGCAGCACCTGTACATAGAAGCTCCATGACTCAGCTGCCTCCTGACAGCCAAGAACATGGAGCTTTAACCTGCGACCTTTTTTTCCTGGTCTCCAGGCTTTTGATCACTCTGACAAGCTGTCAAAGCGATCACAAATGCTTGCACTATCTCACTCTCATTACTGCCGGTCACAGAGCAGTTTACAACCACATATGGGGTGTTTTTGCAAACTTCAGAATCAGGAAAATAAATATTCAGGTTTGATTTGCGGTTTACCCTTGCTATCTTATGGGAAAAATGAATTAAAAATTGAAAATCTGAGAAAAATATATATATTTTAAATTTCACCTTCCTTCTGTTTTAATTCTTGTGGGAAATCTAAAGGGTTAACAAACTTTGTAAAATCAGTTTTGATTACATTGGGGGCTGTAGTTTCTAAAATATGTTCATTTATGGGAGGTTTCTATTATTTAAGCCCCTCAAAGTCACTTTAGAACTGCAAAGGTCCTTTAAGATTAACTATTGGAAATTTTCATGAAAATCTTAAAAATTGCATCTAAAATTTGAAGCCTTCTAACATCCTAAAAAAATAAAATTACATTTCCAAAATTATGCCAACATAAAGTGGACATATGGTGAATGTTCATTAATAACAATTTTATTAGATATCCCTATGCAACTTAAAAGCAGAGAAATTCATATTTAATATATATATAATATAATTGTGATTTTTTTTTTCAAAATTTTCAGTAAATTTTGATTTTTTATAAATAAAGGTAAAACATATTGACTCAAATTTACCATTAACATGAAGTACAATGTGTCACAAGAAAACAATCTCTGAATGGCTTGGATAAGTAAAAGCGTTCCAAAGTTATTACCACATGAAGTGACACATGTCAGATTTGCAAAATTAGGCCTGGTCTTGAAGTGAAGTGAGATGCAGACCACAGCAGTGGAATTCAGGAGAGTATGTGCGGTCTGCCAGCGGCAGAGGGGATGGCATGGATGGCCTCCTGGGCATCGGCCCACTGAGAAATTTCTCTGTAAGGTCTATGTCCAATCCGCCCCTGACAATACCCATAATGTTGTTAGTCCCCCATTAAATACAATGGGGGAGATTTATCAAGATAGGCACTTTCTGCACTTGTCTTGATATCCTCTGCTCCGCCAGAGGATGCGCCAAATTTATGACGAGGAGCACGCCTTATCATAAATTAGGCACATCCTCCTGCAGTCCCTAAACAGAAATCTATGACAACTCAGCACGTAGATTTACAGCTTCTTTTGCACCAGAAAACTGTCATAAATGAAGATAAATTAGTTGGAGCTGCTTGATATTTCCCCTTTAGGGAAATGGCGAGGGCGGCGTAAATCTGAGAGATGAGAGAATTTTCTAAAAAAGTTGCAGCTGCGACTTTTTAACGGTACTTTTCAGGCACAAGGGAGATGATAAATCTACCCAATGGTCTTGCACTTGATGAGCCTCCCCAACATCTAGAACCTATAGCTAGTGCTATTACTATAGTTACACCCATGAATAAACTTCAAGGGACAGACTTTCATTCAAGTGGGTAACTTCTCTATTGAACTAAGTGGGGAAAGCAGCTGTTATAAATCAGTAAATGGAGGTCATGCAAGCACTGTTCTCTCAATAAGTGATGGTCTCAGACGAGAGATCTGCACCTATCAGGCATTTTATCACATTATGACATATAAATGTGCCCCACAACCCATATGTTGTAGTGGACAAGACAAAAAAAATCTTCATTTTAGCCTGCGGGCTTCTGAGCTTCCAACCCTATAAAAAAACAGCAGAATATAAAAGCAGCCAACGTTCTTATACTGTAGTGAAAATAAATAATCCCTGGTCGAAGAAATAGTGGCACCTATAGAATACCAAGGGTTAATAAAAACTTAATGTGCTAGCTTCACACAAGCATGTTTAAAGTGTTCAGTACTTCATAATATTAATATTAGCATATTTTAAATTCATCGCTATTGTGAGCATCTGGTATGTAAAAATATGCAATTTTCCATGAATGTGCTATCACATGGAAAGACGATACATATTTGGCACTTTGGCGGCCTTCTGCAATGTTCACAGTGCTTTGAAATTCTTTCATTTCTAGTTATTAGTTTTAAGGGCTATGAACACCATTAGGGAAATATTTTTATGATTGCTTTTTTCTCATTTTGTGCTAAAAATCATTTTTTTGCAATTGGTTTTTATTAAAATTTTTTAACAGTTTTTGTTATACAGGGTTAAATTTTGGTCTACTTGCTGAGTATATTGCTTACAGTTTCACGCTGAACCCATCAGGGTGCTGCTCTGATGGCTGGTTGTATAGTCCTTATCTGTGAATTCCTGGCAGCTCATAAACACTAATTTAAGCCATTTTTTATCAGTTCTATAAGATTGTAGCTATAATGAGTATCAGCTATATTGTCACAAGTGCGCTTGCGTCTGGTATCAGACGTTCTGCGCGGCTTTCTAAAGGGACATAATTTGCCATGCTTTTCCCTTGGTTTGGTTGCTGTTCATCACACCCCTTTCCCTTAGCTGTTACCGCTTGGTAATTAGCTTTCTCCTATTTATCCCTTCCTCTCCCAGTATCCCTTGCGGTTTATACTTTCTGCCTACTTAGTAGAGTGTGGTGTGGATCTGGCTGAGATCCGGTTGCTGCGATATCTGCTTTAGATAAGTGTCTTCTTTCCCTTTTGTTGTTTTCCTTTTTGGAGTCTCCTGTTCCTCCTTACTCTTGGAGGAACGGGTTTACTCTCTTGTGTCACTAGACTGCAGGGTTTTCTAGGGTGCATTTATTATTAGGTTCCTGTGTATGAACTTTCCTACTACCCGGGCGTGTTCATACTGGTAGTCAGCCAGGGCCTAGTTTCAGGGTTCCCTGCAGGAGGTGACCATTTCCCTGGTTTGGTCTGTTCCCTTCCCTCGTACGCTCAGTGTGGCTATTCCCTCCACACCAGAGCGTGACATATATATGACTGTAGCTATATGAGCTGTCAGGAGTTCAGCAACAAGGGCTACATTTCGAGCCGTCAGAGCACCAACCTGAGGGGTTCAGTGTGATACTGAAAGCAAGAGACTAAAACTTAAAAGAGTTTTCCAAGATTTAAAAACTGATGACCTATCCTCTGGATATGTGGGGGTCCGACACCTGGAACCACCGCCGATCAGCTTTTTGAGAAGGCACAGTCGCTCCAGTGAGCTCCACAGCCTTCTCCGTGCTCACCAACTACAGCTTCGTACACAATACACTGGCTGTGCCTGGTATCGCCGCTCAGGATAAATATTTAAGTCTCGGAAAACCCCTTTAACTCTATAGACCAAAATCTGTTAAAGGGACTCTTTCATGTGATTGCAAACACATAACAAACATACCAGCGTGCACTTTGTGTCTGTATTCCATGCTTAGAAAAAGCACTTTTATTCTGCTGGAAAACAGCTCCCAAGTGCCCAGCTGAAAGTGAAACTAAAAACAGCTTTCTCTCCCGACTCGATTTCTAACAGCTATATCTTCTGATATACTAGATATAATGCTGTGATTTTGGTATCATTTGAAAGCTTGGAATGGCAGCTTTCAAATAACCATTTTTCTATCTGCTACCAATCCCAATATATGAGCAGCTAAAGCAGCCCTCCCCTCTTCAGTCTGGTTTGCTTTGGGCACTTGCAGCAGCAGAGCTGGGCACTTAGGAGTTGTTTTCCTGCAGAATAAAAGTGCTTTTCCTGGACATGGAATACAGACACAAAGTGCACACAGGTATGTCTGGGATGTGTCTGCAATCTTCTGTGGGGCAGTGCTCTTAGTTATATCGGTGAGAAACAGGTGAAAGACTCCCTTTAACCCCTAACTGTTTTGCCAGAGTGGAGCTGCAGCAGTGGGAAAAGTAGCTACCTGGAGGGAGGAGAGCTGCTTTAGATGCTGCTACCTCCTTAAAGGGAACCTGTCACCTCCGAAACACCCCCTGAACTTGAGTAAGCGGTGTATAGTGTAAGTGATGCTGAATCCGAATATGTACGTTTTATCTTCATACTCATTTCCATTCTGACGCTATGCTCCCACAAACCTGCAGTAAAATGCATCGAGAGGACTCTTCTTTCAGTCCTCTCCATTATGTGAGTGAGCACTAGAGTCCAGTGAGTGCATTTTACTGCTGGTTTGTGGGAGCACAGCGTCGGAATGGAAGTGAGTATGAAGATAAAACTTACATATTCGGATTCAGCATCACTTACACTATACACCGCTTACTCTAGTTCAGGGGGTGTTTCGGAGATGACAGGTTCCCTTTAATGGTAGCAGCTAGAAACATGCAACTGATCTTGTTTGAAGGCAGACATTATAACAACATGTTCAGGACAGAGAAAGATATCACTGAAATCTGGATGCAGTAAATGCAGCTGAAAATGAAAGTAAAAACAGGTTTCACTCGCGATTATTCCCAACTTGATTTCTAACAGTGTTTTCTCCTCTGTTTCTCCTCTTGTATTAAAGCCTGGACTGTCAGCTTTAAGACAAGACCAGTTGCATGTTTCTAGCTGCTACCATTGAGGAGATATCACCATCTAAAGCAGCCCTCCCAGCTGGACTCGGGCAGAACAGTTAGGTGGTTAAAAGATTTTTAGCCCAAAATGAGTAAAATGCATTCATAAAAATTGCCCCCAAAGGTGTTCATAACCATTAAGCTTCTTTCAGAGAGGTGCCCAAAGCTTGACCATACATTGTGAAATTACTCACCAAGAAAAAAGTGGTGAAAATCAGAAATGAGCGAATTTCTTGAAATTCGTTTTGGGTCTATTACTCACAAATTAGTCGTTAGATTCAATTTGCGTCCAAATAAATTCGGTCTGAATCGAAAGTTCCCTGAATGTAATAAATACCTTTCACCTAACCATCCATTACTTCATTGTAGAGAAAAATACTTTTAATCCATAAGCCAATGAGAAGTTAAGTGCACAGAGGGTGTGTTCAAGCTACCCTGTGCACCCTTTCTTCTCCTGCTTTCTCTGCCAGCTTCTCACTCACCTTTTTGACCGACAGGGCCAGTTTCCTGCAAAGACATCTTGCTTTAGTCTGAATGAAGAGTATTATTATTATTTATTTGAAAGCACCATTAATTCCCTGGTGCTTTACATCAAAACGGGTTACACATAATATAAAAAATATATAAATGATAGACATGAAACCATTAACAGACTGGTATGGAGAGGGAGAGGACCCTGCCTTAAAACAATGGTGAAGGACACAGTAGGTGAAGGTAAAAGCTGCTCATCTGGCTGTGTAGTGCCAGCAAGCTCTTTGCAGGTTGTAGCTTTCCTGAAGAGTTCGGTTTTCAGGTTACTTTTGAAGGTTTGGATGTTGGGGAGAGTTTGATGTACTGGGGTAGTGAGTTCCAGAGTATGGGAGATATAAGAAATATTGTGGATGATTGTGTGAGGAACAGATGAGAGGAAAACAAAGAAGTAGGTCCTGTGAGGGTCAGAGATGTATGTAGGGGACAGATTGTGGACAGCCTCATATTACAAACTGAATTCGCTGGGCAATGGGGAGCCAGTGAAGGGATTTGATGATGGGAGAGGCAGAGGATAAACAACGAGAGAGGTGGATTTACTGGGCAGCAGAATTGAGAATAGATTAGAGGGTTGGATGGTCCACTAGCAGTTAGCTCCCTAGCTTTCAGTTCTCTACACTAGACCTCACAGAGACAAGTACAGAATAGTAAAAAACAGCTTCAGAACGTACAAGCAGGGCCGCTTCTGTCATGAGGCGAGATGAGGATCTCGCCTCAGGCAGCAGTTTTCTGTAATTTTGAGGGGCGGCATCCACGAAGCAGTTAAACACTGCTGGTGGATGCCGCTTGGTGTTTTTTTTTTTTACGGAGTGCCGCCCCTCTCCCCCCCAAACCCCCTGGAGCTCAGGGAGCTCACTCACTCACCCCTCTGCTCCCAGCGCTCCTCCTCTCCTTCAGGCCGCAGAGATCTGAATGGTGAAGCAGAGAGACTTCTCCCTGCTCCACCGTTCAGCCTGCAGACGCGATCGTGCTGCCTGTGTGGGCGAAGCCTATAGCCCGGGAATCTGCATAAGTTCCGCCTACACAGCCTGCAGAGCGATCTCCAGGGAAGAGAGGACTGCAGGAACGGGACAAGGTGAGTAGGTCCTGTGTTTTGTTTTGTTTTGTTTTGTTTTTTAACACAGAGAGGGCACAGATGGCATACAAAGGGGTAATAGTATGAAGGGGGCACAGTGCAGAGGGCATTAATAGTACAAAGGGGGCACAGTGGAGAGGGCATTAAAAGTACAAAGGGGGCACAGAGAGGGCATTAATAGTACAAAGGGGGCACAGAGAGGGCATTAATAGTACAAAGAGGCACAGAGAGGGCATTAATAGTACAAAGGGGCACAGAGAGGGCATTAATAGTACAAAGGGGGCACAGAGAGGGCATTAATAGTACAAAGGGGGCACAGAGAGGGCATTAATAGTACAAAGGGGGCACAGAGAGGGCATTAATACTACAAAGGGGGTACAGTGGGCATTTCCACTACAAATGGGGCACAGAGAGGGCATTAATACTACAAAGGGGGCACAGTGGGCATTTCCACTACAAATTGGGCACAGAGGAGAGGGCATTAATACTACAAAGGGGGCACAGTGGGCATTACTACGATAAGGTGGGTGCAGTGGGCATTGTTACTATAAGGTGGGCACAGTGGGCATTACTACTACAAAGGGGGCACAGTGGGCATTACTATTACAAAGGGGGCAGAGTGGGCATTACTACCATAAGGGGGCACAGTGGACATTACTACTACAAAGGGGGCATAAATGGCATTATTAGTACAAATGAGGCACAGAGGGCATTACTACCATAAAGGGGCACAGAGGGTATTACTACTACAAAGGGCCACAGAGGGCATAACAACTATTAAAGGGGCCACAAAGGGCATTACTATTATAAAGGGGCCACAGAGAACACTGCTACTATAAAGGGGACACAGAGGGCATTGCTACTATAAAGGGGTCACACAGGGCATTGTTATTATAAAGGGGGCACAGAGGGCATTACTATTATAAAGGGGCCCCAAATGGCATTACTACTATAAAGGGGTCACAGAGGACATTACTACTACAAAGGGCCACAGAGGTCATTACAACTATAAAGGGGTCACAGAGGGCTTTACTACTGTGAAGGGGGCACAGAGGGCTTTACTACTGTGAAGGGGGCACAATTGGCAGTACAACTGTGAAGGGGCACAGTGGTCATTACCACTATGAAGGGGGCACAATGGGCATTACTACTGTGAAGGGGTCACAGAGGGCATTACTACTATAACGGGAGCACAGTGGGCATTACTACTATAAAAGTGCACAGAGGACATTGCTACTATAAAGGGGGCACAGAGGGCATTACTACTATAAAGGGGGCACTGAAGGCTTTACTATTGTGAAGGGGGCACAGAGGGCTTTACTACTGTGAAGGGGGCACAATTGGCAGTACTACTGTGAAGGGGCATAGTGGTCCTTACTACTGTGAAGGGGGCTCAGAGTGCATTACTAATGTGAAGGGGCACAAAGAGGCCATAACTACTGTGAGGGGGCACAAAGAGGGTATTTCCACTGTGAAAGGGGCACAAATGTGTTTGCCCCTGTGTGTGTCTGTCCCTGTCCCTGTCACCATCACCATTCCCACAGTGTTCCTATGTCTTGACGCAGCTGCTTCAGGACGTTCTGTGCGGGGCAAGAAGAAGAAGAAGGAAGAAGAGGCAGCGCGCCAGCATGGAGTCCATGGGAGAGGCACAGGGAGGCACACTAAGGACACAGGTAACACTACTACATGATCTGCACAAGTGTTATCTGTGGTTTTACATAGGACTGCAGGTAACACTACTGCATTTTTTGTACTCAGCTAGCCATCACTGTGTTATCTGTGCTGTTACATAGGACTGCAGGTGATATCAATAACATTATCTGTACTTGTACCGTCCCAGATCTGGCAGCACAGACTTGAAGTTCAGTGGCTACTTGCCTTTCATGCTATTTTTTAATGGGGGGGGGGCATTTAAATTTTTGCCTCAGGTAGTAGAAGAGCTAGAATCGGCCCTGCGTACAAGCAAATGCTAATCCTATTTTTATGGTGCAGTTTACTAAAAATAGAATTTATGCTACCAATAAACCTTGTCTAATAATCCAGAATGATTGTAGGGGATTTTCACATCAGCAAGAAAGCAGCAATGTATAGAGAACATCCCGACCCTGCGCTTACAAGATAAAATGGAAGATGGATTGCATACTTCTCTGCTGATAGGCTTTTCTGCCTGCTCCATATCTTCCTCATGAGGGGAGCCTTTTATACGTCTCTGATTACAGAGACTCTAACACTTTGTATTAAATAGTCCTAACAGATTTTCAAAACCAAGTTCGGAAAAAAAGAATTAGCGGGATAAGAATACACTGTGCTCTTCGGGAAAGCTTAACTTAAATCTTTCTTCCTGAATGCAGAAATTTTTCACGTTTGTAATTTGTCCTATGAATCTCAGCAATCAAGTAAAATTATACATTTTATGTTCAGGCAGTACTTTTATTTCTGCTGGGAGGATGAATAGCAGCTTACATATAGTTTTTCTCATTAGTGGTCTGCATTAAATAACTATTATTATTGCCATCTAGAGTTTTACATCCATGAAGAAAAGAAATGTGAAGCATGTTAAGAGTTGCGTAAAGCAAACCTATCACCAGGTTGCTTATTATGTTTTACTAGTGTTATATGCAATCAATACAAAGCAAAAAACCTGAAAAACCGCAGCTGCAACCAAAGGGGTTTTTGGTGCAGGTGCTCTTCAATCTTCCCCTCTGAGCTCAGTTCATTAGGACCACAGGACGCAGATAGAGTGAGGACCCGCCAAAGTGTCCTGCAACTGCAGTTCTAATGATACATGATGCAACTAGGAGGATGTCTCTATAGCCACAAAAAATCTCTGCGTGGTATGATTATTCTATCCATTCCTTATTTCTTGTGAGTGTACATTTGGTAGGATAGCAAGTAGGGGGCAGGTGGAAGAATCAGACTTGTCGATGAAAAATGAAAAAAATTTCTTGTTCGAAACTACTGTTGCAAAAATTTCTTCATTTGTCATTTTAGATGAATTAAGGCAATACAAAAAATGTAGGTTGTGAAGGTGTGGATAGCTGTTAAAGGTAACCTGTCAGTTTGAAAATGCAATGTAATCTACAAGCACTATTTTACAGAGCAGGAGGAGCTGAGCAGATTGTTATATAGTTTTATGTGAAAAGATTCAGTATAACACATGATTTATTAATTCTGGGCTTTGGGGTCAAGGAGACGGTCCTATCAGTGATTGACAACTATCTCTGTATATAGAGTCATGGAGGGAAGGCTGCTGTATAAAATGGTGCCTACAGCTCAACACTATATTCAACAAGACAGGGTTCCTTTAAATATATACACAATGCCTATGAACCCCCCCCAAACTTGCACACAAACTTGCACACAAACTTGCAGGTCACTATGAAAATTACCAAGAAGGAGCTGCTGGAATTGAATGAAAGCTTCTATGTGTGAAAGAATGTAATGATGATATATGTGAAACTGTTCAAGCCTGGATGTACAATAAGATACTGTTGGGTATAGAGGCATACAGGATCCATATGGTATCTTGCAGCACATTTTTCCACTGATGTTGCAATTGGGTCCTGCACACTTGTAAGCTGCCAAAGCTGCCATCTCAGCTAGTCCCATAAACGCTTGATTGGCAATAAATGTGGCCACCAGGCAGGCCAAGGAAGTGTTACAATCTGGAGGAGACATTTCTGGGAAATCCTTGCAATGTCTGAACAAGCATTATGCTGCTGAAAAATGCCAGGTGGAAGCCCTGCCATGAGAGGCAACATACGTGGCCATAGGATGTCCTGCACATATCGCTGAGCTGTTACTGTCCCTCATATCACTGCTAGGGGTGACCAACTGTTGTATCTGATGGCTCCCCAGATTATCACATCAGTAGCTGGGGCAGTGTGTCGCTCTACAGCAAAAGCAGGATTGAAGCAGTCACCACAGGGGCCCTATACTCACACCCGACCTTTGTGGAATCCAAACAGAACCTAGACTCATCATGAAAGACGATGCGGTTCTGTTCCATAGCAATCCAGGGTTCTTGTTCATTACACCACTGCAAATGAAGTCAACAGTGGCTGGCTGTCAATCACTGCTGGACACCTAATAGTCACTGTGATACCTAATCTCCTGCTATGCACCTAGAAATGGCCCAGGCAGAGACAGGGGTATGTAATTAAGGTGCCTCCTTTGTCTGGATAATGGACAATGAAACAGTGATAGCTGCTCATGCATGTCAATGGATCAAACAATCCTTTCTACTGGTGGTCTGTCTGGGCCGTCTGGAGCCTGTTCGCCGTGTGCATGCCCTTACCTAACCATTGCACCCAACACCTCCTAACAGCTAATGCAGAACAGCTTAGATAGTGGGTATATTTGTCGCCTGCTTCCCTCAGTACAATGATTTGCCCTCTCTCAAAGTCTGCTAACTATGCAAATAGAGCCATGTTTAGCAGTCAACACTCTCTCACCAAGAGGAACACTACACAAAAGTAGCCTCTGACAGCCTTTTTAAAGGGCAGTGGGGGAAGAACTTTTACGCTTTCTTGTAGCAAGACCCAGTGTCTAATCAGAGCACAGCTGTAATCACTTACAGTACATATCTGCCTACATAACTGCATGCCAAGTTTTGCAGCAATCTGACATTTTTTATCTGGGTGCGTTATTTTTTTCTGTCAATGAATGTATGTCCAACCTGCATACAGAGAAAAGTGTCAGTCACTCAAAGGACCACCTAATGGACTCCTAAATTTAGAATGAGCAGAATTTTAAATTAATAAATTACACATTTTGCTGAATCTTTCCTATAAAACTATATATCAGTGTACTCAGCTTTGTCTGTTCTATAACCTCATGCACAGTGCACTGCATTTTCATAGTGGTGGGTTTTCTTGAAGGTTACCTTGTAAACATTGTATTTTTTCCTTGCTCTATTGTCTTGTCCCATGCACTATATGATTGAGCTGATCTTACAACTGGTTAATGCAGTAGGACTATTCAAGTAGATTACTTTATTTCACACAATTTATGTTAACAACATTATATGTTATATTTAGAGATACTAAGAGTTATATTTGTTACTCTACCTAATCATATTCATCCCACTTGGTGTCCCAATCTCAGTGTGATGGCTTGGAAGGTAAACTGCAGGGAGAGTGTATTGCCATGTGCATTATGTTCTAGTGCATCGACATTCATAGTAAATCCGTTCTGTAGGTACTGTGACGTTATTTTTACGTTGTTCTGATCTATCAAAAGTTCAGAAAACAAAAAAGCCTGTATTTCGAGCATCCCTAAAGCCTATTTCAGACGGTCAGTATTTGATCGGTAATTGTAAGCCAAAACCAGGAGTGGGTCCAAAGAGATAAAATGTAATGGAAATATTTGCATCTCTTCTGTGTTTTGTACCCACCCCCTGCTTTTGACTTATACCAAATACTGACCAGGTGAAAGAGGCCTTACGGATGCTCAAAATACAGGATCTTTTTTTCCCCTGTTCTGACAGATAAGAATGGAAAAATAGTCATGTCAACACAGACAAACAGGGAAATAGTGGCAATGAAGTCCAACAGCTCTGGCAGTAACAGGGACAATAGTGGCCCCATGACAGAGTAGGGAGGGGGGCAGCAGCATTGACAGTGACAACAGTCACCCCATGACAGAGTGGGAATGGGGGGCAGCAGTGGCATACAGCACAAGATGGTGGCATAGCACAGTAGTGGCAGAACCCAAAAACAGCAGTGTGATAGAAAGACCCAGTGGCATGTATATCCTTTTAACATGTACAGATCAGTAGGCCAAGAATCCGCATTGTAGGAATGGCTGTATAGAAGAAGGTTAGTCTTTCAACATTTAGGGATAATAGGCGAGTTGTCTTAGGGGTTACTATGTCCCCTGCTGTACTGAATACTCGCTCTGATGCCGCACCACTGGCTGGGCAGGAAACTTGGGCACTTGCAGCCACACTTCAAATTTGCATGCCCAATAGTCCAAAGGATCTTGGATGACAGGGTGCAGTCCATGTATGCCACCACCTGCTGGTTGAGGTTCTGCTGCATGTCCTGCTGCTGCTGGATGGTTTCTTGAGTAGATGGCTGAAGAAACTCAGAGACTCCAGACTGAAGTTTCTGCATATGGAGCTGGTGCTGCTTCCTTCTCCCCCCCCCCTCAGTCATGGCAATGGAGCTCATTGGCAGTGAACAACTGACTATACAGCATGTCTCTACAGTAGTCCATTTTTGCATCCCTCTCAGAGGGTCTAAAGAAATGCCCCTATTTTTGACTGGTAGCGAGGGTCAAACAATGTGGATAGCCAGTAGTCATCCTCTGCTGAATCCTTAAAATGCCATTGTCGCTACACAAACATAACAGCTTGCATCTGACCATTTGCACAAGGGACTTGGAGGGCCTCCCTGCCTCCACCTCCACTGAATACTGCCATGGTCTGTTGGGATCATCTCCATTGTCTTCTTCGTCTCTCCTGTTGCTTGGTCAGATAAACCACCTAGTTGTCTACAAACTTCCTGGCATCTGTGTCCTCCTCCTCTGCCAGTTCATCCTCCTCAGGGCAGAGGTAGCCATAAAATGGAGGTGCCATGTCTTCTGTCCCCTCGTCAACCAGATTTGTCAGCATCCCCACCAGGATGTGAAGGAGTGGAATGAAATAATTCATCTCGTAGTTCTGCTGAATGACAAATAAAGTGGCCTCCTCAAAGGGCCTAAGCAAAGGCACGTGTCATGCATGAGCTGCCACTAGCTAACTTGAAATTTACACTGGGGAGTAGACCTGTCCGTCTACAACATTAAGAAATTGTTGATTGCCTTACTCGTACAAACAGTCTAAACCTTGCATATCAGGCAATGTTGGGGAAGAGCATTTTGTCTTTGTAGCTCAAGGAGGGAGGGTTTTGCACGTTAAGAGTGGATGATTGCATGAACAGTTTCCTGGACATTTTTAACAGTTCAATAGAAGACTTGAGGAACCCAGTGACATCGAGATTGAAGACATGCGCATGGGTCAATCCTCCCTAATGTAGTGCAGACAAAATGACCTTTCCGTTATCAGTAACCATGGTTCCTATTTCCAGTTGGTGAGGAGGCAGCCAGTGTTCAATTTCTTTAGTGATGGTGCTTAGCAGTTCCTCCCCAGTGCGGCTCCATTTGCCCATGCTGACCACGTGCAGAACCATGTGGCAAAGCCTAGCTTTGTACAGGTGATATGCTGAAGGACATGTCAGGGCTGGGATACACAGATAAGGGGTAGTGATCCCTAAGCTTAATCCCAACCCCTTTCCCTGCCTATTGCCTGCTCAGGCTAACCCCTGAGCAGACAACCAGAAGACTGAAAATACACTAACAAAAGTGCGGGGGATGGGAAGACAAACAAGACAGACAAACAAGAACCAAATGGGTAGTCAGGTAGCCGCGTCAAAACCAGGAGAGTACGTCAGGAACCAAATTAGCAAGCAGAGAGAAGTAGTCAAAAACACGCCAAGGGTCAAAGAACATAAAAGAGTCTAAACTGCAGAGCAAGAATGTCAAACCAGGTAGTAGCAAGGAAACTCCAAACACTGGCAGCTAGGTAAAAGTTAGAGGGCCTTAAATACCTAGCAGACCCCACCCAACCAGCTGACTGGGAGGAGAAGCAAGGAACAAAAACTTAACTCATGAGATACCAATGAACAGAAAATAAACAGACACTATATTGCTCGCGTTTTCCGGCGACCAGTAACAGGCCGCGAGCGAGAGTGCGCACCAGCCATGTCCCTGGCACTTATGACCGTTGCGCGCGTCCCCTGCCTGGGACGCGCATCCACAGCCACAGACCGCCGGCTGGAGGAGGAGCCTGCCGAAATAGCGGACGAAGCCTGACCCCGGGCAACCACCTCGCCACCAGAGTCAGGGGCAGGACCAGCAGAACGGGTGCAATGACTGCCGGTGTTGAGGGGAGAACTCAATGGGTTCGTAGGAGATCAGATCGGCTGTCCTAATTAACAGACGTGGTGCGCACTCAATAACTCGAGACGGACGCAAATGTCAGTTTGGAGTCATCCTCACGTCAGGGGCTCTCCGGTGGTCTGGGGCTGACTCAGTTTATTACCAAACATATATACACAGGAAGAAAGGCGGAACATTTCCCAACAAGCCAGTAAGAGTTAAACACATATAGTCTTTGTTCTTCTAGACACTCATGTGGAGATGTCCCATTGGCTGCCTTCTGTAATGGTGTAGAATTTTGCACTCAGTGTAGACCTTTGCACTCAGTGTAGATCTTTGCAGACGAATCCAGGATGTAGAGACCATCTTAAAATTGCATAGCTTAAGGAGAATACAATAGCACACTGTCTGTACCATGACAGCCAAGATATATGTCCAGATGTCTGAACATGGGAAACTCAGTGTTTCCTCATTACCAATTTATAGAATAATGTATATCTACCCTAACAATCCCCCCTAAATACTGATGTTTTCACATGTTCATACACTTCCCCTTCCTACAAGTTACCATCACCCAGGGGGAAGAGGAGGTTGGAAATCTTCACCAGTTTGAGACCAGCAACCCCTTGTGGGTTACCACCCTTTGTACCTGGACTTTTCTGGGTTTTGGTAACCATCTTTCCCTTACTCTAGGTAATTTGGTTTGTAACTTGGTAATGTTCTGAGTAACCCAGTTGACGTTTTTATTCACGGTAACCATGGATATTAGAGATTCCCATCCTGCAGCTACTTGGTCTCTGGCCTTGAATTCGTTTGGATCCCCCCTTGGCACACCTATGGCATCAATATACACTTGGGAGTCGAAACTCCCTCCTGGAGCTTTGGTTTCTCGTCTCCTACGACTGGCGTGCACAGGAGAATCACAGGGAATTATCTTACCTAGATGGAGGCCCGGTGGAGTCTGTTGAGACATGGTATATAGCAGAGTTGTAACCTGTTAGCCCCTCCTCCAGTGTGCATCACTCATGTCTCTGAGATCACTCAGGAATATGGTCTTATCAGCACAATTGGAGGACGGGTCTCTCTCTAACCCACTTCATACCCTTACAATACACTCCACCCCTGGTTCTTCCACATTAATTCATTTTTACCATCCAATAACATAACCTCTTCTACATGTATAGCCTAAGCATTTGACAGAAAACTACAGGACCATTGGATTTCTAAAAAATAACAAAAATAAAAAACCTGTGTGTTGGACTAACAAGAAGTATCTCACTGAGGTCTTCTTCACTTCTGATCTTCTTGGATAACAAAGCCTCTGGTAGAAAGTCAAATGTCCATTTCTTGATGTTTGTTATTATAAATTTCAGTCTATGACCCCTCCTTATGTATGTGAAGGGGTTTGCAGGTGTAGATGTCGGTGCAGATCTTAGAGCCTCTTATCAGTGGGTGATAGACAGTCCATTACCTTGTCTGTGGGAGGAGCTTTGACCCAAGGACCTCCCCCCTCACTGGTCTGCAGATCATTGCATCAGCATAGCAGACCAGTGGTTGAAGCCTTTCCTTGCTCGGTGACAGTCAGGTCACTGAAAACTGTCTCTTACCACACCTTGTTGACTTGACGTAGCAGCCCCTGGACTTTTCTGAGGTTGCCAGTCCTGGCTCTTTTTAGCTGCACACATGTAAGATGTACTGGAACAGTCCCACACAATCAAGAAAATGTCAATTCAAAAACTCAGTTCATATTAGAAAAAGCCGTTGATGAGGTGATTTTCTCTCCACCTCTGCATCAAATAAAACAAATGTCCTTAGAACTTTTGTCAGTCCAACACTGTATGTAAATAACTCTTACCAATGATACCACAGTGGTCCTCTGCCAAAGAAAATAAACTTTTCTGAAACTCTAAACTTGATCTTAAGTACACACAGTACTGCACATTAAACAATAGCAATGCATGGATATTAGTTTTTGCAGTGTAAAACCTTTTAAACCAAATGAAACACAACCCCATCAATATCAGTGTAGTCATAACCCTTCTTGAGATACCCAATGCTGTTTGGTGTTAACTTAATGTATTGTTTTGTGTATTTTGCACATTTTGTAGAAGTACCCAGCTTTCCTGGATGTGGAAATGAATGGACTGTTGAATCTTGAATCAACACAGGACTTGTCTTTCATGGGGGAAGAGGGGGTGGGCACAAAGGATGTCTTTGTGTCTGGGACGTCCACCCTGTCCTCCCCCCTAAATCATGTAAGTCCACCCCTTCCGGTCGGACGGTGTGATCCTTCCTCTTTCTATTAGTCTTGTCTCAACTGTCCATGAGGACAGATCTCTGATGTTAGGAGTACAGTTAACATATAACAAGTAACCACAAACATTGAAACAAACAGATCTGACAATACAGACATGAACACATAAAGGGCCCATTGGAAAAAATGTAGAGCTCAATCAAAATATTTGGTACCAAAAAATATCCCAAGAAAGAAAATAAAAATAATAAAATAAAATAAAAATCCCCAATGCGCATTATACTCCATACACATTTTCATTTATTCATTTCCTACATATCCACACAGTTCACACACAGCTCTGCTGAGCATCCATCAGTCTTCACACCTTCAAACACATTCAACACAACTACAACTTCAAGCTGCATGCATTCACATTCCACTGAATGAGTCGACTCCCATCCACACAGCTTTCCTGAATACAGATACACTCACAGAAAACCACACCACACTGGGCACATAAACTATTGTCTTGGCTCTTGCACATTTATAAGCTGCTAGGAAGAGAAAAAAGAAAAGTTATTAATTGATCTTCACTCTTCTGTGTCAGATATATAACCAATCTGCAGCAACAACAAAGGAACACTTCTAAACCTTAAGTCACTTACAAATTCTTGCCTCCTCCTCACACCCCTCCCTTTTCCATAGTCCCTCTTGCTCTTATCTAAGGAATGTTTGTTGAGCAGACTGGGCTAAGTCTGGGGGGATGGAATCAGCCCACCACAGCCATCAGCCCCCCTGTCCTGACTCTTATCTCTCTAGGATTCATCCAGCTTTCCTGAAACTTCAACAAACAGCAGACTAGTTGGGGGATAAGGCTTATACAATACCACCATCTATTTGGCTATGGGTATTGTTCAAGGTTCAACCTACTTCAAACCTTCTTCAAACAGTTTCAACTTTCCACATGAACCAGACAATACTTTATGGCCAACATCTCTTCTTAGTGCTAGCCATATTGGCCCACACTAGGTTACAATGCTTATTCTTTCATTACTGTTCTAACCTCTAATGCTATGGTCACAGGTCTTTCCTACTTGAACACACACATAGCATTAGGTTCAACAAAACTTAAACAGTTTATTCCTAAACACAAGTGCCTTTCTGATGGTAGACACTTGGGCTCTTTTATCTCTTGAAACAACTCCTTTGCATTTTTCACATCTTTTTCCTTCTCTTTGTTCTACCAGACTGACAGCCCTAGAAGCTCCAACAGGATGGTTGGGCTTCTTTTTAAACAAAAACATGACGCCTTATCAATATGGCCACCTATTGATCTGAACCCCTTATCTTCAAACCTACCAAGAAGGGAGGGAAGTTATGAATCATAAATCATAAATCATAGGTTCCCGATCGCAATCGCTTTGCAACCTCGCCGTCTTCGTCCTTGGAGGTGATTCGCTCAATGGGCGTGATAAGCACCGCTCAGCGCGTCCTTCCGTGACTACACCGTCACTCACTACACTATCTCTACTACTTATTTATTAAAGGTAACTCTCGGGCTACTCCCTATTGAGGTTACCACAGAGCTGTCAGTCTGGGTCCCTATGCAACCGATCTGAGTCCTCTTAGTGACCTTCTATATACTTTATCTAAGTTCGGACCCTCAGCGGAGACCACCCTTCAGTCCGGTCACTTTGGACTCACCCACAACACCCGTAAGTCTAGTCTCCTCTGTCCCACGTCCCTCGAATCACAGGCAAATTATCACATACAATGTATATGAAAAACTTACCGTGATCGTGGAGGTTGATCAAGCCTCAATTTCGGGAGACAGGAATTTCGGAGATGTCGACTACCTTCGGATATCAGGGTATGGGTGCTCCTTTTTGAGGGCCTCACCTGGAGCACCAAGCTGTTGAGGGGAGAACTCAATGGGTTCGTAGGAGATCAGATCGGCTGTCCTAATTAACAGACGTGGTGCGCACTCAATAACTCGAGACGGACGCAAATGTCAGTTTGGAGTCATCCTCACGTCAGGGGCTCTCAGGTGGTCTGGGGCTGACTCAGTTTATTACCAAACATATATACACAGGAAGAAAGGCGGACATTTCCCAACAAGCCAGTAAGAGTTAAACACATATAGTCTTTGTTCTTCTAGACACTCATGTGGAGATGTCCCATTGGCTGCCTTCTGTAATGGTGTAGAATTTTGCACTCAGTGTAGACCTTTGCACTCAGTGTAGATCTTTGCAGACGAATCCAGGATGTAGAGACCATCTTAAAATTGCATAGCTTAAGGAGAATACAATAGCACACTGTCTGTACCATGACAGCCAAGATATATGTCCAGATGTCTGAACATGGGAAACTCAGTGTTTCCTCATTACCAATTTATAGAATAATGTATATCTACCCTAACACCGGTCCTGACAGTACAACTGTGAACTGTTCCTGTATTGGAGGGTGAGGACAAAGTGGAGGATGAGGAGGCAGAGGAGGACATTTGCACCAAAATCCCAGCATTGCCATCAGCCGGCCAAGTTGCTGGTCTGCCTGGTCTGGAGCAACATTTACCCAGTGGGCTGTGAATGACATATATTGTCCTTGACCACAGTTACAACTACATATGTCAGTACTGGCGTGAACTCTACCAGACACCAAATGGCCCAAGGACTAGCCCACCTTCTGCTCAATGTATGCATTCAGGGATGGTAGTTTTTTCGGAAAAGTAAAAAACAAGTAACGAGGAGGAGGAGCATCAGGAGCAATAGACAACATTGAAGTCAATGGGAAGGAACGACAGCTTCCTTCTGCTGACGTTCTCGATCCCTGACTGCTGAAGAGGGGGTGCAGGCCGGTGGGAGATGCCGGTTGCTGCATCAGGCTGTAACACTAAATGAGTGGCACGGTTTTCCCACACCACTTTATGGTGACACTCTATGTGTTGACGCAGAGCCGTCATGCCAACATTAGCACCCTGGCCGAGCCTCACTGTCTGCCCACACATCCTACATACTGTAACGTTAACTCCCCCCCCAGTGGAAAATTCTCACACTAGCAAGTATGGCATTTTCCCTCCAACACTGCATTATGCCTGCCTGCCACTGTTTTTATGAACCCATGCACTGCTAGTGTGTTCTTCACAGGTAGTCTCTCAAATAGCAGACGGTGTACCACTCCCGCGTTTGGCTGCATATCTCCCACTGCTTCCACCCTGCTGACTCACGGGCATGCTTCCACCCTGATGTCTCATAGGCACTCTTCCACACTGCTGTCTCACAGACACAATGCCACCCTCATCTCTGATGATGATGATGCCCCCTCTTCACCCGGTTCCCACATGTGATCAGCTGTATCATCTACATCTGTTTGGTTGTCACTTGTGTCACCCTCACCTGTCTCTTGTGCATGTCCCTGACCGCTCGCAACATGTGCTCCCAGCCGACTGTCATCATTGGTAGTTGCACAACTAGAGGAGTCCACAGCAGACCTTTTCTCCAAGTCTGTGCTGGCTTCTAACTGCTTACTGTCCTTACAAAGCTCATACTTGCTGAAAAGTGGAGCAGAACTGGAAGCTATCATTACCTGGCTAGCAGAAAGAGCAGCAAAAGCAAGGAACAGGTTCTGGACAGTTGAGAGAACAGAGGAAGTTCCTCGATCATGCCAACTCATCATGGTGTCAGATGAAACCACTGATTCCTGGCTGTGTGTGTCTGTTGTCACTTGAGATGATGTTGAAGAGCGAGTCAACCATTCCAGTACAGCTGGATTGTTGGTCAAAACACAACCTCTGGATGACAGTGGCAGCTCTGGCCTGTTGCTGTGGCTACTACCAACCACCCTTCTGCTGCTACTTGTGCCAGATACAGCAACATTTTTGCCACTGCCTATTCTTTTGGAGGGCCTAAGCAGCTGTCTGTTGGCTATAATGTACAGTAACTGTATCAGTAATGTAACGGATTAACTAAGAATTTGGCAGCAGTTAAACAATATAAATGTGGTGATATACAGTATTAGACTGCCTTTAATACTGAGGCACATTTATTCTATGTATAAAGTAACAGATTAACTGGAAATGTGGCAGCAGTTCAACAAGATGCACACAGCACATATTACACTGCTCTTTAATACTGAGGTATGGTAGTTCTATGTATGAATTAACAAATTAAACGAGAATGTGGCAGCAGTTCAACTAGGTGCATGCAGCAATGTCACTCAACCTGCACTGTCCCTGCTGTCTCCCTATGCTCTCCCTACACTGTCCATGTACGTAGCGCATAAGCGCTTGTCACGTCTCTCCCTAAGCTCAAGTCACAGTGAAATGGCGTAGACAGTGCAGCATGAGGGTTTTATAGGGCTATGACATCACCGCATTATGGGTCATATCACATTCCCGGGCTTCTTACTTTCACTTTGTAACATGTGCAGCTGCCATTTTAGAGAAAAAAAAACGATTTGTTACCATGAAGCACAAGGTTCATGGCAAATCTAATTTTTCCTAAACTTCAGATCGAATTCCACTTTGGATGCTTCTATTGGCTAAACACTAGTTATATTATATAAGTCTGGCATGTTCACATGTCACTTGCAAAAAATCTAAGGATGAATAACCTAATTGTGTTCAAAGCCCGATCTGCAGCAATTCCCCTAATGTTTATTACATTCATAGCAGCTGTTTTATGGATCTCTTCTTTCTCCCGAGTCAAGTTTTGATATTTCGCCTTATGAAAGCATAATAACATATTAATATTTAATGATGGCACATTTTATGGAGACACATGAACAGAGCCTCCAAAATACTGCCAGACGGAGAGGTGTTAGTAATACATGAATCCGTTATTCATTACTTTCCATATAAGATTCTGTTAATGTAAGGCATAAGACAGAGCAGCAGGTATACAATTGCCTCCCTTACTTAATACTGACAAAATCATCACACTATATAACTTGTAACATATGTTGTGCATCACATTTATTTTATTTTTGTCATTGCTTTTTTGTTAGGCATTGAAGGGTTAATGTATGCATCATGAAAACTGTGCGAAACAGATAAAAATCCTTTGAGAAAATTCCCAACTGCGTTTTAAAATTACATTTGAAAATCCAGTGTTACAAAAAAAAATGAATCAGTCATCACTAGATAATAGAATACAAACATCACTTATGCTGAAAAATCAACTCCTAAGCACTCATGGGGCTGCACTTATTCGGATTTTTTTTGCTTTGTGCGTACACAGAAATGTTCAATCCCTCCGTAATTACATTAGCAATTTACTTGTAAAGCGATGTGCGTAAATGGGGCTGAGCTGACTTAAGCGATGCGCAGCAGGCCAGGTACACAACACTTTTTCCTTCCCATGCAATAAATTACAAGTCACAATGTCATTGTGGAAAATATAAGACACTAAATAAAACCTTAGATATTTTCTGTTTAACACCTTCAAGACACATCCGGTTTCCACCTTCCTGACACAGTCTAATTTTCCTAATCTGACATGTCATTTTATGTGTTAATAAATGCTTTTACTTATCCAAGCGATTCTGAACTTGTGTTTTTATGACACGTCATACTTTACAGAAAATTAGTAAAAATTCACAATCTTCTAAATTTGAATGTCTCTGCTTTTAAGATACCTGACCAAAAAGTAGTTAAATAACTTTCATCATAAGTCTAGTTTATATTGGCATCATTTTGTAAATGTCATTTTATTTTTTTTAGGATGTAACAAAGCAAACAAACCTCAATATTGATTACCTTGATTCCGCAGGTTAGAGAAACACCTCATATGTGATTGCAAAACTGCTACATGTACACACAAAAGGGAAGGAGTACCATATGGCTTTTGAAGGGCAGATTTTGCTGGAATGGTTTTAGAGAGCCACGTTGCATTTGAAGACACCCTGAGGCACCCGTACAGTGGAAACCTCCAAAAAGTGACCCCATGTTGGAAACTATACCCCTCAAAAAATTTATCGAGGGGTGTAGTTAGCGCTTTTCTCCCACAAGCATTTCATAGAATTTAGAAACACTTGGCTGTGAAAATAAAAAATTAAATTTTTTTCCAATAAAATGTTAGGTTGGTCCCAGACTTTTCATTTTCACAAGGGTAATGAGAAAAAACACCCCACAATTTGTTACATATTTTTTGTAATATGGTACCACCCTATATGTTGCTGTAAACAGCTGTATGGGCACACAAAAGGGCTCAGAAGGGATGGAGCGTCATTTGGTTTTTGGGAGCACAAACTTTACTGGAATGGTTTCTGGGCACTTTGTTGCGTTTGCAGAGATCCTAAGTTGCAATACAGTGGAAATAACCAATAACTGACCATATTTTGGAAACTACACCCCTCAAAAAAATTCATTGAGGGGTGTATTGAGCATTTTGACCCCACAAGTGTTTGTCCAAATTTATTGCCCATTGGATGGTGCAATGGTAGCATGTGCCACCAGACGTACTCTCCATAAATTGTTATGCAGGTTCTCCCGGATATGGCAATACACCACATGTGGTCGCAATCTGCTGCCTGGGCACACGGCATTTTGTGACATTTGACGCCTTTGTTGGTAATATTTACTGCATTTTTCTTGATTACAGAGGTTTCCAAATATTAGAAAGGGACACTATTTTGAAAATGACACCTCAAAAAAATATGTATCTGGTGGAAGTAGTGAGCTCACATTTTGCTCATGAATGAATATCCATGCAGCAATTAAAGATATATACATAATACACAATTAATAAAAATGTATATTTTATTAATCCATCACAAGTAACATTAAAAAATCAGTAGCAGCAGCATTCATATCCAAATAAATAGAACCACATACCTATTTAGTCTATTTATTCGGATATGAATGCCGCTGCCACTGATTTTTAAATGTTATTTGTGATGGATGGATTAACCCCTTGAGGACAAAGCCCATTTTGGCCTTGATGTCTGGGCCAAATTTTTGAATTCTGACATGTGTCACTTTATGTGGTTATAACTTTGGAACGCTTTTACTTATCCAGGCCATTCTGAGATTGTTTTCTCGTGACACATTGTACTTCATGACAGTCATAAATTTGAGTCAATATATTTCACCCTTATTTATGAAAAAATCCCAAATTTACCAAAAATTCTGAAAAATTAGCAAATTTCCAAATTTCAATTTCTCTACTTTCAAAATACACCGTAATACCTCCAAAAATAGTTATTATTTTACATTCCCCATATGTCTACTTTATGTTGGCATCATTTTGTAAACGTCATTTTACTTTTTTAGGACGTTAGGAGGCTTAGAAGTTTAGAAGCCATTTTTCAAATTTTCACCAAATTTTCCAAAACCATTTTTTTTTAACACCAATGCAGATATAAAGTGATTTTGAGGGTCTTACATAATGAAACCCACCATAAATGACCCCATTTTAGAAACTACACCCCTCAAATTATAAAAAACTGCTGTTACAAACTTTGTTAACCCTTGAGGTGTTCCACAAGAATTAATGGAAAATGGAGGTGAAATTTCAAAATTGCACTTTTTTCGTAGATTATTCATGTTAATATTTTTTTTCTTGCAACACAGCAAGGGTTAACAGCAAACTAAACCTCAATTTACATTGCTCTGATTCTGCAGTTTACAGAAATACCCCATTTGTGGTGGTAAACGTCTCTATGGGTTTGTGGCAGTGGTCAGAAGGAAAGGAGCGCCATACGGATTTTGGAGGCAAAATTTGCTAGAATAGTTTTTAGGCACCATTTTGTAATTGAGAGACCCTGACGTACCCCTACAGTGGAAACCCTCAAAAAGTGACCCCATTTTGAAACTACACCCTTCAAAGAATATATTAAGGGGGTACTGACCACTTTGACCCCCTAAGCGTTTTACGGAATTTGGAAACACTTGGCTGTGAAAATGAACATTTTTTTTCTTCCAATAAAATGTTGCTTTAGCCCCAATTTTTTTATTTGCATAAGGGGTAACAGGAGAAAAGCCCCCCCCATAATTTGTTACCCATTTCTCCTGAATACGGCAACACCCCATATGTGGTGGTAAACTGCTGTGGGGGCACATGGCAGGACTCAAAACAGAAGGAGCGCCATATGGATTTTACAACACAGATTTTGATGGAGTGGTTTGCGGGAGCCATTGATTTTTATTTTTTTGAGCTATTGTCTTATGTGGGGGCTCATTTTTTGCAGGATGAGGTGGGGTTTTCATTGGTACCATTTTGGGGGTAAATACGCCTTTTTGATCGCCTGCTATTACACTTTTTGTGAGGGAAGAGGGAAAAAAATGGCTATTTTGGCATCGTTTTTTTTTTTTAATTTTTACAGCATTCGCCTGGGGGGCCATCTCATGTAATATTTTTATAGAGCAGGTTGTTACGGACGCAGCGATACCCAATATGTCCAACTTTTTATTGTTGGAAAGTTTTACACATTAGATGCATTTTTGAACAGAATAAAATATTTTTTTTGTGTTGCCATTTTCAGAGAGCCATATTTTTTTCAGTTTTCAGGCGATTGTCTCAGGTAGGGTACAGTTTTTGCGGGACAAGATGACGGTTGAATTGATACCATTTTGGGGTAATTACGCCTTTTTGATCGCCTGCTATTACACTTTTTGTGAGGGAAGAGGGAAAAAAATGGCTATTTTGGCATAGTTTTTAAAAAAAAAAATTTACAGCATTCGCCTGGGGGGCCATCTCATGTAATATTTTTATAGAGCAGGTTGTTACGGACGCAGCGATACCCAATATGTCCAACTTTTTTATTGTTGGAAAGTTTTACACATTAGATGCATTTTTGAACAGAATAAAATATTTTTTTTGTGTTGCCATTTTCAGAGAGCCATATTTTTTTCAGTTTTCAGGCGATTGTCTCAGGTAGGGTACAGTTTTTGCGGACAAGATGACGGTTGAATTGATACCATTTTGGGGTAATTACGCCTTTTTGATCGCCTGCTATTACACTTTTTGTGAGGGAAGAGGGAAAAAAATGGCTATTTTGGCATAGTTTTTAAAAAAAAAAATTTACAGCATTCGCCTGGGGGGCCATCTCATGTAATATTTTTATAGAGCAGGTTGTTACGGACGCAGCGATACCCAATATGTCCAACTTTTTTATTGTTGGAAAGTTTTACACATTAGATGCATTTTTGAACAGAATAAAATATTTTTTTTGTGTTGCCATTTTCAGAGAGCCATATTTTTTTCAGTTTTCAGGCGATTGTCTCAGGTAGGGTACAGTTTTTGCGGGACAAGATGACGGTTGAATTGATACCATTTTGGGGTAATTACGCCTTTTTGATCGCCTGCTATTACACTTTTTGTGAGGGAAGAGGGAAAAAAAATGGCTATTTTGGCATAGTTTTTTAAAAAAAAAATTTACAGCATTCGCCTGGGGGGCCATCTCATGTAATATTTTTATAGAGCAGGTTGTTACGGACGCAGCGATACCCAATATGTCCAACTTTTTTATTGTTGGAAAGTTTTACACATTAGATGCATTTTTGAACAGAATAAAATATTTTTTTTGTGTTGCCATTTTCAGAGAGCCATATTTTTTTCAGTTTTCAGGTGATTGTCTCAGGTAGGGTACAGTTTTTGCGGGACAAGATGACGGTTGAATTGATACCATTTTGGGGGTAATTACGCCTTTTTGATCGCCTGCTATTACACTTTTTGTGAGGGAAGAGGGAAAAAAATGGCTATTTTGGCATAGTTTTTTAAAAAAAAAATTTACAGCATTCGCCTGGGGGGCCATCTCATGTAATATTTTTATAGAGCAGGTTGTTACGGACGCAGCGATACCCAATATGTCCAACTTTTTTATTGTTGGAAAGTTTTACACATTAGATGCATTTTTGAACAGAATAAAATATTTTTTTTGTGTTGCCATTTTCAGAGAGCCATATTTTTTTCAGTTTTCAGGCGATTGTCTCAGGTAGGGTACAGTTTTTGCGGGACAAGATGACGGTTGAATTGATACCATTTTGGGGTAAATACGCCTTTTTGATCGCCTGCTATTACAGTTTTTGTGAGGGAAGAGGGAAAAAATGGCTATTTTGCCATAGTTTTTTAATTTTTTTTTTACAGCATTCGCCTGGGGGGCCACCTCATGTAATATTTTTATAGAGCAGATTGTTACGGATGTGGCGATACCTAACATGTTTATGTATTGTGTGTTTTTTATTTTTAATCAATTTTTTTAACTTTTTTTTAACTTTTTTTTTTTTTTTCCACTTTCTTGACTCAGATCCACTTGGTTCTTCAAGAACCAGTGGGTCTGGTATTTTACAATACACTGCAGTACACTGTATAGTGTACTGCAGTGTATTTTCTTATAGCCTGTTCAAGCTCCTGCCTTTAGCAGGAGCTTGAACAGGCTTCCATGGCAAGCCAGACGAAAGCGTCTGGTTGCCATGGTAACCATCGGGACGCTGCCACAGCAGAGCAGCGTCCCGATGGAAGGGAGAGGGAGCTTCCTCCCTCTCATCTGCCCACACCATCGGCGCTGCCAGCGCACCGCAGCGCCGATGAGAGAGGGAGGGAGCGCTCCCTCCCTGTTAACCCCTTCCATACAGCGGTCCCTACGGACCGCGGCATGGAAGGGGTTAAACTGCTGACATCGGTGCCAGCACCGATGTCAGCAGTTTCAAGCAGAGTATCAGCTGTATGCTGATACTCTGCTTGAATAAAGATCAGCCATCCTAAAAAGATCGTTGCGGGCGGCACTCGCGGCAGCCGCCCGCACGTTGCAGGTCTCCCCCCCGCCTGCCCATCTGCCCACCCATCTGCCCACAGCTAATCAGGGGGCGGGGGGGACACCCTGACCTCCCCCTAATTACTGATACTCGGCGGGGATTCGCTAGAATAGCGCTATCCCCGCCGAGTACCCTTGCCTGCTGTGAATGGCTGGTCTGAATAGACCAGCCATTCACAGCGATCGCCTTTATGGGGGGTGCACGGCACCCCCCGAGGCCTTAACTATGGGTGCTGGGTGCCCTAAACAGCACCCATTACAGCATTTAACCCCCCCTGCACTGAGCAGGGGGGGTTTCAATGCAAGACGTACCGGTACGCCCTGTAGCACGAACTACCTCGTGCTCAGGACGTACCGGTACGTCCAATGTCGCCAAGGGGTTAATATAAATTTATATTACCTTAATTGTGTACTGTGTATATATCTTTGGTGTGATAGATTTATTCTGATATACACAATTGTGACACAATATACACAATTGTGTAGGAGCCATTTTGTATATTGGTGTAATAGGTCATGAATGAATATCAGGCATCAATGCCTCATTTCTAGGACATATGTTTTGTACACAGTACATGTAACTGTAGAAGAGCCTTACAATATTTATTGCCTTGCTTTTTCATATGTTTTTAGAAATACCCCACTTTGGCCATAACCAGCTGCCTGAACACATGGCAAGGTCCAAATGGAAAGGAGCACCCTATGACTTTCAGGGCACACAATTTTTGGCTTGAATGAATGGTATGCCCTGTTTTTCATTTCAAGAGGATTTGTGCTGGTAGAACAAAAAGTGACCCCATTTTGAAAACTACACCCCTTAATTATTAATCAAGGTAGTGAGCTGTTCCACAGATAAATGCAAAGCTGGTGTGAAATACTAACATTTATATTTATTCACAGATGGATCATTTTGTATTTGATGTAATTAGTACATGAAAGTGAGGAAGAATGCCCACATATGTATTGCCATGGTTCTCCTTTGTTGAGATGTACTTCTGCTCTGGCTGTAGCCCGATTCCTTGCCACAAGACATGATCCTAAAGGAAATTGAACCCTGTGACTTTCAGGTCAAAACTTTTCTTGAGGCCACATTTTAAACCTGAAGGGTATCTGAGCTGCCCAGGCAGTGATTCCATTTTCAAAACTACACCCTCTAAAGTAATCATCTAGGTGTATAATGGATTTTTAGATTTATTATCATTTTTACAATAATATTGGCAAATTTAGGACAAGGTGGGCTAAATTTTTTAGAAAATATACATTCTCACTGGGCAACATGAAAGAAGGTTTCATGAAAATAAAAGTATAAAATTATACATTAAAAGTAGAATGGTAAATTTTGAAACATCTTTTCATGAAGAGGCTAGGTTTAGATGGACATGTTTCAATGTTGTACTGGCTTGCTCGTTTTTGTGATGGGAGAAATTTAATTTGGAAAATGCTGCCCTGGCACTATGCTTGAAGCCTCATATGTAGAATATGTACTGGAACCTGCTGTAGGCTCCTTAAAGGGGTTATCCAACCTATAAAGCCCCCCAAAATGCCTCAGCACCGCATACAGGTAATACCCTGCTCCCAGACACCTCTGTCGCTCCGGATGCCCACAAGGCCGTCCCTGCATCTCCCTGACGTGTTGATCAAAACATCGGGCAATGGGGGCGAGCAACCAATAGCAGGCAGCGATGCAAATGAGCCTCCCTAGTGTCACCCACAAAGCTAGGGAGGCTCGTTCCCGTCAGAGCCTGCTATTGACATAAGAGGTTATCAGCTCTGACTTTTAACTCCCACTTTTGAAGGGGCTATTTTTAAAGGGTGCTACAAGTCTTTTCAAATTTCTTGTGGCAGATATTTTTGACACTATCCTAGAATACCAGAGAATGGCATAGTTGATGCACAAAATGTGCAACCTATGATTATACTATATGGACAAAAGTATTGGGGCACACCTCTTTATCACAGAATTCACGTGTTTAATTCAGTTCTATTACCACAGATGTATAAAATCCATGCCCTCATCATTCCATCTGCTTTTACAAACTTTTGTCAAAAAATAGGTGGCTTTAATGGGGTTGTCTCATGATGGACAATGGGGGCATATCGCTAGGACCCGCACCTATATCTAGAACGGAGCCTCGCAAGATGCTGGCTGGAGGACTCCGATCCAGCCACCACCAAGCCGGCTCCCCATAGACATGAATGGGAGCGTACCACGCATGAGCGGCCCCCGCTCCCATTCATATCTATGGAGCCGACGGAAATAGCCGAGCCAGCAGTCGGTTATTTTTGCCGGCCCCATGGAAAAGTAATGGAAAGCGACTGCGCATGCGCAGCAGTGCACCCTCCTTCACTTTCAGGGCTCCATTATGGATATATATATGAGGCAATGGGGGCATATCCTAGCAATATGCTAACATTGTCCATCATGAGACAACCCTTTTAAAGAAATCACTGAATTCCAGCATGGTATTGTAATACGATGTTAGTTTGTGAAATTTCTTCCATTCTAGATATTACACCATCCAAGGGCGTAGCTAAAGGCTCATGGATCCTGGTGCAAGAGTTTAGCTTGGGCTCCTCTTCCCTCAGGGCTTTGTGGCCAGGGGCAGAGAAGCACATAGCCTTCGTGCTGCCTGAGACAAAAATCGAAACAGCACATCCCCCCCATGCCAAATTCTCGACTTAACCCCTTCCCTCCAGCCAGAGGTGTAACTTGACCAACATGCACTTTATATAATGCTGGTGTCTTCTTATGCACCACAGGGGTCTTTGAGCCCCCTCAGGCTCCTGGGCCTGGTAGCAACTGCTACCTCTGCACACCCTAATAGCTACACCCCTGCCACCATCAACTATAAGTGGTGTTATTACAAATTGGAATGGTTTAGGAATCACAAGAACACAGCCACAAACTGCAGCCCACATAAAGTTCCAGTGAAGGGAAATCTTGATACTTCAGCATACCAAGACATTTTGAAAAATTGTATGCTGCCAATATTATGAAAACAGTTTGGAGATTGGCATTTTTTGTGCCCCAGTACACAAAAAGGTCCATAAAGGAATGGTTGGGGAGTTTTGACTGTCTCATACAGAGCCCTGACCTCAACCCTATGAAACACCTTTGGGATAAACTAGAATGGAGATTGAGAACCAGGTCCTCTGGTCCAACATCAGTGTCTGACCTCACAAATGCTTTTCTGGATAAATGGGCAAAAATTCCCACAGTCACACTCAAAAATCTTGTAGAAATCCTTCCCAGAAGCTGGTTTACCTACAAGAGTCCCCAACTCCATTTTAAGGTATGTGGATTTAGAATGGAATGTCAGAAAAGCTCCTGTAGGTGTAATGTGGAGTTGTCCCAATACTTTTGTCTATATTGTCTAAGTCATCAATAGAGACCAATGGTAAAAAGAGCAGCACTTTATTTTTTGGTAATAGAAACTTCAACGAGAGGTTTTATTGCAGCTTTAGTTATTCTTAAAAATGTAAGCTAAATAGTTCAATATACATCTGTGACCGACTATACAGTAGATGCCTTGTCATGAAAGCCATATATCCATGTAACATCCAATTACTCAGAAAACTGTTCAACCATAAAACTGCCCGCCAGCTTTAACCTGTCAATTTGTCGACTCTTCAAAGTTAATGCATCTGAAATGACGTGAACTATTGTATATTACTGTATATTATGAATCACATTCACTAATAACAGAACCCCAGGACAGACATGTTGGGGCGCAGACTGGTCATCAGAAACACCAGTTAAAGTGTAACTGTAATTTTAGTTTATTTTTAGTATTGCATATGGAAGGGGATATTAAATATTTTTGTAATATACTATTGGTGAAAGATGTTTCTTTGTATTAGAAAACTGAGTTACATAGCTACATAGTTGTTAAGGTTGGAAAAAGAGTCCATCAAGTCCAACCTGTAATCCTGCTATATCGATCCCTGGATCAATGTCCATCTTCCTTTTAAAAAGGGGTTGGGCCAAAGGGAAAGGGTGTGTAGAACAAGATTTCTATACATTGTCATAAGCCTCATTGTTATTTTGAATTAAAAAGTCATCTAAACCTTCTTTGAAGCCATCTCCTGTATTTGCTGAGACCAGCTCCTGTGGTAGGCTATTCCAGAGATTAACAGCCCTTACTGTAAAGAATGCTTGTTGCCTCTTATGACTGAATCTTTTTTTCTCCAGTCGTAGGGAGTGGCCTCTTGTTTTTAAGGGGGTTTAACACAGAATATCTTTCCTTGATATTTTTTGTATGGTCCGTTTATATATTTGTACAGGTTAATCTTGTCCCCTCTTAGACGTCTTTTTTTAAGGCTAAACAATTTCAGTTATTTTAATCTTTGCTCATAACTAAGATCTTCCAGGCCCTTTATCAGTT
Source organism: Rhinella marina (assembly GCA_900303285.1). NCBI lineage: Eukaryota > Metazoa > Chordata > Amphibia > Anura > Bufonidae > Rhinella > Rhinella marina. The sequence goes on along the minus strand of ONZH01023797.1, from coordinate 219,516 downwards.
TAGTTGCTCTCCTCTGTACTTTTTCTAACTCCAGGGCATCCTTTTTATGGAACTACCCAGAACTGAACTATGTATTCCAGTTGAGGCCGCACCAACGCTTTGTATAGTGGCAATATTACATCCCTGTCGTGCAAGTCCATACCTCTTTTAAAACAAGACAAACTTCTGTTGGCTTTAGAGGCAGCTGACTGGCATTGCATGCTGTTATTTAGTCTATGATCTATTAATACACCCAGATCCTTCTCAACAAGTGACTCTCCCAGAGTGTAAAGAGTCTTCTTAGCAAAGCTCTGAGTGTTGCTAAGGAGAGATAGGCAGGGTGATGGACAGTGATAGTTATGGCACATGTGCATAGTCAGGGACTGGGCTAGTGACAAGCCTCTGCACGTTACACACAGTCATCTTCGGCGCTCAGTAGAATCAAAGGTAGACTCTCATTAACAATACTCAGTTAGATCTTCTAACATGGCCTGTATGGTAAATGCAATCCAGCCAAATCACAAAAAAAGCTTTATAAAACACTCTGAGGGGAGTGTATTAAGACTGTTGTTTCTGCTACCACTCTTAATGGTAAAGCTGACTGGTGTATGGTGCTCCAAAAAAATTAAGAGGTACATGCCTCATAATAATTTCAGTGCATCCTTGGGAGGTTCTTGCTCTAGAAAATTCTCCTTGCTGGTGTAGATCTTTGTTAAAAAAAATGATGACTTGATAGATCCCAATTACTGTATTTCTACAGAAAGCAAACCGATGCAGAATGTCAACATGTCATTTTACTCAGGATACATTTTTTATATAGAATGCTAAAAACTGCAGCATATTTTGCCTGTATTCTGTAAGAAAATCTGAATTTCTATAAATAAGATCAGTTACTTAGGCACCTAGAGTATATTGTCTTCATATATACAGTACAGACCAAAAGTTTGGACACACCTTCTCATTCAAATAGTTTTCTGTATTTTCATGACTATGAAAATTGTAGATTCACACTGAAGGCATCAAAACTATGAATTAACACAAGTGGAATTATATACTTAACAAAAAAGTCTGAAACAACTGAAAATATGTCTTATATTCTAGGTTATTCAAAGTAGCCACCTTTTGCTTTGATTACTGCTTTGCACACTCTTGGCATTCTCTTGATGAGCTTCAAGAGGTAGTCACCTGAAATGGTATTCCAACAGTCTTGAAGGAGTTCCCAGAGATGCTCAGCACTTGTTGGCCCTGTTGCCTTCACTCTGCGGTTCAGCTCACCCCAAACCATCTCGATTGGGTTCAGGTCTGGTGACTGTGGAAGCCAGGTCATCTGGCGTAGCACCCCATCACTCTCCTTCTTGGTCAAATAGCCCTTACACAGCCTGGAGGTGTGTTTGGGGTCATTGTCCTGTTTATAAATAAATGATGGTCCAACTAAACGCAAACCGGATGGAATAGCATGCCGCTGCAAGATGCTGTGGTAGCCATGCTGGTTCAGTATGCCTTCAATTTTGAATAAATCCCCAACAGTGTCACCAGCAAAGCACCCACTTTGTGTCCATTTCTTGTGTTCTTTAGCCCAAACAAGTCTCTTCTGCTTGTTGCCTGTCCTTAGCAGTGGTTTCCTAGCAGCTATTTTACCATGAAGGCCTGCTGCACACAGTCTCCTCTTAACAGTTGTTGTAGAGATGTGTCTGCTGCTAGAACTCTGTGTGGCATTGACCTGTTCTCTAATCTGAGCTGCTGTTAACCTGCGATTTCTGAGGCTGGTGACTCGGATGAACTTATCCTCCGCAGCAGAGGTGACTCTTGGTCTTCCTTTCCTGGGGCGGTCCTCATGTGAGCCAGTTTCTTTGTAGCGCTTGATGGTTTTTGCGACTGCACTTGGGGACACTTTCAAAGTATTCCCAATTTTTCGGACTGACTGACCTTCATTTCTTAAAGTAATGATGGCCACTAGTTTTTCTTTACTTAGCTGCTTTTTTCTTGCCATAATACAAATTCTAACAGTCTATTCAGTAGGACTATCAGCTGTGTATCCACCTGACTTCTGCCAACACAACTCATGGTGCCAACCCCATTTATAAGGCAAGAAATCCCACTTATTAAACCTGACAGGGCACACCTGTGAAGTGAAAACCATTTCAGGTGACTACCTCTTGAAGCTTATCAAGAGAATGCCAAGAGTGTGCAAAGCAGTAATCAAAGCAAAAGGTGGCTACTTTGAAGAACTTAAAATATAAGACATATTTTCAGTTGTTTCACACTTTTTTGTTAAGTATATAATTCCACGTGTGTTAATTCATAGTTTTGATGCCTTCAGTGTGAATCTACAATTTTCATAGTCATGAAAATACAGAAAACTCTTTGAATGAGAAGGTGTGTCCAAACTTTTGGTCTGTACTGTATGTATGTAGCACAACCTCTCTTTTAGAGCCTAGCCACATCATAGACAGTAATTCCCTGTTTCTCCTTAAAGGGGTTTACCAAGTGCCACAGGATAGAGGATAACTGATTATTGAAGGTCTGACCACTGTGACCCCCACCAATCTTGACGGGAGTTCTGTTCCATCGATAAGATGGTACGGACGGTCAGACATTCAGCCCTCATTGCATTCATTTTCTGTGGGAATATCAGGGATAGCTGACTCTGGCAAGTGATAACTTCAAAACTTGGCAAACCCCTTTAATAACAAACTTCCAGTAGGACAGCATGAAGGAGAACTAGTTGTGTATGAAAGATCACTTTCACTTGGTTGATAGGCTTAGAGGGATCGCCTATTCAGTTTCTTAGGAAATCCTTCTGAAGGCACTAAAGAGGTTTTCCAGTTTGCATCAACATCCTTTAAAATAATCATTTATGAAGGAAGTTGTAATTTTGCAATGTATTTCTTTATACTTCTTTGTATTTGGCATATCTTCTGTTCTGGGCTATCCATACAGCTCTTTCTTATTTCCTGTGATGTTATGTCCATTGCAGTGTAGTGATAGGAGTGTGTAAGTAGCTGGGGGGGAGGAGCTATAAACCAGCTGGGCATTGTTAGGAGCTGTGATAGGGGAGTGGCTTTGTAACTAGCTGGTGGGAGGAGCTATAAACCAGCTGGGCGTTGTTAGGAGCAGTGATAGGGGAATGTCTATGTAACTATATGGTGAGAGGAGCTATAAACTAGCTAGGTGTTTTTAGTGGCGGTGTCGGTGCTGTGGCAGAGAAAGGAGAAGTGCACCATGGGTTTGGTTGGATACAGCAACAGGAAGTGCTACATCCAAATCACACCTCACCACCTGTGCCCTTGACCCAATGTCATTCCACCTCATCACCAACCTTACCCCTATAGCTATCCCTGCCATAACCCACCGTTTCAAACTATTGCTAAACACTAGTGTCTTCCCCTCCTGTTTTAAACTTGGAACCATCACGCCTAAACTTAAGAAGCCCTCCTTGGACCCATCCTCTTTATCCAGCTATCACCCCATCCCACTACTCCCATTTTCATCAAAACTCGTAGAGCAACATGTCCATTTTGAACTATCTTCCCACCTCTTATCCAACTCACTTGCCTCCTCTCAGTTGAATGTCCCTTAAAGCCAGGGGCGGATTGGCCATAGATCTTACAGGGAAATTTCCCGGTGGGCCGATTCAGATTAATACACTAACAACTACATATAAGGTCATTCACAATCTGTCCCCTTCTTACATTTCTGACCTGCTTTCCAGATACATCCCAACACATAATCTCCGATCTTCACAGGATCTTCTTATTTTGTTCTTCTTTGTTGCTAGACTCTGTTCACATCTCTACTACTGATTTCCGTTATTCGGTGTACGGTGGAAGTACTGGATCTGGCACACAAGTGACAACATTGGAGCGCAGTCCATTGAGCATTCTGTTCTATTTTGTCCTGTTTTTTAAACTGATGGAGGCCTGTAGCTGAGACTCCAATGATGGGGACTCCTAACTGAGCTTTGAATGCAGATGTGAACACAGGAACAACCAAGTAGTAGATCCGGCACAGATTTAAAATCCAAATCTATCTTTATAACATATTCACAGCAGTACACACATATGGGGAGACAGCACCTGGTACAAAGTTGACGTATTTCAGACAAGTTACATGTCCTTGGTCATAACAGCACGTCCTTACCAATCAGATGCCTATTCTGTAATGAGGAAGCTGACTTGTGGGGGTACTGGGTGTCAATATCTGGAGCACAGAAACCCCTTTAAAGGGAGTCTTTCACTTGTTTTTCACCTGAATAACTAACAGCACTGCCCCACAGAAGATTGCAGACACACCCCAGACATACCTGTGAGTACTGTGTGTCTGTATTCCATGTTCAGAAAAAGCACTTTTATTCTGCTGGAAAACAGCTCCCAAGTGCCCAGCTGAAAGTAAAAGTAAAAACAGCTTTCTCTCCCGACTCGATTTCTAACAGCTATATCTTCTGATATACATGTTTCTATCTGCTACCAATCCCAAGATATGAGCAGCTAAAGCAGCCCTCCCCTCTTCAGTCAGATTTACTTTGGGCACTTGCACTAGCAGAGCTGAGCACTTGGGAGCTGTGTCCTGCAGAATAAAAGTGATTTTCCTGGACATGTAATACAGACACAGAGTGCACACAGGTATGTCTGGGATGTGTATGCAATCTTCTGTGGGGCAGTGCTCTTAGTTATATTGGTGAAAAACAGGTGAAAGACTCCCTTTAAATTTTTTTAGACACCTTTACCATTTTGTTTCACAAAGGAGTGTAACTTTTTGGAAGAGCGAGTGGCTTAAGATAATAATAATGTGTGCCAACATTTTGGTGAATAATTTTTCTCCAAAATATGTAAACCAACCAATTGGTGGTGTAAATGAAAATGGGTAGATTTATCATAACTGGCATAAAGGAAAACTGGATTAGTTGCCCATTGCAACCAGTCAGATTCCACTTTTCATTTTTCACCAGTTTTCCTTTACACCAGTTAGATATATCGCCTCCAAAAGTATCTAAAGATTCACCACATTTATCATAGAGAGTGAACCACTGTGATAAATTTGGCAGATTTTAGAAAATCGGCCCGAATGTTTTTACTCACTTCTAATTTTAACACACGAAATGGCATGCTGTGGGAATTCCCACTTGAGTAAAAAAATATTTTTAACTGTAGAGTATATCTAACAATCCTACATCTATAAAACAGTGTTTCCCTAGTGTTCAGTACAAAAATACTGGTTGATAATGTCTGCAGCAAATTCCCATTTACTCCCAGTCATTTTGTAAAGAGAAGAGAGAATAAAGAATAAATTAGGCACCCTGGTGGCCATCAGCACGTCTTCAGCTGATTGCAACCAAACTGCAGTCTTAAGGTAGAGCCTTCATATTGTTTCCAAGTAGCCACAAGAAAAAGCCTATGTTGTAGCATCCTTCTGAACTTTCCATCAACAGAGGGATTAATTTGACTGCACTTTGCTGGCTTCACACTGAAAAGTACCAGGGATATCGGCCTATTTTTCAGTGTTTCTTTTCCATTTAGCGTGATGCCGTAGAATACATTGTCATAACAGATCAACTTCTTCTGCCTCTTCTCAGTCATTTCTAGCTCAATAAAGGAAACCAACCCAGCAGAAAGGAACGTAAAGAACCTCACATCATAAAAGAGCTATATATGCTCACTACTCACTTCAAAGTCAACTGTGGAGTAGCGATGTAGGCTTGTCTATTTTAAGGTTTCTTTTATGCCTGTTTTTCTATTATAATTATCAAATGTGTTGTGAAATGAAAAATATAATTAATAGATAGATCCTCCCCATTATTTTAAACATTTTTGTATTTACACTTATTTAATAAAATGTTTTATATCCCTACATATTCCAGGAATAATATTAAAGTCGAGCCTCCTGCTGTTTCTAATGATAAACCTTATTGTGTCCACCTCAGTAAATGTAGAGAAGTGGACGCGCATGCTCTGTCTTACTCCCTTAGGTTTGTGGAGAGGTCTGCTCAGACTCTGAGCAAGTGATAAAAGAGCAAGACAGCGTTACTGTAATTGCTGAGGTGGACACAGGATGGTTGTTCAATAGAAACAGCGGGGGTGCTATTCTAACATTATTCTTGGAATGTGTAGGAGTATTAGAATTTTCTATGTGCCAATAAAAAAATGTTTATAATATTGGGCTGGATTTAACTATAAACAATATTTTTCATGGGATTACCCATTTAAACATTGGTTTAACATCAAAAAGAGCAAATCCAGAAATACAGATTTATCCTTGCCTAAAATTTATAACAAATTTAATATATGGTTGGTAAATATAATTACCAATAACTCATTCCATATAAATCTGTATTCAAAAGAACCAAAAAAGCACTTAAAAGGGTTGTCCACCTTTTTAATATTCATGACCCATCCTCAGGATAGGTCATCAATATCAGATCGGCAGGTTCCGTACTAGCGCTGCTTCTCTTTATTTTTTACCTGCTCGCTGCCGCAACCGCAGCGGTTAGAAGGTGTAATTACATCTCAGCCGTTCAACTGTATTCTATCGGACGGCTCTGTAGCATACATTTGAATAGCAAAGAGCTGTCCCAATGAAGTGAATGGGATGGCTTACTTGTAATTTAACCTGTTCACCGCTGCGGTTGTGACAGTGAGCAAGTAAACAATGAAAACAAGGCAGCGCTCTTACAAGCGTGGCCTTCTTTTCAAATAGCTGAGAGGCAGAGGGTGCTAGGAGTCATGCTCTCTGTGTTAACATTAGGAGCATAAGGGACTAATGTACCTGGCCGGCGGCTGCAGATGCCCTTCTAAATTTAATTGTTCAATTGAATACTAAAGCAGGGCACGGAAGCCTATGGCTCTCTTCTCCACTGTACACCCTTATAGGCCACTATATAAGGCAGTGTACAAATCAGACAGGGACTCTAGAGTCTCAGCCAACAAGCTGAAAGAGGCTAGTGGCATGCATTGCACAGTGTGCTGTCCGCCTCTTTTGTAGCCCTTTTCAAATGAATTGGTACACACCTGCTCCGCAGAACCAAGAAATGCTACCGAGTGTGAATGGACCCTAAAGGTCATTACTAGGGGTAATCCAGGCAGGATGCTGAAGGTAGAGCTGGGTTGTTTCGGTGGCCCACATATCATCTCCTAATCCTCAGCTCCATATCTTAATTCGAGACAACTGGTGGAGGAGGAGAAAACAACATGGTAGTTGAAGCTGGCCACTAGAGAAGGGCAGCTTTCTAGGGTAGTAGATTGAGCTGTACTGTGGTATTTGGTTCCGCTGGGGTGGTATTTTGTACTGGTATTACTTGTGTTGCCCCACCTGTTGTCAGTTTGCATCGGCCTACAACATGGAGGCCACTTTTAGTTTTTTTTCCAGGGCCACTTTAAGTTCCCAGTCTGCCCCTGCTACTGCAGGGTTATGAGACACTGGGGCCTCTGACCTTCATTAGGCCCCAGTGCCTAAAAGCGGCTGTTACCTTTGCACCTTCTATAGCTATGTCCTGCATTTTGCTGATTTCCAGATGCCCTAGTTACTTAATTTTTTTCCTATAAAACAAAGCATGTTTTTGTATGAGAAACCATATTCTAACATGATGTGTGATGGAATATTCCATTAATCATTAACTCAGTTTTATCACCAGCCAACATTATTAACAAAAAAAACAAAAAGCTTAAGCAATTTTTAAGAAACAATTATCCAGAACCCGAAGCAGAGCCAAACAGTGACAGCGTGCGCTTTGATCAACATTTGCTTCTGTCTGTTATTTCTTTCCTCAGACTGTCCTGAATTTCTAGTTTACTATGATTGTTGGTTGCCATGGCAATCCAATTTTGCCTAATTTCTGTGACTTTGAGAGGTCATTTTAAATTCTGCAGACAAAATATTTTTGTGAAGGAATGACTGATTGCTTCCAAAAATATTGTTGTTCAGTAGACATTAACTGTTGCCAAAACTGTGTGTGTCTGACCCGCCATGTGTAAACAGGTACTGTACTGCTTTAAAGAATTTCATTCATTTCCCGCTTATGCACTCCAGACAGCCTGTAGTATGCACTGTATTGACAGACTACAGGCGGCCATAGGAAACAACAGAATGACCTAAAGTTACATTTTTTCTGACACTGCCAATCTGTGCCAGGTGGAAGATTGAGCCAATCTGTATGGACATTTCACTGGTATAACAACCAACAGGCTGTCTAGTAGCACCTATCTACAGTAAAGTACAGTACTACCTGTCCCAGGATGACACTGCTGTGGATGCCAGGTGAGGGCACCTCTGTTATTTCTCCGTTATTATTTGTTAAACTTCCTGTTGTCTACATAAAAAGCGTTTCACGGCTTCCGGCAGGTATTTCTGACTTGAAGTTGTAAGGACTTCATTATCTGTATTAGGCCTCATGCACACAACCGTATTTGGGATCCATGTCCAATCTGAATTTTTTAACAGATTGGACACTCTTTCTATTCATTTCTATGGGGTCCTCAAAAAAAAATGGACAGCACACAAATTTCATCCATTTGCTGTCTGCATACGTGTGGCCATTCTGCAAATTATACTGCCTTAGCTTTGTGTTTGTGTCTTTAAACCTCATTTTTGTTTGTACATATATTTGGGATGATATCTTGGGAATTCAGAATAAATTTATGCTCTCCAGTTGATATATATATATATATATATATATATATATATATATATATATATATACAGTACAGACCAAAAGTTTGGACACACCTTCTCATTCAAATAGTTTTCTGTATTTTCATGACTATGAAAATTGTAGATTCACACTGAAGGCATCAAAACTATGAATTAACACAAGTGGAATTATATACTTAACAAAAAAGTGTGAAACAACTGAAAATATGTCTTATATTCTAGGTTCTTCAAAGTAGCCACCTTTTGCTTTGATTACTGCTTTGCACACTCTTGGCATTCTCTTGATGAGCTTCAAGAGGTAGTCACCTGAAATGGTATTCCAACAGTCTTGAAGGAGTTCCCAGAGATGCTTAGCACTTGTTGGCCCTGTTGCCTTCACTCTGCGGTCCAGCTCACCCCAAACCATTTCGATTGGGTTCAGGTCTGGTGACTGTGAAGTCCAGTTTATCTGGCGTAGCACCCCATCACTCTCCTTCTTGGTCAAATAGCCCTTACACAGCCTGGAGGTGTGTTTGGGGTCATTGTCCTGTTGATAAATAAATGATGGTCCAACTAAACGCAAACCGGATGGAATAGCATGCCGCTGCAAGATGCTGTGGTAGCCATGCTGGTTCAGTATGCCTTCAATTTTGAATAAATCCCCAACAGTGTCACCAGCAAAGCACCCCCACACCATCACACCTCCTCCTCCATGCTTCACGGTGGGAACCAGGCATGTAGAGTCCATCCGTTCACCTTTTCTGCGTCGCACAAAGACACGGTGGTTGGAACCAAAGATCTCAAATTTGGACTCATCAGACCAAAGCACAGATTTCCACTGGTCTAATGTCCATTCCTTGTGTTCTTTAGCCCAAACAAGTCTCTTCTGCTTGTTGCCTGTCCTTAGCAGTGGTTTCCAAGCTATTTTACCATGAAGGCCTGCTGCACACAGTCTCCTCTTAACAGTTGTTGTAGAGATGTGTCTGCTGCTAGAACTCTGTGTGGCATTGACCTGGTCTCTAATCTGAGCTGCTGTTAACCTGCGATTTCTGAGGCTGGTGACTCGGATGAACTTATCCTCCGCAGCAGAGGTGACTCTTGGTCTTCCTTTCCTGGGGCGGTCCTCATGTGAGCCAGTTTCTTTGTAGCGCTTGATGGTTTTTGCAACTGCACTTGGGGACACTTTCAAAGTTTTCCCAATTTTTTGGACTGACTGACCTTCATTTCTTAAATTAACGATGGCCACTCGTTTTTCTTTACTTAGCTGCTTTTTTCTACAAAATCTAACAGTCTATTCAGTAGGACTATCAGCTGTGTATCCACCTGACTTCTGCCTAACACAACTCATGGTCCCAACCCCATTTATAAGGCAAGAAATCCCACTTATTAAAAGTGACAGGGCACACCTGTGAAGTGAAAACCATTTCAGGTGACTACCTCTTGAAGCTCATCAAGAGAATGCCAAGAGTGTGCAAAGCAGTAATCAAAGCAAAAGGTGGCTACTTTGAAGAACCTAGAATATAAGACATATTTTCAGTTGTTTCACACTTTTTTGTTAAGTATATAATTCCACATGTGTTAATTCATAGTTTTGAGGCCTTCAGTGTGAATCTACAATTTTCATAGTCATGAAAATACAGAAAACTCTTTGAATGAGAAGGTGTGTCCAAACTTTTGGTCTGTACTGTATATACAATATATATGCTATATTTTGAGTAATTATTGTACAAAGTACAGTGGTCCATTAAGTTACCATATTTATTGGTTCCATGATAACTATTAAGTTGAAACCATTGTAACTTGAGTCAATAACTCTATGGAAAACCAGTCATTGGTTCCAAAGCCCAAAAATGTCACCCCAACATATGAAAAAATCAAGTTTTAAGAAAAATAAGCAGATAAATAGAACAGATAAAGCGGGTCCATACATAAAAAGACAGGAATAGGAAGCTGCTGGAAGCTGTAAATGGCTTTCTATGGAGAGGGCAGGAGCTTCTTCAGGCTCTTACATAGACAAACATGTACCAGAAAAATAAAATGAAGCCACACCTCACCTGGTGTCCAAAGGAATAGCTCATCTAGGCACAAACAGAGAGCATTACAGAACATTTAGTACCACAGAGGAACTACTACACAACCAATAAAGGTGTTTTAATAGAGAAATGACCATGTTGATTGGTTGGATCTGAGTCTGAGACATTGTATGTTGAGTCTAGTTTAAACATATGATGGCCCAGAAAAGACCATTGTATGTTCAAAATGTATCCTGAGGTCATTGTATCTTGAAGGATCTCTGTAGTACAGATGTTAACCTAATAAATGACATCATAAAGATATATTAAATGGGGAAATACATTCTTTACAAATGCAAAACATTGGGAACTTTTACAGTGCCTTGCGAAAGTATTTGGCCCCCTGGAACTTTTCAACCTTTTGCCACATTTCAAGCTTAAAACAAAAAGATATAACATTTTACAATTTTGGTGAAAAATCAACAACAAGTGGGTCACAATTGTGAAGTGGAACGAAATTTATTGGATCATTTAAACTTGTTTTGTAATAATAAAACTGAAAAGTGGGGCATGCAAGATTATTCGGCCCATTTACTTTCAGTTCAGAAAACTCACTCCAGAAGTTCATTGAGGATCTCTGAATGATCCAATGTTGTCCTAAATGACTGATGAAGATAAATAGAATCCACATGTGTGTAATCAAGTCTCCGTATAAATGCACCTGCTCTGTGATAGTTCCAGGGTTCTGTTTAAAGCACAGAGAGCATCATGAAGACCAAGGAACACACCAGGCAGGTCCGTGATATTGTTGTGGAGACATCCCAAGGAGCAGACCTGAGACTAGGACGGAGATTTATTTTCCAACAAGACAATGATCCCAAACATAAAGCAAAATCTACAATGGAATGGTTCAAAAAGAAACGTATCCAGGTCTTAGAATGGCCTAGTCAAAGTCCAGACCTGAATCCAAATGAGAATATGTGGAAAGAGCTGAAAACTGCTGTTCACAAACGCTCTCCATCCAACCTCAAAGAGCTCGAGCTGTTTTGCAAGGAAAAATGGGCAAGAATTTCAGTCTCTAGATGTGCAAAACTGATAGAGACATACCCCAAGCGACTTGCAGCTGTAATCGTAGCAAAAGGTGGCGGAACAAAGTATTAATGCAAGGGGGCCGAATAATTTAGCACGCCCCACTAAAAAAGTTTAAATGATCCAATAATTTTTGTTCCACTTCACAATTGTGACCCACTTGTTGTTGATTCTTCACCAAAAATGTAAAATGTTATATCTTTTTGTTTGAAGCCTGAAATGTGGCAAAAGGTTGAAAAGTTCCAGGGGGCCCGAATACTTTCGCAAGGCACTGTATATCCATTTAAAAATCAAAGCCAAATCCTCCCCTGAATACTCACCAGTTTTCAGAGTTTCAGAAAAATAATGGAGAATAAAAGAACCCTGCCCCGAATATATGACTTTCATTCATATGACTTCGCACCAGATTGATTATCACCTAACCTGATGCTATGAACAAATGCAATCAATGACAAGTTTCTCGAGGGAAATCATGTCAAGATGCAGGACATAGTGCTTCTATGGATTCTCAAGTTTGTGTCGATTGTGTGTTTCTATGGATTTGTGTTTGCCCTTTCATTAAGAAATATATTTTGATTGAGGAGGGTCCCAGTGAAATCTGAAGCGAGTATTAAAGGACTTCTCACACTTTGGAGACCACTAGAATGCAAGAATGTTGCGAGTCTAGAAGAAGTTGGTTTTTAAGAAGTTCTCTGCTTGTACAATCTCCATTAAAATAAATGTGCCTTAGAGCTCTTGCACATGATTGAATTTAGTGTCAGACTTGCCCTCCATAGTACCAGAGGATCTGGTAGGACCAAAGGTCCAGGTGAAAAAAATAATTTGGAGCTGCCTTTGAAGATATCACTTGCCACTATCGTCTACATCATATCACAATTTATTGATGACATGGGCTTTGGGCCAAGAGAATATGTTCCACTGGTGGGTCCAAGGAACCCCTGTCCAACACTGACCATATTATACAACCATGTTTACCTAGATCTACAATACAGTCCTCAGTGAAATCTATGGGCCCACACTGTACATCTTTGTGAAATTTTATTTTTAAAAAATAGCGGTAAGTCCATTCACATACTGAGGTATTGCGTGTAGATCATAATATATTGCAGCATGTGGGCATAAAACAGCAGGCAAAGCGTGCCTACAACTAAATAATGTGGAGGTATTGGACTACAGATGAGCAAATCCCTATGTTTTGCAATTTGATTCAGATAAATGTCTCAAAATGGTGGCCACTATTTTATAGGTCAGAAGAAAAAGAAGAAGGCATCTGCCATCAAAGAGAGAGAATTTTTGGGCTGTGTTTTAACAACAAAAAACAAAATCAGAACATTGCAGTATGTTTTTAAACAGGCTGTTTGTTATCACCAGCTTCCATCCATTTACCAATAGCCATATACTATATGTTGATGTCACCAGGGGCGTAGCTATAGGGGGTGCAGAGGTAGCAGTCGCTACCGGGCCCAGGAGCCTGAGGGGGCACAAAGACCATTGTGCCGCATAGGACATTACTAATGCTGTCTAGGTATTAAAGAGCTTGAAAGAGGTTGGATGTAGTCCTAAGAGACCTTAGTGTGTCATACACAACTTTCAGGGTAACCTGATCACTTTTGATTCAGGTAGAATTTATTTGCACCTGGATGAAATCTGCCGACCAATTCATTAGGATTGGACACGAATCGACTTTCAGGAAAGTTGCAAATCTCTACGTGGGACTCTGCATGCTTCACTGTGCATGTGAGACAATGATTGTTAAATATTTGTTAACAGTTTTTGGTGGAAACTCCTCGAACTAGTGAAAAAAACTATTTACAAAAATCTCATTTAATAATAGGTACAGTATAGGTTATCATTTTTAGACTATAATATTTTGACCACCAGCCCCTATACCAGAGATCTCAAACTCGTGGCCCTACAGCTACAACTTCCATCATGCCAGGAGAGCCTACAGTTATTGGGGCATGCTGGGAGTTGTAGTTTTGCAACAGCTGGAGGGCCACGAGTTTGAGATTCCTGCCCTATACTGTCATGATGAGCCCTTTTGCTTAGTCATATCCTGTAATGACTTTTCTGGTACAGAGCAGGTTGTTGATTTGTTTATGCCAGGAGATGCAGCTAATACAATATGGATTAAGTCTCAGGTCATTACATGTCCGTTAATATATTGCACACAGATGTCTAACTATGTCATTACATATTTAGCTGTAAAGCAAGAGGCTGAAAATGTCTTGTATGAGCTTCAGTCTGCAAGCTTTAGAAAACCTTTCATAAATGACTGGGACTAGGAAATGAGATATTTGTAATCTGTTATTTCAATAAAAAAAAATACAAGACGACTGCCTGTATGAGGTATCTTATGCAATATAAGGCAGGCAGGATGCAGTCATGCTATGAAGTCTATTATGCACCCAAGGATGTCTCCTACTAAAGGGCAGCAAGTGGTGAAAATGTCTCCACCACTCCATTAAAAGTAGATATTGATAATTGTTCTTGTATCTAGCATATGTTGAGGAATACTATTTAGTCCAGAAATAAACAAGTGGTATCTTCTGAAACAGTTCTACATACTGTATAGGATTCATTGAACTTTATGAAGAACCAAATGGCTGCATAAAATGTTTACCAAATGTAAAGTATTACAAGCTATGGACACCTTTGGGGGCAATTATGTTTTATTAATGCATTCTACTAATTTTGGGCTAAAAATAATTTTAAATTGTTCTTTGTTAGAAATAATCGACATCTTTTGTTCTACAGCTTTCAGTTGCAGTGCATTTGCAGACTAGTAGGCTCTGTCAGCTGGATCTGTGGCTCGAATCTGTTCTTTTCTAACATCTGTAAGGGATCGCTCTCTCTCAGGGGGTCGCAATCACAGACTTCTCCTCTGACAACGGGGTTCAAGTCCGAATGGTGCTTTATTTTGGATGTTTAGCACCAACACACACATAAACATCAAAAAATAAACACCTGCCCGTCTAGGCACTGCCTAACACATAGGTCGTCTCTACCTCACCTATAGAGCGCAGTTCATACACAGAACACGATCCAGCTTCCTCAGCCACATGGTCCAGCAGCCTCCTGGCTGTGACCTCACCAGCACCTTTGGGGGCAGCTGATCCAGAAGTCCTCCTGACTCTGACCATGCAACCCTCTTTCTGTAGGCATCGCTGGGCCCCCCAAACTTCAGGCTTCCTTAGCCTTGTGGCCCCTCAGCCCTCCTGGCTGAGACCACACAGAGCCTCTACAGGCTTCCTTCCAAATTCTCTCACAGGCTTCCTCGCCTTGTGGCCCCCAGTCCCCCTGGCTGGGACCACACAGGCCCTCTCCAGGTCTGTTCCCTGGGTCTCTCTCTCTCTCACTCATACACAGAGGGTTTTTTTATCCCTTCGTGATTACCTCATCAGGCATCACCTGTGATCACCTCAGGTGAAAGACAATACGCATCCTGGAAGGGTGTGGACTGGAAGATCCCACTACCAAACCTATCCACCGATCCAAATAAAATCCACCCCAGAACAAAATCTAGACAAACTGTCTCAGTAAATTACACTTTGCTGAAACCACTGCAGCTTTCTGGATTTCAGTTATCTCACCCAGCTGAGGTATCTCGCCTTCCAGCACTATACTGTACACCTTACCACACAGCTTATAGCACTCCTTATAGCCAGGGGTGTAACTACCATAGCGGCAGACCATGCGACTGCTATGGGGCCCAGGGCAAGAGGGGGCCCAGTCTTAGTTGGGATTATCTTCTCTTCTACTGGAGGTGAAAACTTGGTCAGGACTCTACCCTCTAAATGAGCAAATTGTAGCAAATGAGGCAGTTGAAAAATGACCAAAGGGTTGAAAAGGGTTAAGTCAGAAACCCTTCTGTCCTGTGTGGGGGGCCTGGTTTGATCCTTGTTATGGGGACCTTACTTCTGTATGTACGCCACTGCTTATAGCTTATCAGTTTAATAAAATATATTATAATTTTAGTCCAAAATGAGTAAAATTCAATAATAATAATAAAAAAAATCCCTAAAGGTGTCTATAGTCTTTAAGTTGATCCACGATACTTCCACAATAATTTCACAAGGCTCATTAGGTCCCATAAAAATACCAGTCAATACCATTGGAAATAATTATATCTCTTAAAGATGAAGTTGGATCAAATAGGTTGCTATCTACTAGTCTCAGTCTGCACCATGTGCAGCTAGATCATATCTTTCATAATCAAGGAATCTCCCAAACAGTTATAGAATATGCATGTATCTCCAATGCATTTGAATGCTGTACATAGTATATATCACCATGGTAAAATTTTAATGATCCCTACACAAGAGCTCTAACCATATTGTCTGCAATGCTCCAAAAAGAATGAGAAGACATGACTTATGGTGGTATTTGAGTCTTTCTCTTCTGATACAAGCTGCCAGAAGATTTCTTTATTATAATACAAATTCCCAGGAGTTACCCTCCACCCCTGTTACACTATAAATTTAAATTAACCAATGGTATTATACCACAAAGATCTATATGTCTTTACCACATACCATCTAGAAGCAATTAAGTTTCCTCTGCAAGGGAAGCCAAATAATTTTTTGCATACATGAGAGCCTCTACATATAGTATATACCAGATATATTCTTATATGTCCTGTAGAATATATGGTTTGGTGTCTAAAGAACAGATAACCAAGATTTGATTATGTTTAATTAATCTTACTATTTCAGTATTTACATCAGTCCCTATCTTCAGAGGGTCTCTTTTTTATCTCTATGTTTATGTAATCTGCTCATACAACTGTTTTACCTTATGTACCTTTGCAACATTATAGAATGTGTTATATCTTTAAAACAGATTACCCTTTATTGATTCTTCTTTTTCTTTCTAGGTACCAACATTAATGATGGACACACAATTTTCAGAATTCACTCCAGACATTACGCCCATTATGTTGGCAGCTCACACTAATAACTATGAAATTATAAAACTTTTAGTCCAAAGAAGGGTGACAATACCTCGCCCACACCAGATACGTTGCAACTGTGTGGAATGTGTCTCCAGCTCAGAAGTTGACAGCCTCAGACACTCCAGGTCTAGACTAAACATCTACAAAGCTCTGGCCAGCCCATCTTTGATTGCCTTATCCAGCGAGGACCCAATACTGACAGCTTTCCGCCTTGGGTGGGAGCTGAAAGAGCTCAGCAAGGTGGAAAATGAGTTCAAGGCTGAATACGAAGAACTGTCTCAGCAATGTAAGAGGTTTGCCAAGGATCTGCTTGACCAAGCAAGGAGCTCTCGAGAACTGGAAATTATACTTAACCATAGGGATGACCAGAGCGAGGAGCTGGATCCTCAGAAGTGTCATGACCTGGCAAAGCTGAAGGTAGCAATAAAGTATCATCAGAAAGAGGTGAGGTGAACTTATATTGTTCACACTGTTATTTCATATTTGCAGTGCATTAAATGTTAATGCTAAATGGTCAAAAATGCCTCAGCCACCTCTGAGGTTTACCTGTCAGCATCATTTTACACTGTTCATCTAGATATCTTCAACTCATAGTTCATTTACTTTACAAATACTTTGCTTGATTAATTTTGTAATGATCTTGTACTACAGTTTGCCTTGTCACATAGAGCTGTATTCACCATTCTGCTTTTTGTTACTGAATTATTTGACACTATATCACCATATTAACCCTTAAAGTGTTCCCTTAATTTTTTTTAACAAAAGTTTGCAAAAAGTTTGCTTCTTTGTACAATCATAATTGTGAAGAAACACTTATATTTGGACTTCCCTAATGTTTTTTTCAACCATATTATTCCCTGTTTCGGCTGCACAGCTAGATGCATTTCTCTCAGTAGCATCTCCCTTCTGCCAGCACTGTTCTACTCTGACATCTTTTCCCTTACTTCCCACTATGTTTGTTTTTAGCTCCAGAGCTCACAGAGCAGATAAGCAGGCATAAGTCACACTTACAGAAGGTCAGGAGGCTCCTGTGTTGTTTAGAAGCAGTGCAGAAAGAGTTGTTCTATCAGCTAGCTCTGACACGTCCCCCTTCCTCTTAATCATCTTCTGAGTCTCTGTTAGCAAGAACAGATCTTGCCTGACAACAGGCAGTGGACAGCAAATTAGGTGCAAGTGACACCCGTAGTGGACATGACTTTACAGCTTTTTCCGGTGGATGCAGGCAAACTTTTTAAATTTTAATTTTAAGTGATTTAGAAATTTGCTATTTACACCATTCTCTATGAAATTGTGTGAAAGTACAGTGACTTTTTAATACATGAGCTCTTAGTACAAATTACACTGTCATCTAGAACATTGGACTTCATTTTTTTAATGCTAGGCTGCTGGCGGCTGCAGTTTCTGATGTAAAAAATACATCTCCAAGAATTCAAATCAACAGACCATGGTATGTACAGACACTGAACCTGTAGGTGATGACAGCTTGTTAGTTTAACACCATACAGAATTATGGATGCAGTTCTGGATCAGTGCAAGATGTCTAAAGAAAAGCATTTGCCAAGAAACTCAACATTATATGTAAATTATCCTTACCGGCTATTTGTAGAATTGTATTCAGTGATGAACTTCCTTATTAAGTTAAATTAAAATGATGCTTAATTGCTATCAATAAGTGTTTTTCCTTCCATATTTTACATGTTAGAGTGCAATTACACATCTTAAGTAAACATGGAATTCACAGTATATGAAATAGCCAAATACATAGACAAATTTAGGAACAGTTATATTAATAACTTGTCCGTAGACATATTAGGGTAAATGGGCATCATAGGGTTTTTGTCCCATATATTATTGGGACAGCTCCTGCAGGGGAAGTTTCTGACCAGAAAAGACTTCCCCTGGCTAAAGGCCCCTTTGCACTGCTCAATTGAGCAGATTATTGTCAGAAGGATCCTTCCTTCCCAACAATTGCTTGCTCGTCAGTGAAGGAAACCATTGTATTCACCCACAGCTATCTCATCCAAAGTGTAGGGTGAAGCCAATGCTAATTCCATTGTTCATCCCCATACAGACACACATACAGACTCATACAGACACGATGATCTGCTGACAAAATCAATGATTTACCCAATAACCCAATGAACAAACGTTTTGCTTATTCATCGGGTGATGGGCTGCACCCTTACACTGGCTGATTATCTCTAATGAACGCTCCTATGAATACTTGTTAGCGATGATCTGCCCAATGTTCAGGCAGTGTTAAATGGGTTATCCAACTTCTAAAATCCCTCCCTATATGCCCGGGCCCTTCACACAGATAGTACTTACCTGGCTCCCAGGCACCCGCGTCACTCCTGGTACCTGCATGGCGGCCGCGGCATCTCTCCATCGCAGTGACACTAGGGAGGCTCGTCCCTGTCGCGGCCTGCCATTGGCTACCCCCCGACACCAGATGTTTTCATCCGCTTGATGGAGAGATGCAGTGGCAGGCGTCAGAAGTGTTGCAGGTGTCGGGAGTGGGCGATATGTGAGGCATTTTAGGGGTACGATAACCTCTTTAAGGAGTCTTAAGTCAGCAGTTTGCCTGAGGTATCAAGAGGCAGATCTGCATGAATCAGATGATCACTGTGGGGGCTGCAGAATATGGCAGCCAGAATTTTGGCGGGGCCAGTCCATAATGTTCTTTTTTTCAGCTCCATTGGGATGTAGACTTTTTGTAGAAGTTTTTTTTCCATTCATTATCCTGCTGTAGAGCCCAATTATACTGCAGCATCGGTTTATTTTGATGGAGCCATTGATCCTTAGAAATGTATCACTTTCCAGAATACATTAAAAAAAGAAAATTTAAGTTTAGATTTTCTTTTGATTATGGCCATGACACAATGTTCTTGTAAAATTAAGCTGTGACTATTTCACTCCATTAGTAAGGATCAGACATAATGGCTGGTGTTAAAGACCTCAAGGTGTAAAACAGGTGTAAAACTGACCTATATGCTGCTGGAGTTTAACATGTTGGAATAAACTTTATCTTTTATCTCAAGTGCTGGATTTTTCACTCTGTTGGTTGTGCCTACCAGTCCGTTCCATGCATTTAATTTTAGAGATACTGGTGATATTACACAAGCTTTACAGGGTCCCTGAGCTTTCACAAAAGTTTTGATAAGTCATAGCGACATATCAAAGGTTTTGATTGGTGGGGATCTGAGTGCTGAGACACCCACTGATCACTAGAACGAGGAGAGGAAAGTTCTCTCTCTTCACTGTAGGGGAGGAAGTGAGACAGACCAACGGAAAACCCATCTCGCTTCCATCTCCTGAAGTGAGTAGACAGCGTGCTATGCGGGCGCTTCTCTCTCCTTGTTCTAAGACATGGTATGGGACTCAGAATCCAGGCCTACACAGATCAAAAGTTTTCAATGTATAACTGTAAAAAAGAAAAAATGAGAAAGCAGAAAGGTACATAGGATCCCTAAAAACTGCAGTTATCTGACCAATATAATGGTGTTTTAGTCTACCTAAAGGGGTAGAAGATGAGACGCAGACTTACCCCGTTTCCTGAATCGATTATTACCCTCAAGGTATGTTTGTCTTGGAGTAAGTAAGTAAGTATCCTTCATATTGGTCCAATAACTACTTTATGGAATCCTAACTTTCTGCAGTCTCTGAGTTCTGTTTTTTTCTCTTTTTTACATTTATATATTGATCCACCCCAACTAAGTACCTTTTGGAATTGGGCCTCCACCACCAATATCCATTTTAGATGTTCCTTGAATGATGAAAACGTTTATTGGATTGTTTGAAGGCTAACCTGGCCCCTAGGTGTAATGGTCGATGTGCAGTGACATAGGACATCATCTTTACACCACGTGAGCCTACAATTTAATTTCTTAGGATTCTAATACATTAATCTGGGAGTGCGGTTTCGAAAGATTTTTTTATATCGAAAGTACTGTGACCCTTTAAATTTTGTGGTTACAGTAGATTTGTAACTGTAATGAGAAAACTGGCTTCTAGAGGATGTACTTTTTGTTTTCATTGGGTCCATATATTTCTTACAAAACACTGTAAAACAAAATGTCCAATACAAAACTGACATGTATTGAAAATATGTGACTGCTCAACTGACAGAGGAGTCTTAGCAGTCTATTAGACCACGAGTGCCGATCAAACATGTCAATCAAGACTAATTTTTATCGGCCTAATACACAAACTGATGCAAAGCGAATCTGTAGGGGGTCCTAAGTGTTACCAACCATCGTATTCTTTTTACATAAAAGTAATAGAGAAGCAGATGATCAGCATAAGCACCTAGGGGGACATGATTGCCATTTTACAGTGTGCTCATGCACAGTGCCTTGGGCACACCAACATTAAATACAGCCTGGATGGTGTCAGACAGGCACTTTTCTCCCCCAGTATTTTGCTGCTTCAGTAATCCAGCATGTATTTATGCCTGCACTTTGCTGTCAGTGTAGATCCAGACTCCATGAAACACATTTATCCACTTTGACTATTGTGGCATAAGAGGATTCCAGAATTTACACTGTATGCAAAGCTTGATTATAAAGTAGGATAACTGGTTCACATAGGTGTTAGGAGCCTCCGCTAAGTGAGTCCATTGCAGGGCTCTATCACATTTCACAGTAATAATGGTGTAACCTGTGTTTGTGCTATTCTGATGAAAATCTAGACCAAACCTCAACATACTCCATTATAAGGATGCCCTCACACGTGGCAGATTTTGTTGCAGAAAATTTCAGCGAAAATCGGTTCCATTCATCTGAATGGAGTTGTTTTGGCAACAAGCACATGCATTTATTTCTACAAGCCTCATTCAGACAAATGGAAAAGTTTTTTAGCCGCATGAAATATTTTGAAACAAAATCTACCACATGTGAACGCACCCTTAACTACTTAAGACCTACTTTGGTCTACAAAGCTGTATGAGGGCATGATTTTTTGCATAACAAACTATAGTTTTTATTGGTACCATTTTTGTGGTATGTATGACTTTTTCATCACTATTATAACATTTTTGGGGAGCGTTAAGATGGCTAAAAAATGTCAAATCGCATGTTTTTTTTCATTTCTTTTTTGTTATGGCGTTCAACAGACAGGAAATTTTTAAAATATTTTAATAAGTTGACATTTTCAGATGCGGCGATAGCTAATATGTTTATTTTTTATTGTTTATATATTTTTATATGTAACATTGGGAAAGGAGGGTGATTTAAACTTTTAATATTTTGGTGTTTTTTTGTTTTTTTTTACTTTTTAACTTTTTATTTACTAACTATTAGACCCTTTAGGGGGCTAGAAACTGTGATCTTTTAATCCCTTGTCCTAGAGATCTATTAGGGTGAAAAGGAATTGTATACTGTCCATGCTGATCTATGTCTCATGCATAGTTTCAGCAGGCAGATTACCATGGCAGGCCTGGAAGGCTGTAGAAGCATCTAGGCTGCCATGGTCACCGATTGGAACCCCACAATTTTTACCGCAGCATCTGAAGGGTTAAATGACAAGGTTTGGTCATTGTGGCTGGGGCCTACTGTTTGATACAGCCAGCACCCGCCACGTATGGAGTGGGCTCACTGCCGCAGCTAGCTCCATACAAATGCGTGTGCATGATCCCGTTCATGTATGGTATTATGCTTAATGACTTAAAGAGGTTTCATCTCAGTCATTAGTTGCATATGCTAGGATATGCCACAACTGTCAGATGGGTGCAGCTCCCATCTGTGGGAACCACTTCAATATCCAGCACAGGGCACCCAAAGCAAAGGTGAGTACACCACATGTGCACAGTGTGCTATCCATTCACTTCAATAGGAGTTCCGAAAGTAGCTGAGCCAGCGTGCACAGCTATTTTCAGAACTCCCATAGCGATGAACGGAGGGTGACTTCGCTTCACTTTGGGGGTCCAACCTCTGGCCACCTTTATGACATTGGTAGCTAAATTCTAGAGATATGCTACCAATGCCTGAGATGAAACAACCCCTTTAAGTCAGTGAGGGTCTGTGTAATTATCGGAATTCTGTACCTCAGTCTGCCTCTGATTTTATAGACAATATGGATCTGTAGGGACTATGTGTGCCAGCATACTGAGCCCTAACTAGTAAGCTATCCTTTCTGCTACTGATGTTAGACAATTGCTCATATTGCAATTCCCCAAAAGTCAAAGTGGCTTGAGCCTACCTTCAAAAAATACATCTATGAAGAAGTTTTTAATTTTCACAAACTATTTTTATTTGCCATGTACGTCTGCTCTGAGTTCTCTTCCTGGCTGTTTAATTCTCTAGTGGAAGATCAGGTAGCTCTTGAACCACGGCAGAAATCGGGGGCAGATATGTGTCAAATAAAAGCATGCTATGAATTTCACAACACTACTAGTGGCTAATTATTTATTTAGCGGACAGAAGGGACATAATTGTTATACATTTATGCATGTCACGCATGAAAGATTAATTTAGGCGACTGAAAATCTCTTATTTCATAAAATGCATACTCATTTTCTCACTACTTATTAGGTAACCCCTTCATTTCCTATGATAATAAGGATGACCGTGTACGGACAGCAAAGTGATAGGTTACCTATGTGTTATGTGTGACAATGCTGACCACATGCCAACAATCATATCACATGACATGATCACATTGTACAGATAAGGGTGACAGTATGAGATAATAAGGGATCAGAATATAACAATGGCATTTGACTCATTGTACTGCAGAACAACTTACAATTTGGTTTTCCTTTGTAAAAAAAATTAAAAAATTATCTTATAAGTTTTCCTTTTGCATGACGTCATAAACATTCCATCCAGCTATTTCTACGTGAAATTGCTCCTTTGTAAAAGATGCAGAACGACGACTATTAGCAGCTGTAACAGTTCTTATATACTTATATACAGCATATTCTGTAGGGCTCCCATCTGTACAGTCATAATAGAGATGCTATACAGTTGCACAAGCCATCTACTGTCATATCAGATGCCGTATGTATAGACGTATTATTCTATTGCTCAAAAAAAAAATGTAATACTCACCCCTTTCTCCACTGCTGTTCTTGGGGCCACTGGTCCAGTCCTCCTGCCGCTGCTGGTTTGCAAGCTGCAGCAATGATGTGTCAGTATACTGCATATGACTTCTGCAGCCAATCACTGTCCGCAGCAGTGTAGCACTGAGGATAGCGATTGGCTACAGCAGTCACCTTCCGAACACCTACACAACACTGCTTTGCAAACAACCAGCAGCAGAGAACGGCACTAGAGAAAGGGAGGAGTATTACATGATTTTTTTTTTTATTTTAGCCAACTTGGGGGGGAAGGGGGGGCTTGTCTGATATTTTTAATTATCTTGCACAACCCGTTTATAAAGTATTTGATATTGGATCCGATATTTGGTGCATCTTTAGAATTTTGAGTTTATACCAGTTTGTGTCAAAGGTTTACATCAAATTTTGTGCACGCTGATGCTGTTTAAGCCATGCCCTTTTCCATTAAGCCCAGCCTCATGTCCCTCTAAGCCATGGTCCCTTGTCAGACAAGATGGAAAAAAGTATCTAAAACAATAAATCTGTTTTTTTTGGTAAAAACTGGGCTAGAACTCTGGCACATTCTGATTAGTAAGTCTTCTAAACTGATTCCATGCTAGTATGCATTAGGACCGTCACCCTTTGAGCCCTCGCACAGTAGTTATGCCACCTTAGTGCCCCCCACACAGTAGTTATGGTCCCTTAGTACTCACACAAAGTAGTTATACATCATTAGTATTCCTTTCACCGTAGATTGCCCCCACCCCATGTTTTAATCCCCATAGTGCTCCAACACAGTAGTTATTCCCCTTAGTATTCACACACAGTAGTTATGCACTCTTAGTGCCCCCCTTTCAGTAGTGTTAACAAGGTAAAAAAAAAATAACTACGCATGTCCCACGATGAATGAAGAACATCCTTCTCTCCAAAACAGCAGGCACAATGTGTGAGCTGAAGGGCAGCTAGGTCGATTCCCTGGCCAGGGAATGATCCTAGGCCTCTGCACTATCCAGCTCAGCTCTGCAAGCGCAATGATGTCACAGTAGTTGAATGATGAAGCGGGGAGCCGTCCCCAGGACACAGATACAGTTGAATTCGGCACATAACTAAACTATCCTGGGACCACAGGACAGCCGCTGAAACCCATAAGAATCCTGTTGGATCCAGGATGGTTGGGAGATATGAACTTACCCATGTAGACAAGTCTTCCAACAAAATGCATTTCTTACTATTTCAAATTAACTTTTAAAGATTTGTTTTTCACTATTTTAATCAGAAAGATAAACCATATATCTCAGTTGATTAGAATTGATGGTTCACTCGCATATGCCCAGATAAATAATGCTTTTTTACTTGAAAATAGCATTATAATATAATAAGCTAATCAGAGGCCATGCCATGCTGCTCAGTTCTAATGAGCCCTTTAATGTTACCAATATGTAGCTGTTAGCAGTTGTAATGAGGGGAAAAAACGGTGGAAATTAGTTTGCCATCTGTAACCCTCCATTACCTTATATGGTTTAGAGCAGCTTTGTCACCAGGATCAACCCTATACAAACAGGCATATAGCCTGGTAGGGTTGATGAAGCTGAGTAAAATGATACCTTTCATTTCTCTGTAGGAATCTGCATTCTTGAGAAATGTGAACTTTTATTCATATGCAAATGAGCTATTGGAGCAACAGGAGGAGGACTTATGTGGTTTGAGCACTGCCCCTGGTGCTCAAAACTGATGCCCCTTTCCTTCAAAACATGCCCCCCTCCCCCTAGATTGACAGCACTAAACCAGAGGCGCATGCATGATTCTTCCGTTCAGAGCATACTCTGGATCTGTGGTTCTCCTGCGTGAAGTTCCCTTGATGTTAATGTTTTACAGTGCAAGGCAGGGTCCTTGCTGTCGTGATGCCAGCGCCTTGTGGTGCAAATGTAGTGCAGAAATAATGAGTCCGAGTTAACAGCAAACAATTATTTACTGAAAATTCAAGTTCAGGTGCATTCATGACAGGTTCAGCATGCATGGACTGGCAGATGTTTCACAAGCATAATTTCCACATATTTTACGGTTCTCACGGCTGCAATCTGGGTTACCAGGCACAATTCTCTCTTGAGAGCACTTTTCCTAATGCTGCAATTCTCTAGCTGACTTATACACACAAGCATCCAGGCACGGGGTGGATACTTTACTTTAGGCAATGTAATGCAACAACAAGGCAGTTCTCCCTAATGGCAAACAAACTCTTCTGCTCCATTCATTGAACAGGTTGTGGTACTTAGAGTACACTTACACCAAATCCACCTTAGGATGTGGAGAATGGGCCAAAATGTAATTTGGTATGCTCAGGCACCGGAGACAACTGAACCTGAACATACAGTAAAGTCAATAAGTCCTTTTAGACACGTTATCTCTACTGTAGTTCTACTACACCTCTCTACTACATCTGGCCTGCTTTTGGTAGTTGTTCGTTTGCTCCTTCAGGCCTCTCCCTGGCTGGTACCTTGTCTTTGGGGTGGCTAAAGTGTCAGCTCTCTGCATTAGGTCCTTTCACTTCGCTATCTAGGCTTAGACTGGCCTACACTAGGCTGACTCCACGCTCTCTATGGGGAGAGGAAACAACTCCACCTAGTGGTTGATGAATAATGCCTGTTATCTCATATCAGGAATTACAGAAATACACAGCAAACTGCATACATCACAAGATAAATGTACTTTTGCACTTTGCAGTATAAGCCACTCTTGGAGTAGGATGCTGCACAAACTGCTAATAATTTATTCATAACGTTTAGCAGTAATAATAAAGGAATAGTACAACATACAGTCATAGGTAAAGATGCTCCCACATTATTATCACAAGAGGAATTCAAGCAGTTGATAAAACAGACATGTCAGGAGAGGTGACGGCTCCTATTTAATCCACTTTTCAAATTGTAGTTCCATTAAAGGGTACTAAAATGCTTTGAAGGTAGAGCATGCATCTGTATATGTTAGGTGGAAGTGAGGTTCAGCACAAATTCATCTCATCCACCATTGTCTGCACTTGTCAAGTGCTTCCCCGCTTTATATGCTTTGAAAGCATTAGGCGAATCCTTCTTAAAAGGGTTGTCTGGACTCCCAATATTGATAACCTATCCTCAGATGTTGAGTAGGAAGACTAAAAGATTATTCTTCAATGGCATCTTAAAGGTTAAGTAAAAGGACAAAAGTACAGTATGAGAAAACAATCTCTCGAAGAATTGTACACCTCTAGACACGTGCATAGAAGAAAGAGGAAACGAATGATCACAGCGTATTGCTACTACTTTTACAATCATACTTATTGTCAAAGAGAACTGGCTCCTATAGGCTTGGAGGACAGATTTGGATTGTATCCTCATACTTTGTCCTTGAGACTCATATCCGTATGATCAGGGGCGGACACAGACAACAGAGGGCCCCTGTGCAAAGATTGCGCCTGGGCCCCCCCAATTCCAAATTCTCAACTTCACCGCCACATACACCGCAACATACCTCTTACATCCAGTGACGTCTCCTTAGATGTAGACATTCTCTTTCCTCATCTTCTCCTTTAACAACAGACCGCCATGATGATTTATTTCATGATGATTCCTTTCAGCCATCTCTTCTCTCTGCAGAATATCACAGACAGACATCTTAGTTTCCTACTTTTCCATCATCCTCTCACCTTCTGAACACCCCATCATGCCACCCTCAATATTGAGACGCTGTGCTCCCCAATACTATACTGCAGAAACTACTAGTACCACACAGATAGCGCCCACTTCAATAATTACTGGCACAGAGTGCCCTAAAAAATAACTGCACCCAGGAAACGGTGTCCCGACACTAATAGTGTAAACATAAAGTCCCCCAAAAATAATGATACAACAAATGCCCTGTTGTGTGACAGTAAAAAATACCACCTCTTAGTGCCCCCAGTGGAGCCAATGTCCCTATAGTGCCCTCATAATGTGTGCCAATGCCCCTATTGTGTGCCCAAAAAATCCTCTTAGTGGTCCCAATTAAGTTAAGGACCCGTAGTTCCCCATAATTTGCACCAGTAAAGAATACAACTATAAAGTGCCCTTAGTAGATGCCCCCCATAGTGCTCCTCCCCGTCCCATGGTGCCTGACATAATGTGCCAGTATAAAATGCCCCTATAGAGTGCACCAATTGCACTCCCCCCTTGTGCCCCATAATGTGTGCAAGTAAAAAAAAAGGCCCCTATAGTACTCATCACCACCCCTACATTGCACATATAGTTTGTGCCAGTATAAAATGCCTCTATATAATGCCCTCCAGTAGATGCCCTCATAGTGCTCCTCTCCCTGCATGTGTGCCAGTATATAATGCCCCCAGTAGATGCCCCCATAGTGCTCCCCCATCTGTGCCAGTATATAATGCCCCCAGTAGATGCCCCCATAGTGCTCCCCCATCTGTGCCAGTATATAATGCCCCTTTGTAGATGCCCCCTTTGTAGATGCTCCCATAGTGCCAGTGTATAATGCCCCTTGGAGATGCCTCCATAGTGCCAGTATATAATTCCCCTTTCTATATGCCCCCATAGTGCTCCCTCCATCTGTGCCGGTATATAATGCCCCTTTGTAGATGCCCCCATAGTGCCAGTATATAATGCCCCCTTTCTAGATGCCCCCATAGTGCTCCCTCCATCTGTGCCAGTATATAATGCCCCTTTGTAGATGCCCCATAGTGCCAGTATAAAATGCCCGTTTCTAGATGCCCCCATACTGCTCTCTCCATATGTGCCAGTATATAATGTCCGCTTGTAGATGCCCCCCTCTACCATGTGTGCCAGTATAATGCCCGCTAGTAGATGTCCCCATAGTACTCCTTTTCCCCCGATGTGTGCCAGTATAATGCCTCCATAGTGCTCCTTTCCCCCATGTATGCCGGTAAATGCCCTCTAATAGATAAAAATGCCCCCTCCATACTGGGCAAAAGCGTAGCGTTAATAAAAAAAAAACACATATATTTACCTCCATGAGCCTCTCAGCGATGCAATGCAGGCCTCTTCTGGCCTGTGTCCCGTGCTGTTCGGCTCAGGCAGCGCGATGACGTCATCGCGCCGACTGAGCCGGCCTCTGATAGGCTGAAGGCACTAGGCCTGCAGCCTATCAGAGGAGCAGGTAAGGGAAACACCTTTCCCCTGCCCTGCCCCAGCAATCATCTCTATCTGTCCTGAGGACGGCAATACAGATGAATAATGAAGATGAGCGCTTACACAATGGAAGCGCTCATCTCCTACTGCCACCGAACCTCCCATGGGCCCCCCTGCCACACTGGG
Source organism: Rhinella marina (assembly GCA_900303285.1). Taxonomy (NCBI): domain Eukaryota; kingdom Metazoa; phylum Chordata; class Amphibia; order Anura; family Bufonidae; genus Rhinella; species Rhinella marina. Next base: position 190,524 of record ONZH01023797.1, on the reverse strand, counting down.
CGTATGTCCGCCCCTGACGTGCATAGTTTAGAGCTAAATTTTTATGTCTGACATGATCTTATTTTAGATGTCAGAGGTCTTAGTAACATAGTTACTCAGATAGGTGAGATGCAACTAAAACATCAAGAGATGGGCAATTTGTATGTGGTCTCATGCAAAAGCAATGGCTGTGATATTTTTCATAAAGTAGGTTGTTTTCAGAGTCCATCGATCTTGTCGAAAACAGATGCACACAAGACAGCTCCATGCTCCAATTAACAGAAATGGCCAATAGATGTACTAAATAGACACAAAAGCAAAACTTAAAATAATTCTATGTTTCTTACTATATTGTTTCTTTGGATTTTGCAATATATCTGTTTACAGATATATAGTTAGTGGGAAACTACATTGAGGAAGGAAGATACCCATGGAATAGCTGAAAATAGGGTAACCTGATTGTGCTGGCTCATACCAACTTCACCCTTTTTTTAAAATAGTGGCATGACCATTAGGATGACTCCACTACCTTCTACTGCCCTATCTGAGAGGAGGAAATTATAGAGGGAGAGATGCTGAGCTGTGATATACTCTGCCCACACATGATGATTGACAGCTCTCCCTATATTTGTGTGAGAAGGCTCTCAATCACTATGTCTGGGAGGGATAATCAGGACTCTCACTGTTTCTCCTAGGAGTCCTGTCAGAATATACTCTGCTTTTTACTCAGAAATCCTGCTCCACATCATATAAACCTATATATGAGAGAGCTCGGGATCTCTGCATCTATCATATTCTGTATTCAGGTAGGGCAGTATATACCATCTGACAGTTTTGCTTACATACAGCTCCATAATTATCTGACATATAAGTTAACACTATTTCTATTGAAATGATCCACAGAAAATGTTTTGCCACCAGAAAATCTGCAAATCACTGGATTTTTTAAAAATGTTGGTTATGATCACATGGTCAGGTTTCTGCGTGCAGTTTTGGAAGCCAAAATCAAGGGTGGGTCATAAAAGGAGAGAAAGAATATGACTTCTCTTTGGCTTCAAGAACTGCATCGGGAAACCTGACCATGTTGTCGTAACCTACGGGGTGTTTTAATTGAGTTCACCTGGTAGAACTAATGCGTACTTGTCAATAATATAAGACAATCTAGATATGAACCATGATTCACCCCCAACCATACGCCAATATTCTCAAAAATAGCCAGCTTTTGTGCAAGGGTGCATCATTTTTTGGGCTGATTCTACCATAGTAAGTATCTCTACAGAGCAACTACAGTGGCTACTTCTTCTTGTCATTATTCCTTTGTGATCAGAGCCTTTCAGACTCCATAACCTGTGGGCACATATAAACATGGGTCCAACACAGATGTCTTCAGCTGCCAAGTGCACATGTAACGGGTCAGCCAGTGTCATAGGTACAAATCTAACTATAGCATAGTTAAATTCGATAGCAGTTTAGACATTAGCAGAAGAATCTAATTCATTTTTATTTTCCTTCCAGGAATTCTGGAGTACAGAGGGGGACATTTAATTTAGACTCGGGTCTTAGTCCCTGTCCACTACAGCTTGATTTGCCCAAGTTATATAAAGTTATCGGCCTTTACGTAACTTAGGGGCATGATCTGGCGGCCATTCAACAAGATTAAATCTACACCAGCTCCTTTGCTGGCGTAGATTTAAGTCACCAAAAAGAAGGCGTAGAAAATTATGAATGAGATGGGCCTACCAGCCCGCCCTCTTCCCTGCCCATGCCCCCTTTTCTCAGAACTCAAGTTAAGAGGCATAAGTGGCGTACACTGGGAAAAAGGCGCCAATTTAGTCACAAAACACCTTTGCGACAAAATCTGAGCCTTAAATACAGCAAAAAGTGGCGTATATTTTTTCATAAATGACCCCCAGAGTGTTTACTGTGTATATCAAACATCAAGCCCAAAAATTTGAAGGGAATCTGTCACCACAATCTTGGACTATTATCTCCAGTACTGCATGAGTAGTCAGTAGATCACAATTTTTTTATGTTCCTACTGCCCCCCCTTTCCCCAGCTGTCAGCGCTCAGAGCTACATTGAAATACATTGTCAGGACTACTGTACATGCGCCCAGGAGTCCTCTCCATTATGTTAGCACAGCTGTGTATTTCAGAGCATTTTGAGCACTGACAGTAGGGGAACAGGGCAAAACGAAAATTAAAAAATCTGGACTCTTTATCTCCAGTACTACTCATGTATCACTGTAGATAATAGTCCAAGACAGCTTCCCTTTAAGGGTCTAATAAATCTTTTTAGTTATACATACTTAAGGCTGCCATAAGACACACAGATAATAGAACTGATAGTGAGCATTGAAACACTAGTTAGATCTTGTCTGGGCCATAGATTATACAGTAATTCTTCTATTGTACACAGGATGTGCAGAATATGGCATGGCTGCAGATACCTCAGGAGAAATACAGGCCTTGAAATAATAATTTAGGAGTTAATTAACGAGTGTGAAATTTAATGTTTTAATTCCAAACTCTTATGTTATGACGCACTTAAAATAAAGTAAATTATGAATTTTCCAGTGGCATATTACTGTCATAATAATTCTGAATAAGAAAATTTTATGAGAGCTTTTTAAATCAAGAGCAAACCACAGGTAATTACTTTGTACCTAAATCAGTCATATTCAGTATGATTATTTCTCTAATTTATGTCCAGGTTTTCTGGAGAAATATATACTGCAACCTATAAATTCAAATGATGAGCCTGGTCTGTACACTTGTTACAGGTGTTACTTATCATTGTAATCCTGCCTGCAGTGATAATGATAATAGCTACTAACTAGTTACCTGTACAGGAAAGGAAATCATGCTCTATTATTAGACCTAGTCACCAGTGTAACTATTGCAGGTTTATATACAATTTTAAAATATAGATTGTGATGTGAAAAATTAAAAACAAAACAACAAAAATTCTAAAAAAAAAAATATGTATAACACAAAAATGTGATTAGGTCATTTTCTGATGACACATTCCCTTTAAAGCGTTTGAGGGATCTGCAGTCATGGACAAAATATCTCATGGTCCCGTGGTGTCACCATGGACCCAAGGTCCGTGGAAAACTACTGTTGTGTAAAAAAACACATTTAAGTCAGTTGGTAGGTGTGGTGTAGGTGACGATGGAGAGCACATGTCCATGATTCACTGACATGTGAAAGAGGCCTTTTTGCTCTATTTCTGTCATCAACAAACAAGACCAACAAACTGCTATGGGGGCTGGGAGAGGTAGGGCTAGGCTCTGAACTTCTGCATTTTTATGTAGCCACCACTAAAGTGCAAAAAGATGATTACTGCTTCTATGTCAGTCAACTGTAACTGCATAAATTCCTGTTCACAGCGCTCCCCCTATTGGTGGCTACAGATAGACAGCTTTGTAATAGATGGGAAGTAGGAGATTTATCAATGTATTTATGCCAGTTGTCTGGCATTAATACATTTAGAAATATGGTAATTAACAATTTTGTCCACTTAATTATTAATTAATCAGAAATTTGGTCTGTCTGGGAGTGATGGATGCACATGTACTAGGAAGCTGGGTGGGTCAAGGGGGCCCATACTAAGTTTTGCTATGCAGCCTCATGAGATCTATGTACTCCCCTCGCTTCCCCCTCCACATACTCCTACTAAATCGTATTTTCTTAAATCATCATTACTTATGACTGAAAGGAATGGTCCCAATTTTTTCCAACTCTCTTCCAGGTGATACTATTGATGAGTGGCACATAATAATAATAATAATTCTATAATTCTATAAATCCACACAATACGCGACTGAGGCAAAGAAATCCCCATTTATCACACATGACTTAAAAAGGACCTTTCACCGCTCCTGACATGCCTGTTTTAATAGCTTCATGCATTCTCAATGTAATAACAATTCTGGAACATCTATTCTTATGTCTCTATGTTGTGTCATTCCTTTATTATTTCTACTAGAAGTTATGAATAAATTGCTATTAGCCTTCAGTAAGGGTACAGCAGGGTGGAAACAAGTTGGGGGTGTGTACCTGCACAGTGCTGCCATTTTCAGACTGTGCAGGTACACCCCCCCAACTTATAACCACCCCTCTGTACCCTTACTGCAGACTGCTAGAAATTTCATTCATAACTTCTAGTAGAAATAATAAAGGAAAGGAGCAACATAAGAACAGATGCTCCAGAATTGTTATTAAATGGAGAATGCATGAAGCTATTAAAACAGGTATGTCAGGAGTGGTGACAGGTCCTCTTTAAAAGGAACCTGTCACATTGAACATAGTTTTTGATCTGCAGGCAGCATGTTAAAGAGCAGGAAAAGCTGACCAGATTTATATGTAGTTCTGTGGGAAAAGATTCAATATAACTTGTATTTCATTCATTGAAATTCCTGCTAATTCTGGACTTTGAAGTCAAGGAGGCGGTCCCATCAGTGATTGACAGCTATGTCTGTATACACAGTCATAGAGGGAAGACTGTCTATCACTGATAGGACCACCTGCTTGACTTCAAAGCCCAGAATAAGCAGGAAATTAAATGCATAAAATACAAGTTTTACCGAATCTTTTCCCACAAAGCTACAAATAAATCTGCTCAGCTCCTCCTGCTCTATAACATGCTATCTGCAGTTTACATTGTCTTTTCATGGTGATAGCTTCCAGAGTTAAAGGAGTTCTCCAGGCTACAGATATTTATAACCTATCCTCAAGATCAATATTATATCTGTGGGGGTCTGACACCTTGTACACTGAGTAGTGGCCATGCCATTAAAGTGAATGGGAGCTGAGCTTCAGTTCACTTCACAATGTTCCACTGTGTACATTGTTATGGCTCGTGCACACGACCGTATGTATTTTGCGCTCCGCAAAACACGGAATTGCAAAAATTACAGATGATGTCCGTGTGAATTCTGTATTTTGCAGAACGGAACAGCTGCCCCTAAAAGAACAGTACTATGCTTGTCTGTTATGCAAACAATAATAGGACATGTTCTAGGAAAAGACATGCGGACATACGGAAACAGAATGCACACAGACTAACTTCAGTTTTTTTAAATGAATGGTTCCACATACTGTCTGCAAACAAAAAGGGAACAGACACGGGAAGAAAACATGGTCGTGTGCATAAGCCCAAAATAGCTGATCATCAGGGGGTGTCAGGTGTAAACTCCCCACCAATCTGAAAGGGATGACCTATCCTGAGGATAGGTTATCAGTATCTGTGACCTGGAGAACCCCTTTAACTTTTATTACAAATGAAAAAAAAACTAAATATAAAAAGCCTTATTATCAGTTAAAAACCCCACACCTCCACTGATAACACTTAGTTAGAAAGATGCTAATATAGATCAGACAGCTCACTTCATAGAAAAAGCATCACGGATAATCAAGGAGGCCCAAAGTAAAAAGTTAATTAGCTGAAGGATAAGTGGCAAATCATATACAGTTCAACACAGTGATTTCTGTGAACTTTGCACGTATAGCATACAAATTGGGCTAATTTGTTAAAAAAAAACTGTCACAAGAAACTGTTATTAAACAGTATTACTATGACAAAGAAAGTTATTTGTTGGTTAAGTTACTGGGCAATCATTGAGTTTAAAGGGGTTATCCTGGAAAAAATAGATAACCTAACCACAGTATATGTCATCATTATCACATTGGTGGGGTCCAAGTCCCGACACCCCCACCAATCAGCTGTGGCCTCCCAGGCGCTTACCATGCATAGCACCGTATATTGTATTGCAGCTTTCCTTGATATTGCAACTCATCCCCATTGACTTGAATGGGACTGGCTGCAACTAGTCACTGAAGTACTTTGATGTCACATGGCCTAGGAAGAGTTTGTTGCCGCTCACGGAGTGTCTGGCCTCTTCTAACAGTGGATTGGTGGGGTTCCCGGGTGTCAATGACTGAGGGTGTCTGAGGATTGGTCATCAATATTAATTCCTGGATAACCCCTTTAATCTATTAAGAGTAGGCAGTGGACTGTGAAGATCCCTCTACTGGTGGCTGAAGGCAACCATGATTTACTCATTTAAAAGGAATTGCTCATCATGACCATGCTAAATTGCTAAGCACTAGTAAGGGGCCAGAGAGAGCAGTACAAAAATAGCTTGAGCATTTATCATCAGGACTAATGTAAATATGAACTTTGAAAAAGCACTCCCGCAAAAAAATGTATTCTCTGACCTGTTAGAAAGGTACATGATGTAAACAGTAGGTAATATTCTTACCAGTGTCTGTATTTGTGAGTTATCCCCTCCCTTCTGATCCTCAGCTGTGTCATGTGGTTAACAATAATAATTTCCAAAAAACACAGAATCTATGTATTCCGATTGGGAGCTTCACTCTCAGTCTCATAGGAATGAATGAGAAGTAACTGACTTCCTGTCCTGTGTCAGTTGGAGATCAGAGAGTTGGTCACATGACACAGCTGAGGATCAGAAGGGAGGGGAGAACTCGCAAATACAGTAAATTATTACATTCACTACAGATTACATCATGCACCTTTCTAACAGGTCAGAGAATACATTTTTTTGTGGGAGTTCTTCTTTAAGATTCTGCTCCATCAATGCGCTGGAAGGGGAACTTCACTGTGAATTGTTCTTTACTTTCTACATTAAGCTACTTCACAGTCACGCCCCTCTGTTCTGAGTGACAGCTGTAGTAGCCATCTGATTGGATGCTACAGTTGTCACTCAAAGTAGAGGGGAGAAGCTGTGAAGCAGCTCAATACAGACAGTAAAGAGCACTTCACAATGAAGTTCCACTTGGAGTGCACTTAAAGGGAATCTGTCATCACGATTCTGGACTATTAGCTGAAGTAATACATATAGTAGCAGTACTGTAGTAGTTGTACACACAAGGAGTCCAGATCCACATTTTTTATTTTCCTACTGCTCCTCCCTCTCCCTGTTTCCTGCTGCCAGCTTTCAAAGCTTCACTAAAATACACAGTCAGAACTGCTGTGCTAACATAATGGAGAGGACTTCCAGCAAGATATTTCAGTGTAGCCTTAAACAGTGACAATCTGCATTACTACTCATATATTACAGCAGATAATAGTCCAAGATCATTGTGACAGAATAAAACTTGATATTCACACTACTACTGATAATGAAAGCTCAACAAGAGGAATCTTTGTACTGCTCTCCCCAGCCCCTACCTAGTGCTGTCAGCAGTTTAGCATAGTCAGAACTGCTGACAAAATCCCTATATTTCTAAGTAGAGATTTAAAGCTCTTTGTCAGAAAAATAGGACTTTAAACACCACTATAAAGATATAGTAAAGATATAGTAAACACAGAAAATGCATGAAATATCCTCCTTTCCCTTGTTAATATTTTGTTAAAATTAAGACATATGGAAGTCTTCGTTCTGTGTCCCAGGAGGTCATTCTTGCTCTTTTTTTATCTCACTGTCCTGAGACAGACTGTAAGGCTAGTGGTTGGGACAGGGGCCTTCCACTTTGGCTGAGCTCTGCCTCTCATTTGAATTCCCCCTGAAGATGGGTCAGATTAGCAGGAAATTAACCCCTTTGTCCTCCCCATGATTTCTATGGGAATTTATTTTCTTTTCTTCAAAGTGTTTCTAGTCATGCCCAACTGATTAACAATTTCAGATTTCACAGGTGACCACTTCTCATGACAACGTAATATTTGTGACATTTACATTTCCTTGCATGCTCTGGGCTGTTATTCATAGAGAACCTGAACAAGGTATAAAATGACTGGAAATGACATGTAAGTCGTGCCTTTTAGGGATAATTTCTTGCTATGTATTTGCCTTAGGCCCCATTCACACGACAGTATGTACATTTCCGCATCTTATCCGCATTTTTGCGGATAAGAGGCGGAATCATACGGACCCATTAATTTTTCCATAGGAGAAAAGAAAATGCGGAATGCACACCGTGTGCATTCCGCATCCGTATATTACGGAAGTTCTCCCGCAAAAAAAATGAAACATGTCCTATACTTGGCCGCAAAATCACGTAGCCCCATTAAAGTCAATGGGTCCGCAAAAATGCGGAACACTACGGAAGACTTTCCGCATGTCTTCCGTTCCGTTTTTATACGGATCACGGAATACATACGGTCATGTGAATGGGGTCTTAGAGCCTGCTGATTGACTGCATTCTAAAGGGGTTGTCCCACAAAAAAAATTTCTATAGTTTTCAAACCAGCACCTGGGTCTGAATATTTTTGTAATTGCATGTAATAAAAAAATTTGTATAGCTACTGAGTTATTCAATAAAATGTATCTATATAGTGCCACTTAATTTCTTATTTCCATTTCATCACCACGACGGCACAAGGAGATTGACCCCTGACCTCTGTAGGGGCAGGAAGCAGAGAAGGTTAAAAAGACACCTCCCACCACCATCACCAGTGTTTCCTGTCCCTACAGAGGCCAGGAGCGGAGAAAGGTCTCCTAGTGTTGTCTGGGAGATGAAGGTCTTGGGATTCCTGCAGAGGGTGACGGCGTTCACTTACCTCTGCCCCCCTGCCCGCCCGCGGTCTAGTACTAACGCTGGGCAGGGGGAGGTGGGAGGACTCGTCCTGGTAGATCTGGGGCCTGCTCCCGACGCGATCTCCCTCCCTCTCCCTCCGGTGGCTGAGGCTGGGCTGCGCGTCCGGCGTCATGTGCGCAGGATTTTGACGTCACTTCCGGTGCGACCGGAAGTACTCGGGAGGCGGTACAAGCGTCCGGACACAGGTAAATAGCGGGAAGCTGCGCTCCACCATCTGATCTGAGGTCTGGTTCTCCCCTGTGAAGATGTCTACACCGGAGCAGCGTTCCCCCAGGGATCAGGACGTACCTGTACCGCCTTCAGTAAGTGCCCTACATACCCCTTGTGGTGACTGTCTAGGGGCACTTAAAAATAGTCTCTGGTCAGAAGGATTTTTATTCCTATCTCTCCAGTCCTTTCTTGCACCAGGGTGACATCTTGCCTGGGGGCTTATTCCCTAAAAGAGTTTTTATACACCTCTAATTACTCTCCTCTGTCGCCTCTTAGGTCAAGGAGGCACAGAAGAAGACTAAAAAGGTTTTGAGATGTCTTTCCTGCAGTAAAAAGCTGCCTGAATCTTATTCTAAAAAGCTCTGCAAGGATTGTATTCAGGATGTGATCCGGGAGGAACAACCTTCTTTAATGGAGGGTCTGCGTTCCATGGTGCAAGAAGAGATTAGATCATCCTTATCTCACATCTCTATGCCTCCCCCCCAGCCCCCTCCTCCAAAACGTCAGAGGGTGGCCATCCATCACTCCTCCTCTGAATCAGATGACAATGAGGATGAGGCCCCTTCCTCCAGATTCGCTGAAGAGGACGATCACCTTTCTGACTCGGATAGTACAGAAGGCTGTAAAAGGTTTCTCTTCTCTAATGAAGACATGCAGGACCTCTTGAAAGCGGTCCGTGCCACCATGGGGGTTGAGGAGGTTCAGAAACCTCATTCAGTTCAAGATGAACTTTTTGGGGGTTTAAGGGCAAAGCGTGCCCGTATTTTTCCAGTCAATGAGAATATCAGGGATATGATTTTGGAGGAATGGTCAGACCCTGAGAAGCGTCTGGGTGTTTCTCGGGATTTCAAGAATAGATTACTATTCGACCCATCCGACTCTAAATTATTTGACGATATTCCAAAAATCGACGTACAGGTCGCCAAGGTTATTAAAAAAACCTCTTTGCCCTTCGAGGACGCATCTCAGCTTCGTGACCCAATGGAACGGAAGGCGGATGCTTTACTACGCAAATCCTGGGAGTCCGCTATGTTTAATGTAAAAACCAATATTGCCGCCACCTCTGTGGCTCGTGCCATGACTCTATGGATTGGCGAGCTAGAGCAACATCTCACCAATAAAACCCCTAGAGAGGAGATACTGGGTTCCCTTCCCCTTCTAAAATCGGCTACAGCTTTTTTGGCAGACGCCTCAGCGGAGTCTATCCGTTTTTCTGCCAGAGATGCGGGCCTCTCAAATGCCGCACGTCGGGCCATATGGATGAAATCCTGGTCCGGAGACAAAGCTTCTAAGATGAAGCTTTGTTCTATTCCTTTTTCTGGCGAATACGTATTTGGTCCGGTACTGGACAAGATACTCGAGAAAGCTGCCGACAAGAAAAAGGGTTTCCCTGAGGAGCGTCCTTACAGGCGAAAATTTTCCTTTCGCTCCTCTGGCTTTCAGGATAAGCCTTATAGAGGGAAGGGAAAATCAGGGCGATGGAGTTACCCTAAAGGAGGTAAAGGGAGAGGCTTCCTCCTTAACCCTCAAAATAAACAATCAGATAAGCAATGACGCCAGAGTGGGAGGAAGACTGAGGAACTTCTGTTCGGCCTGGGAGGGTATAACAACCAATCCCTGGGCATTAAACCTAGTGAGAACAGGTTACAAAATAGAGTTCCTTTCAATTCCTCCAAACAAATATCTAATCTCGGATCCAGGGTCGCATTCAAACCATTCAAGGGTTTGGAACGGAGTCCAGGATCTTCTGAACCTAAATGCCATCACGAGAGTTCCATCTCCCGAACAAAAAAGAGGTTATTATTCCTCTCTATTCCTGGTACAGAAAAAAGACGGATCCTTCCGTACTATTGTAAACCTCAAATTTCTGAACAAATACATCCTCTACAGGAAGTTCAAAATGGAGTCCATTGCATCAGTGATTCCTCTGATAACAAAGAATGCGTTTATGTGTACCGTGGACCTGAAGGACGCGTATTATCACGTCCCCATCCATGTAAAATCCCAAAAATATCTTCGATTTGCTCTCCGGGATGCTCAAGGTACAGTACACCACTTTCAGTTCACGGCCCTTCCTTTCGGCATTTCTTCCGCCCCGCGGATCTTCACCAAACTGGTAATAGAGATGGTGGCGTTTCTCAGGCAGAAGAGCTTATGTCTTGTTCCCTACCTGGACGATTTTCTGCTGATGGCACACTCCAAAGTGCAACTCCTGGAAAATCAGAAGATCCTGCTTTCTATGCTTCAGTCCCTTGGATGGATTGTGAATCCACAGAAATCATCTCTTCTGCCGTCCCAGAAGGTGACCTTTCTAGGGGTCCTGCTCGATTCCAAGTTACAGACCACTTGTCTTCCGGGGGAAAAAAATACTATCTCTCAAACACAAAGTCAAATCCTTTCAGTCGAGACAAAGGTCCTCGATTCGGGATGCCATGAGCCTCCTGGGCCTCCTCTCCTCCTGCATTCCCTCAGTGCGGTGGGCGCAGGTACACTACCGAACAATCCAGTCCTGGATTCTTTCTGTCTGGAATCGAAAGCAGTCTACCCTAGACCATCAAGTCCCCATTCCAAACTCGGTGAAGATTTCCCTGATATGGTGGACACAGACGAAACATCTGTCCAGGGGCAATCTCTGGGAGAAGTCTCCTCAGATCCAGATTGTCACCGACGCAAGCCTAAGAGGTTGGGGCGCGAAAGTTGGCGAATATTACTACCAGGGCATATGGCCCCCGTCTGTAGCCAACCAATCATCAAACTTCAGGGAGCTCCGAGCTGTCTGGGAAACCCTGAAAGCTGCCGGGAATCATCTTCGAGGTTTTCATCTCAGAATTCTATCCGACAACTCTACGGCGGTGGCATATTTATCCCATCAAGGGGGCACAAGATCTCCGAGGCTCCAGGCGCTTTCAAACAGGATATTCTGTTGGGCAGAAGAACAAGTGGAATCGATTTCGGCAGTTCACTTAAAGGGGTCTTTAAACGCCGAGGCAGATTTTTTAAGCAGGAAAAATCTAGACCAGTCAGAATGGTCCCTGAACCCCGAGGTCTTTACGATGATCTCCAGTCGATGGGGAACGCCAGAAATAGATCTTTTTGCGACAAAGAAGAACAGTCAAACAAGGAGATTCTGTTCTTTAAACCCTCGGGACAATCCCTGGGCAGTAGACGCGCTGTCTCTCTTCTGGAACTGGGATCTTTGCTACGCTTTTCCTCCTCTACCCCTCATACCAAGGGTAATCCAGAAGATCCAGCGAGACGACACGACAATCATCCTTGTGACACCGTTCTGGCCAAAAAGAAGCTGGTTCTCGGCTCTAAAGAGACTATCGATCTCCGATCCTTGGATTCTTCCTCGGAGGAAAGACCTTCTTCTTCAAGGTCCTATTGTACATCCCAACCCCGAATTTCTGAGGTTAACAGCCTGGATCCTGAAATCAAAATCCTAAAATCTCAGGGTCTATCAGAGAAAGTGATCTCCACTCTTCAGTCCAGCAGGAAGAATGTTACAAGGGCTATTTACCTGAAAATCTGGAAGAGATTCTGTTCCTGGTCCGGCGACCCGGTACCGGATCAGACCCGTCCGAACATCCAGATGATCCTGGATTTCCTCCAGAGCGGCCTGGACATGGGGTTGAGTCCTTCTACCTTAAAAGTGCAGATTTCGGCCCTTAGCTGCTTTTTTGACTCGGATTTAGCCAACCATAAGTGGGTTAGTCGATTTATTAGAGCAGCCACTAGACTGCATCCCTCTCTCAAATTCAGGGTCCCGTCGTGGGATTTGAACACGGTCCTTAAGGGTTTAACTCTTTCCCCGTTTGAGCCTCTCGAGGATTGCACCCTTAGGATTCTGTCTTTTAAGGTCGCCTTCCTCATTGCTATCACCTCTGCTCGTCGCCTGGGTGAAATCCAGGCCATTTCCATTCGGGAGCCTTATTTTAGAATCCTTGATGATAAGCTAGTGATCAGGCTGGACCCGGGTTTCCTCCCCAAGGTGGTTTCAAACTTTCACCGGTCACAAGAGATAATACTACCCTCCTTCTGCAATTCCCCATCAAATGAGGGTGAGAGGTCCTTCCACTCCCTAGATGTCAGGAGAGCGGTGCTCAAATATCTTGAAATCACAAAGGATTCCAGGAAGTCGGACTGCCTTCTTCTTCAATTTGCGGGAAAGAATAAGGGCCAAGGAGTCTCAAGGTCTACCCTGGCTAGATGGATCCGTAACACGATCTCCATATGCTATGAAGTTCAGGATCTCCCTATCCCTAGGGGTATTAAAGCTCATTCCACTAGAGCCATGGCATCCTCTCATGCCGAAAGAGGCGGCGCCTCTCTTGAAGAGATCTGCAGAGCAGCGACCTGGTCTAGTGTTCACACTTTCATCAAACACTATCGTCTGGATCTCTTTAGTTCCTCTGATCTGTCTTTTGGACGGAAAGTCCTTCAGACAGTGGCCCGCCCTTAATTTATTATTCGATATATCTCCTTGTGCCGTCGTGGTGATGAAATGGAAAGCCGGAATTAGACTTACCGGTAATTCATTTTCCATGTCATCACCACGACGGCATGGGTTTTTCCCTCCCCCTTTAGTTTTGTTGTTTGGCTCCGGTATGACTTAATATCGGCCTCCTCTCCAAAAAAAAAAAAAAAAAAAAAAAAAAAACAATTTTTTGTTTGATATGTGTTCTGTGTGCAGTTGTCACCGGTGTGGCTCTGTAATTTGGTATACACTGGTGATGGTGGTGGGAGGTGTCTTTTTAACCTTCTCTGCTTCCTGCCCCTACAGAGGTCAGGGGTCAATCTCCTTGTGCCGTCGTGGTGATGACATGGAAAATGAATTACCGGTAAGTCTAATTCCGGCTTTCGTTGTCCTGCTCGCTGAGTAGGCTGCACATGCTCAGTTTCATTATTCAACTGCCTCCTGAGCTGTGATAGGAGGAGCTGAGACACGCCCCCTGAGCTGCAGCAGAAACGACACTCCCCTTGAGCTGTCAGCTTAATATAAATCTAGCAGAGCAATGAATGGGGAGATCTCTGGATCCATATGAGGTACAGGGCTGGTTCTAGCTTTGTTAGAAAGTTATTGCCATGGACTATACGAAGCCTGATTTTCATTCTTTACATTATTCATGGGATAACCCCTTTAACTGAGCTACAATTTGTGACTATAGCTACAATGTATATAGGGAGTCCAAGACACACACCTGTCTCATCATTGGCTCAGACTGCTGCCCTCACTCTCCTCCCTTCAGCTGCATCTCCTCAGATTGGCTGCTGTGTATTAACCCATCACATACTCAGCATAGAGTCAGTGCATGGAGAGATGATTGCTATTAAGGCGAGGACAGAATTATGACAAAGTACAGACTGCTAAATCACCAGTGAGAACAAGATGAATACCATGTCATTGCCAAACATATACTGAGCCAAATAACCCCTTGTAACAGGAGCATGAAGAGTCCCTTTAACGCTGCTCCCATAAAGCGCTTTCACACAGTGTTCGGTCAGTAATTTCCATCAGTGATTGTGAGCCAAATCCAGGACTGGAGCCTCCACAGACATGAGGTATAAGGGAAAGATCTGCACCTGTTCTGTGTTTTTGAACCACACCTGGTTTTGGCTCACAATCACTGGTGAAAATCACTGACCAAACACTGACTGTGTGATAGCGGTCCAAGTGAGCACCTCCTGTTGACTGGAGGAACAACCAGCAACTACTAGCACATTTGCCCTTTATCCTTAGTAATCCTCATAAAACATCTATGCCTGATAAAAGACTTGAAGTCGTCGTCTTCTGCATTAGCAATCTCTGTTTTCTGCCTTGATCTTAAGTGTGTATCATCATCTCTACAGACGGGTGATAAATAAATGACTGCAGCCAACTGTGTCTGCCCTAGATTACCATCTGTAGTCTGTAAAGCTTAACCACAGGATAAGTAATGATGCAACCTGTATGATACAAAGTATTACTGGATGCTAACGTTGTCTTCTGGCTGGGAGTGAATAGAAGACGTGCTCTATGTATACATGATTTGTACACCCACTCAGTCCTCTGCCTGCGCGATTTCTATCTATTCCTTGCTTGCATTATTCACTTGAAACAGCCTCATTACAGAACTCTTTCTAATAAAGACGTCTCATGCTTCAGAATAGTTTGCTCAGTGTCATGTATTATGATAAGTCAACACCACCACCTGAAAAAATATTCATTCAGCAGCCGCCGCAAGGAAAGGATGACCCGGTTCTGTGCTATGATAATGATCTGAAACTGTTGTTTGCAGATTCGTACCTTCTGTTACAGTGTAATTACATGTAACAATTACTGGTAAAGGTCAAGCGAAAAGGAATGATGGAAGAATAAAGATTGAAATTGATCATTCACACCAAAATGTGATCATTCTCTCATGTATCTAACAGTATAGTTCCCCTTAACTGGAACCCAGGGGATATTAATATTCAATAACACCACGGGTATAAAGCCCAAAATTACCCCTTATAAGAGTTCCATCACTTGTAATAAGACGTAACTTTTATTTAAATACATTGAATAAAAATAACTAACAAAAAAGAAAGTGATCATTTAAAACTATCAACAAAGCGCAGGTACATCTGTATATCATCCAATGGGAATACAAGCAGATTTAAAGGGGTATTCCCATCTCACAATTGTAGTTTGTATAGTTAGATATAGCCATACCAATATTATTACTAATAGAATGTATTTGTATAATAAGTACCGTTTAGAAGATTTGCCTATTTGTATAGGCATTGCCCCACATATATTAGTCAGGCCGTTGCCCCTAGTTACGGCCACTGGGGCCATGTAGTAGTGGTGGCCGGCTTGCTCCTTTTCAAACCCGCTCTGAGGTAGCTGCTGTATTGTGAACGCACATTGCATGAACATGCGGAGACACATCTTAGGGTACTTTTACATCTGCGTTTTGGACGCTACCAGTCCAATGGTCAGGATCCGTCCAAAACACAGACTTTATAAACGGATCCTGCTCCATAGAGATGAATTAATCTTGGAACAGGATCCGTTTCTCAAAAATGCTACAACCCCAAGATGTGTCTCTGCAGGCTCATGTAATGTGCGTTCACAATACAGCAGTTACCTCAGAGCAGGTTTGAAAAAGAGCAACTACACCACTACTACACCACTACTACACCACTACTACATGGCCGCGGTGGCCGTAACTAGGGGCAACGGCCTGACTAATGTGTGGGACAATGGATATACAAACAGGCAAATCTTCTAAACGGTACATTTTATATAAATACATTCTATTAGTAATAATATTGGTAAGGCTATATCTAACTATACAAACTACAATTGTGAGATGGGACTACCCCTTTAAATATAATTATTATCTGGTGGCATTAAATAAGACCTATATGCATGGTGTATAGTTGAGCACCTTATCAACTAGTTATATGCACTCTCAGTGTATATTGTGGTCAAAATAGCTTGGATTTGGATTATCCCTTATTGGTTTTAAATTATTTTGACACACGCTGAATGGACCACACTATATACATAACTCAGAGTGGTTATAGGTTATGTGTGTCCAGATAGATGACCAGTTATGCCTGCGCAGGCATATCAGGGCACTTGTATTGTGCATACTCTGATAGTAAGGGCTCTTTCACACCACCGTTAGGGATTCCATTCAGGCTTTCCGTTATAACATCGTTATATGCCTCTTAAAGGTGTCTGTTTTGATGTCCGTCCTAGGGATTCCGTTTCTTTAACGGTGGCGTGAAAGAGCCCTTAATTATATATCCCTGTGCAGGCCTTGCATGGCTGCACTGGACTACATTTAGCTTTCTGAGTAGTAATAAACGTCTTTTTTGTTAGTTATTTTTTATTCAAAGGATTTAAATAAAAGTTACGTCTTATTACAAGTGATGGAACTCTTATAAGGGGTCATTTTGGGCTTTATACCCGTGGTGTTATTGAACATTCTCTCAATGCACGCAAGTTCCTCATTCTACATGTTTGAGGTCAACATCTTAGGGTATGCTTACATTGTTTGTAAGGTCTGTTGCATAAAAATCTGTTATATATAAAAAAAATGTATGCAGCAATTACATTTTGACAAGGACCATTCATATTAATGGGACAGTCACAAAAAAATTCTGCAACAAATCTGCTTATGTGAATATACAGTTAGGTCCATATATATTTGGACACTGACACAAATTTTGTTTTTTTTACCTGTTTACTAAAGCTTATTCAAGTTATAGTTATATAATGAACATGGACATAAGGTGCAGACTTTTAGCTTTCATTTGAGGGTATCCACATTAAAATTGGATGAAGGGTTTAGAAGTTTCAGCTCCTTTACATGTGGCATCCTGTTTTTAAAGGGACCTAAAGTAATTGGACAATTGACTCAAAGGCTGTTTCATGGGCAGGTGTGGGCAATTCCTTCATTATTTCATTCTCAATTAAGCACATAAAAGCCCTGGAGTTGATTTGAGGTGTGGTGCTTGCATTTTGAAGATTTTGCTGAGAAGTAAACATGCGGTCAAAGGAGCTCTCCATGCAGGTGAAACAAGCCATCCTTCATCTGCGAAAACAGAAAAACCCATCTGAGAAATTGCTACACTATTAGGAGTGGCAAAATCTACAGTTTGGTACATCCTGAGAAATAAAGAAAGTACTGGTGACCTCAACAATGCAAAAAGACCTGGACGCCCATGGAAGACAACAGTGGTGGATGATCGCAGAATAAATACCATGGTGAAGAGAAACTCCTTCACAATAGCCAAGTGAACAACAATCTCCAGGATAGGCGTATCAATATCCAAATCTACCATAAAGAGAAGACTGCATGAAAGTAAATACAGAGGTATGGTGCAAGCCACTCATATGCCTCAAGAATAAGAAGGCTAGATTGCACTTTGCTAAAAAAAACAAAAACAAAAAAACATCTTAAAAAACACAATTCTGGAAGAACATTATTTGGACAGATGAAACCAAGATCAACCTCAGAATGATGGGAAAAAAAGTATGGTGAAGGCATGGTATAGCTCATGATCCAAAGCATACCACATCATCTGTAAAACACGGCAGAGGCAGTTTGATGGCTTGGGCATGCTTGGCTGCCAGTGGCACTGGGTCCCTAGTGTTTATTGATAATGTGACACAGGACAGAAGCAGCCAGATGAATTCTGGGGTTTTCAGAGACAAACTGTGTGCTCAAATGCAGCCAAACTGATTGGTCGCATTTCATAATACAAATGGACAATAACCCAAAACATAAAGCCAAAGCAACCCAGGAGTATGTTAAATCAAAGAAGTGGAATATTCATTAATGGCCAAGTCAGTCATCTGATCTGAACCCAATAGAGCAAGAACTTCAGACAGAAAGGCCCGCAAACAAACAGCAACTGAAAACCTCTATAGAGCATTAAACAGGAGGAAACACAGCGTCTGGTGATGTCCATTAGTTCAAGACTTAAGGCAGTCATTGCCAACAAAGGGTTTTCAACCTATTATTAGAAATTACCTTTTATTTAAAATTATTTTGTTTATCCAATTACTTTTGAGCCCCTGAAATGAAGGGATTGAGTTTAAAAAATGCTTTAGTTCCTCACATTTTTATGCAATCATTTTGTTCAACCCATTGAAGTCTGAACTTCAACAGCATCTGAATTGTTTTGTTCAAAATCCATTGTGGTAATGTACAGAACAAAAATTAGAAAAATGTCTCCGTCCAGATATATATGGACCTAACTGTACCTTTAAACCTTTCCCTACCTAGGACATATCTCATAAATTCTTGCAAGGTGGCAAGTCAGTAGCCAAGAACATATCCCATACATCCTTGCTACTGATAGATGGATCTCTAGCTGTTTTGAATGTCAGCCGGTCCATCCCCTTCCCCACCCACATCACGCCCACAATTTTAGACCTCGTGTGAACGGGACAAAGTCACAAATAGTGGCACATCTGTCAGTTGCACCGCTATCTGCACCTGAAATATGCCTAAATTAGTAAATTACCCCCTATATATTTTACATTTGGATCCGGGGCGTAACTACCATAGTGTCAGACCATGCAACTGCTATGGGGCCCAGGGCAAGAGGGGTCCCAGTTGGGATCATCTCCAGTTCTACTAGGGTAAAAACTTGATCAGGACTCTACCCTCTAAAGCAGGGATGCTCAATCTGCGGCCCTCCAGATGTTGCAAAACTACAACTCCCAGCATGCCCTAATAGCTGTAGGCTGTCCAGGCATACTGGGAATTGTAGTTTTGCAACAGCTGGAGAGCTCTAAACAAATAGACAATCCACTTTTAGCAAATAAGGCTGGAAAAAATGGCCCAGGGGTCACTGAAAGGGGTTGGGGCGTAAACTCTTCTGTCCTGTGTGGGGAGCCTGGTTTGATCCTTGCTATGTATGCCACTGTTTAATTTTTATACTATTAGTATAAGTAAAAAGAAACATAAAATACTATCTAAAACTCTAGCCAGTGCTAGAATTAATTCACTACTTGATCCTGGTCCAGGAGACTTGTTACTCAGTCCAAATGTACAAATGCAGATTTAATGCAGATGCACTAAAATATACATCCATATTACTGACCTATATTTTAGGCTCCCTACAGGGAGAATGAAACCATAATATTGCATTTGACATATTTAATGCGGACTACATAACAAATAAAGCCATGTGAATAGTTCCAAGTATTTGTGTCAGGGATCTTCTCAATATAGAACTAATACAAATCCCAAGTATCATCATCTTAATGAGACCCAAAATTACCCGGAGGGCCTCAGCTGCCCATTACCACAGCAATCTGAAAATCCTTCATGGACCTCATAAGTAATGTTTCTTGCTAGACATTTAGGGTTGACTGATGGATCACAATATATCTGCCTGTGACCTCACATATGATTGTGGCTTTGATTGCTGTAGTATGGCCCACTCAGCGTTGTAATACAGTAAAGAAAAAAATCCAATTATTTCCTGCCCAGCTGGATCCATTTCTCCTGATGGAACCTGAATATAGGTTGAGAGTTATCATAGAGGGAAAAGGAAAATGGTTGGGTTTTGGAGAATGATCATGAAAATGCTGTTGTGTTAACAGTTTTGATTACCATGTTATCATGATCCAACAAGCCCTGAATGCCTTTTACTGGTCCATTGCATTTATATGACATGTCTGATTCCGACAATGTTATCCACTTACCCCAATGGGACTAGTCGACATAACAATGTTGTCTGATGTAGAAGGTCACTGTAGCATCATAAAACCGAGCAAATTGAGACTTCAGGGGAGTATTTGGGTAATCACAGGGATGACCGTAAATGATGTCCAATCAATCTTCATCACAGACCAAACTGATGGCAAAGAATAGGCTACAGCAATGTATTCTCTAATGGGTACCTTCACTCTGTGAAATAAATAGACCCTAGTGTGTAAGAGGTATAAAAACTAGATGAGGGACCAATCAAATCTCAGAACAGCTCTAGCTAATGACAATAATAGTAATAATAATTAAAATTTCTCCATTATTATTTCCTTTACAGGGGCTGGACCCATCTAACCAGTCAATGCATTACATGGACAGCTAGTTATGGACAATCCCTATTTGATAGAAGGGTCCGTTGGAAATATTCTGATCACAAAGTTCCCCCCTGATAGGATCCATGCTAATCAGCTGTAATTTGTAAAGAAATCTGGCAGTAAGTGTTTCTCTGAAGCTCCAGCACAGGACAAATGACACAATACTCAGTGGATTGTCTATGTAATACAGGAAAGGTCCTCCAGAGCAATAGAGATGCTAGATCTTTAAGATCTCTCTATGAACTCTGACAATAGATGAGGATCCTAAAAAGAGGATCACCTCTATTACCTCTGCATTAGGCTAGTATCATGCTCTTCTGGCTGGAAAAGCCTGTAAGGACTATACCTTGGGTGTGAAAGAAGCCTTATATTAAAATGTGTTTTCTGAACTGGACAACTGTTTAAAAAGCCAAAACCCTTTTGCATAGCCAATACATAACATTACATTTCTTTTGAAGAGGAAATGTATGACTGGTCACAGCTTGCCAGGTAATTAAAGTATATTGGCGCTGGTTACCGAAGGTATGCCTGCCAAGTGTATGAAAGATTGTGTGTGCAACTTACATTACATGTACATATAGGTCTCTGCCCACAAACACTAAATCTATCAATCTATCTCCAGGTTTAGATTGCCAGGGACACTATGGGTAGCCCAGTATTTCAGAATGATAGTATGTCTAGTACATTTTAGTCTGCACTAGACTTAAAAAGGTTTTCCAAGAATTTTTTATTGGTCATCAGTATCTGATTGGTGGGGGTCCGACTCCGGGGACCTCCGCTGATCGGCTGCTTGAGAAGGCGCTTGCAGTACTGCTGTGCAATTCTCCCGACTCACCAAGCACTAAAAAAAAGTGAAGGCGGACTAAAGATATTAGTTTAAAAAAAATCCCATAACTGGTTCTCTTTAAAGGGTCTGTCCAGTTTCATGGTATTGATGACCTATTCTCCAGAGGTAATCAATATCAGATCTGCGGGGGTTCATCTCCATGTTCCCGAGCCGATCAGCTGTTTGAAGGGGCTGTGACGCTTGTACAAGATATTTACAGCTTCTTCTCCCATTCAAATAAATGAGATAAACAGTTGTAATTACACTGCACCACCACCACAAGGTAGACAGCGTGCGGTATGCATTGAAGAGGATGCAGCATTCGCATGAGCACAGTGGCTCCTTCAAACAGCTAATTGTCAGGGAGCCGGGAGTCTGATATCCATGACCTATCCTATCCTGATAACCTAATCTGCATAAATTTGTTGTACAGAGGAATTACAGTATATTTACTACTTTGTTTAAAGGGTTTCTGTCACCAGATATATCGCTATCAAACAGGCCAATGTCACCTGATTTTAACTGTGGTATTTGTTTCTAACTTAGTGGCCGTTTTTCTATAATTATGACTTTTTTTTAATGCTAAAGAAATGCATGTTTTTATGTATTTTACAAGTGTATAAATTACCCTTAAAAAGGCAAGAACACTGAGAGAATTGCTTTTCCATAAGCTCTCCGAGCTATTTTAATAAATCATAGTATTAGCTGATTCCTAATCTTTGTGATTAGCAAGAGACACCTAACATACAAGTGCATCTCAATAAATTAGAATATCATCAAAAAGTTTGTTGTTTTCAGTAATTCAGTTCAAAAAGTGAAACACGTATATTATATAGAGTCATTACAAATATGGTGAACTTTTTCAAGTGTTTATTTCTGTCAATGTTGATGATTATGGCTTATAGCCAAAGAAAACCCAAAAGTCATTATTTCAGAAAATTAGAATAATTAACCCAAAACACCTGCAAAGGCTTCCTAAGCCTTTAAAAAGGTCCCTTATTCTGTAGGCGACACAATCATGGGGAAGACTGCTAACTTGACAGATATCCAGAAGGCTGTCATTGACACACTCCACAAGGAGGGTAAGCCACAAAAGATAATTGCTAAAGAAGCTGGCTGTTCACAGAGTGCTGTATCAAAGCATATTAATGGAAAGTTGAGTGGAAGGAAAAGGGGTGGTAGAAAAAGGTGCCCAAGCAACAGGGAGAACCGCAGCCTTGATAGGATTGTTAAGAAAAGGCCTTTCCTAAATTTCGGGGAGATTCACAAGGAATGGACCTGCTGCTGGAGTCAGTGCTTCAAGAGCCACCACACACAGACGTATCCAGGACATGAGCTACAAGTGTCGTATTCCATGTGTCATGCCACTCATGGCCAATAGACAACGCCAGAAGCGTCTTACCTGGGCCAAGGAGAAAAAGAACTGTTGCTCAGTGGTCAAAGGTGTTGTTCTCAGATTTTGAGTAAATTTTGCATTTCATTTGGAAATCAAGGTCCCAGAGTCTGAAGGAAGAGTGGAGAGACACTCAATCCAAGCTGCTTGAGGTCTATTTGATGTTTCCACAATCAGTGATGATTGGGGGAGCCATGTCATCTGCTGGTGTAGGTCCACTGTGTTTCATGCTTCCCTCTGCCGACAAGCTTTTTGGAGACTGAATTTTTATTTTCCAGCAGGACTTGGCACCTGTCCACACTGCCAAAAGTACCAATACCTGGTTTAATAACCACAGTATCACTGTGCTTGATTGGCCAGCAAACTCTCCTGACCTTAACCACATAGAGAATCTATGGGGTATTGTCAAGAGGAAGATGAGAGACACCAGACTCAACAATGCAGACAAGCTGAAGGCTGCTATCAAAGCAACCTGGGCTTCCATAACACCTCTGCAGTGCCACAGGCTGATTGCCTCCAGGACACATTGCCGCATTGATGCAGTCATTCACCCAAAAGGAGCCCTAACCAAGTATTGAGTGCATTTACTGTACATATTCTTCATTTGGCCAACATTTCTGTGTTTAAAAAAAATTTAAAGTTGGTCTAATATAATATTATAATTTTCTGAGATGATGACTCTTGGGTTTTCCTTGGCTGTAAGCCATAATCATCAACATTAACAGAAATAAACGCTTGAAAAAGTTCACTCTGTTTGTAATGACTCTATAATATATGGGTTTCACTTTTTGAATTGAATTACTGAAAGAAAAAAAACTTTTTGATGATATTCTAGTTTATTGAGATGCACTTGTAATTAGATCCACTCTGGGGAGATCTACAATGCATCATATATCATATCGGCATGTTCAAAATATGAATTTGTGCTACATAGATGGAGATATAATGTGCTAGGGAAATGCTTTGCATGATATTCATGTTGTTGTACTTCATTGTTAATCAAATATTGATATTTAAAGGTGTTGCACAATGCTGAAATATTGATGAACTATCCTTAGGATCAGTCATCAGATTAGTGCGGATCTGACATTCGGCACCCCCGCCGATCTGATTGAAGATATAGCGGCACTCGTACGAGCACTGTTTCCTCTTCAGAATTCCATGTGCATCGTCTCTGAATGGGACAGAACTGTTGTAATTACACTGTGCCACCTCTACAAAAGAGACAACACACAGGTAATTTGTCACGCGCAGGTGTGGGGGGGAAACCAAACCAAGCATAGGAGGGAAAGGAGATTGGGCCTAGAAACTAAGGAAGGAAGATGGACACCTCCTACAGGAAACCCTGGATCAAATCCTGTCTATCTACCAGTATGAACAGGTCTCAAAGGTAGGCAAGTTCATACACAGGAACCTAAACACCGGCCCTATAGGACCCTGGAAACTAATGACAGGAATGAGTCTACCTGTTCCTCCAAAAGGAAGGACGAACAGGAGTCTCCCTAAGGCCTAATAACAAAACAACAGGAGGGAAAATGAAACTTATCTTTAAATGAAGAAATGGAGGCTCCAGGACCTCAGCTGAAACCAAACTGCTCCTCACCACCACAACACTGAAGCTATAAACCGCAAGGAATAGTGGGAGAAGAAGCAATAAATAGGAGAGGGACAATTACCAACACCAGGAATACCTGTGGGAAAAGGGTGTGGTAAAAACCAACAACAAAAAGGGAAAACATGTCAGATTACACCACGTGTTGCCAATCTGACAGACCTCCTGTTATCTGTCATAGGAATGTCCGTGACATAATTTTGATGAGTGCCACTACCTATTCAAACAGCTGATTGGCACTGGTACTGGGAGTTGGACTCTGCTGATCTGCTGATGACCGATCCTGAGGATAGGTCCTCAATATTGTAGCATTTTAAGAGAAAAGGAACATTGTGAAAATGCTCTGCCAAACACAGAGCGTGTTACACCCGGCTACCCTTCCATTCTGCTAATTTAATACCAAACAGACATTGATTTCCATTAACCATTAATGGAACCCAAAATAGTGAAGGACTGCAGTGGCAATAGGATTCTTCACATGCTTTTATTATACTCACAGAAGTAGAATTAAAGGGTTTGTGTCACTTCAGTAAATAGCTTTTATTATGTAGAGAAAGTTACTACAAGACACTTACTAATGTATTGTTATTGTCCATATTGCATCCTTTGCTGCCCGGATTAAATTTTTCATCACATTATTCACTGCTCGTTTCCATGGTTACAACCATCCTGCAATCCAGCATTGGTGGCCATGCTTGCACACTATAAGAAAAATCACTGGCCTATGTGCACTCCCACCAGAGATGCTGCCGCTGTTTCCTATAGTGTGTAAGCACAGCCACCACTGATGGATTGCAGGGTGGTCGTAAGCAGGGAAACGAGCAGTGCATAACGTATATAAAACAAAAAATATTTGCACAAACAACACAAACCTGAGTTTTAATGCCAGTTTTATGGCATAGAGCCTGGTAAATGACACCCACTGTGTTTAAAAATGCTACAAAAACAGCAGCAAAAAAAACATATGTACAAAAAAAACCACACGCACTTATTCTATTGTTTTCTTTAAATGGTTAAAAAATGGTAGAGCCAAATTCATCTGTGTAAGAGCCCTACATGTCACCTTGCTCCCTGTTGTCATAATGTAGAAGGGCGCTCACTGATTGGAATTGAAGCTAGAGAAATATCCCAATCTTTCCTTCACATTTCCCATGCATGTCCCCATACTGGAGCAGATCACATCCACATTATCAACAGACTCTAAAATATCCATTTTGCAGCTCGTAAATGCTATAGATTAATAGTAAATTAAAAATAGAATAGATGAATCCCAGTTCTGAAATTAATATCTGCAGAAGCAAAGTGGAAAAAAGGACAATTAAAATGATGGATGATTTGTGTCTGGAACTTATTAGAAAATGATATTGCGGAGCCTGCTGCTTTCCGTCCTGAGCGCTGGCATAAACCGAGGTTTAAACTGACGATGCGGCACATGGACGCTGATAGCAGTACAGATTTAAGGTAATACGTATTGAATAGCAATAACGGAATACATTAATAAAGCAAACGTCACTCTGCATTCTTGCCACGCTGCTGATTTCGGATATTTTTCTCAAGGTCCGAAGAGAAATGCACACACTGCAGATAAAGTGAGTGGAAGGAGGTGAAGTTATTTATATGCGCTGACCAATGAATTTTCCATTCCGTGCCAGGAGAATCAGCTCTTTGCAGTTCTGGTACACACGTTGGTCTCTGAAGGACACTCTTACATCAGTTGTTTTTTTTTTTCTCTAAAAGGTTTATGAAGAAGACCTGCCACAAGGACAGAATGGTTTACGGAAGGTCCCTTGTCAGTTGTCAGTCAAGAGTTTTGAGACTCTTTGGTGGATGGTACCAGTTAAGTGCTCAACTATCTCCGGAAGTCACATAGATTATCATAGAGCAGCAGTATGCATGAGTGTTGAGTGAAGTGAAGTTCGCGAAGTGGACTTTCATCCGAATTTCAGGAAAATTTTGATTTGCCGGGAAGCTAAATTTCCTCGTGCTTCGTCGTAACAAATCAATTTTCCCTGAAATGGCGTTAAAAAATTAAAAAATCATACTTATCTCATCAATTTTAGCGCAAAGAAGGCCACCGTGCCCATCTTGCTTAAAGATCCTGTGTAAAATCTTGTGCATGATGACGTATGACGTCACCACACACCGCGCTAGATTTCGCACTGGATTTTCAAGCAAGATGGTCGCTAATTTTTTTTTTTTTCATTAGCAAACGCTAAAATGATTTAATATGGATCTCAGATGCTGCGATTAGCGATGAACGCCACATCTGAGGGGTGCAATGACAGGGGTGGTGACTACACCACTCCCGTGTCATTTTTAAAAAAATGTGCTTTGTCATAAAGTAATTTGTCACAAAATTAATTTTTTTTGTAAAATTCAACAAACCAGCTGAATCAAATTTCAGAGAACTTTGCTCATTTCTAGTATACATACTCAACCTGCCACTCCCTTGGGTTGGGGGAGCGGGACTCCAGTTTTAGGATTTGGTTGGGGTCCTAGTCTTCAGACCCTCACTGATCAGTTACATAACTTAACGTGATAACTAGAAAATACCCCTTTAATCCCATAAATTAACAGAGGCAAATTAAACATACTGTATATGTTAGTCATTACTTATAGCCCTCAATGACATTAAAAGGACCTTTCACTACTCCTGACATGCCTGTTTTAATAGCTTCATGCATTCTCCATATAATAACACTTGTGGAACATGTATTCTTATGTTGTGCCATTCCTTTATTATTTCTACTAGAAGTTATGAGGGAATTACTAGCAGTCTGCAGTAAGGGTATAGAGGGGAGGTAACCAGTTGGGGTGTATACTTGCACAAACATACTTTATCCAATCAGTACTGCCATTTTCAGACTGTGCAGGTACACTTCCCCAACTGGTTACCGCCCCTCTGTACCCTTACTGAAGACAGCTAGCAATTCATTCATAATTTCAAGTAGAAATAATAAAGGAATGGCATAACATACAGACATAAGAATAAATGCTCCATAATTGTTATGACATGGGGAATGCATGATGCTATTAAATCAGGCATGTCAGGAGTGGTGAAAGGTCCTCTTTAAATAAGCATCTTATCCCTTTTTATGTGTTGCCATAGTATTTGCTTTTACTATCCCCTTGGGTTGGTCATTCCATATTTTGACTACTTTAACAGTAACGTCAAGAACCCTTTCCTATTAATTTTAATCCTATTAATGTCTAATGCTCCATTCATATTGAGTTTTAGCCCTCTGCAGGGCTTTCCATCTAAATACTCGAAAACAGTATTTAAATATATACCGTGACGGGTACATTGACTTTAACGCGTTCAAAGGATTCATCTTTGGACTCCATTTGACCTGTTTTACTTTTAGGCAGAATGACATAGTAGACTGTGCTCTACTATCTGGTGAAGAAGACAGAAAGGAACATAAAGCAGGTCAGGTGTGATGAGTAAATCATGTACCAGTTCTTTGTATTGACTACACTTCCTGTAAGAATCTGGCAGACAAACAAATTGTGACATTCCCTATTGGGTGAAATATTACAGAGGTCGATATGCAAACTGGAAAACAATGCTGAATGTTGTGATATTTATACATGTTTTGAACAGATTTGGTACCTTGTTCTTGTCTATTGTGTTCTATCAGGGTATCCTGGGTCTTCTAGTCCTCTGGTCTTTCATTGCTGTCAGCACTGAACTTTGCCTGTTTTGCTGAGTTGTTTTTTGATTTGTCTTGGTTGTCTCGCTGGGTTATATTTCAGAGCAGGGTCAGTTCATTGTATCCTTATTTCTGTTTACTGTCATACATCAGCTCTCAACCATTACCATTACATCTCTCACCCACTCCTCTACCAGACACCCACCTCCACCATACATGGCTATCATCATTTGGTTCCTGTCATCTATTAGTGAGTTAATTTCACTACATTATCATCTGCCAGTGTTGATACATGGTTCACATGGGTTGTGACCATCTGATTATTGTGCATTTCAGGCCTACTATAAGTCCTCGGGATATCTGAGTACCAATATAAGTCGCACATATGTAGGAAAGACGCTAGCTATATGTGATGCCCAGTTCCTTGGTTCTATGAACTACCGACGTTGTCACAATATTTTTAAGTTTATTTGTGCATATTAGGACTAAGTATTTAGTTTTTTTTATATGTACATCTGAGTAGATGGTGAATTTCAGTAAAGAACAGCAGAACTAGTTTTAAATGCCACACATAGCTGGAAATGCATATGGAGAAAAGTACAAATAAACTTCCCCGCAGACTGAGCTATTACTGTATCCAATCATACTTTTTTATTTCCATTTATTCATCTCTCTCAATTATTGCTTCATAGGCAGACTTGACTATTCAATGACGTGGACAGACACAGCTCCTTTTTTCTACCTGTTAAGAATAAAGAAACTTGTGCTTTTTTACAGAGTAATTAGGGAAACAGTACCACGTATAAGGGCTTGTGCACATGACATTGATCAGCCTGGGAAACATGGTCCGTAATATCTGCCCAATCTTAAGCACCGACTGCAGCTCCCCTGACCTGAATTTAAGGTGGATTTACATGGCCTGATTCTGGCAGATTATCTTATCCCTGTTCCTGCCAATGCTCATTCCCAACAATCTGCCCTTCTAAAGGTTCCGCTGATCACCCGATGAATGAGCAAAATGTTCGTTCGTTGGGTGATCCTGTCGTTCATGCAGGCATGTAAATGATCATTTCTGGGCAGCAAGTCATAAAGTCTAAACAGTGATCTGCTGCCCAGAAACAATGCAACTCTATGAGGATGAGTGATTACATTAGCGATCCCTCGTTCTCATTACTGTGAAGGAGATCGCTGCATGTCGATGCAGCTTTCTCCTTCACTGAATGAGCAGCTCACTGTCAGAAAGGAACGCTTCCTTCCCAACAATCGGCTGCTCCTTGGTTTGTGTAAACCCACCTTTACTGTATCATAGTGATTTATGATAGTCAGTTCATATCTGATCGAGGGACTATTGCAAGGTACTCACATGATGATATTATCACACTGTAATAGCAGACACTGGCTGTATGATAAATTACTATGATACAGTCAGTTTAGGTCAGGGGAGTGGAGGTCAGTCTGGCAGATGTGGCCGACACATGGCCCACGTTTCCAGGGCCAATCGTGGTTGTGTGCATAAACCATAATAGACCTGGAGAAATGTGACACAGAAGAAACTGATAGCTATAGACAAGGGAATATGCACCATATAGTAAGCCAATGAGGTTGCTGTGGGGCATCAGGAGAGCAGTTGTCCATGCCATGTTGATCTTCTCCCCATTTCCATGAAAAAAATCAATAAAGTGAATTTTTTAAATTGTGCTTTAGGGAACATGTGATAAAAATCAACCTACTGTAGGTTCAGGCTTTAATTTATTGGCAGTAAAGTGGTTAATGTATTCATCTATCTCATATGCTTAATACTCGGTAAATGGTTTACTCTTGAGTAAAATGCTTGCGTCTGTGCAAGGTGTGAAAAGCTGTGACTAAACAGGATAGAGAGCTCCTGTGAACATATCTTCCTCAATGTGTGATCTCAAGTCACATTATCGTAGAGGTGGCAGCCACACATTTTCCTACAAATTACTTTAACTTTGACATCTAAATAGTCCAAACACTGAATCAGACAAATACGCGCTAAAAGATTTTAGCTTTAAGAAATACTTTTGTGACCAGCTAATTGATATCAGCCTTTGAGATCCAAATGTTGAAAATGAATAACCAAACCCAAACATTCCAACAATTCTCATTTCCATTGGACTTAGTTCCATATCAGACACACCTACAAGGTAATATGGCTAGGTTAGAGACACAGTTGCAAAATATCTAACTGGACCCCAACTATCACATGTCATTTATAGTGAGTATAGTTTTCATCATAGGTGGTACAGGAACCTTTTTGGGCAACCTTAGGCTTCTGGGCCAAGGGGCAACCTGTATCAAAAGGACAAATGTATAGTACATCACTGTTGGACTGGCCCACCCGAGTAATAGAGAGTCTTCTATCAAACCCAGGCTCTGATATCATAGTGGACACCCAAAGGTCCAGGAAAAAACATTTGGGGCTGCCTTTGGAGCCAATAACTTGCCACTAGGGTCTATTTCTTTGAATCAAAATCTATTAGACTTTATTGATGATATGAGACTTCGGCCCCCAGAATAATATCCTCTAGTGGGCCTTAGGGTTGAGCGGTATACCGGTGGCAACGATATACCACGGTATTAAGAAACAGTGATATGGCGATATCGCTGTTTCCTAATAACCACGGTATTTTGTGTCGTCATATGAGCGCCCGCCTGCCCCTGCATACCACTGAATACAAATTGCTTACAACAGCAGCAGCCTCCAGCATATCATCGCTCCTATGTTCATGGCTCCACCCACCAACATCTGACACTGGAATCAAAGCGAGGTGGCCGCGGGAAAAGTCTCTCCAGACTCCATCTCCCTCCTCACCACTTTGCCTGACTCCTGGCCTGCAGAGAATGTCCAGCACAGAGGAAGAGGAATGCGAGACAATAAAACATAGAATAGAACCAGCCCGGGTCACAGAGGGTGCCATAAATTAAAGGTGGAACATCTATGTCTTGTGGGGCCCTGGCCTGGTCCTTCCCTTCCTGCCTGCAAGATGCAGTTAATGTCAGCAGATTCATCTCTAATGGCAGGCATGAGGGAATAATGAGTCCCCCACACACAAGCCAGAAGACATTACTGCATGGTGGCCACAAGACTTTATTATACTGTGGAGGAAGGGGCTTCAAAAATTGTCCATACAGTATAATGTCTCCTTGTGGCCCCTGTACAGTTTAATGTCTCCTTGTGGCCCCTGAACAGTTTAATGTCTCCTTGTGGCCCCCATACAGTTTAATGTCTCCTTGTGGCCCCCATACAGTTTAATGTCTCCTTGTGGCCCCCATACGGTTTAATGTCTTCTTGTGGCCCCCATACAGTTTAACGTCTCCTTGTGGCTGCCCCCATACAGTTTAACGTCTCCTTGTGGCTGCCCCCATACAGTATAACGTCTCCTTGTGGCTGCCCCCATACAGTATAACGTCTCCTTGTGGCTGCCCCCATACAGTATAACGTCTCATTGTGTCTGCCCCCATACAGTATAACGTCTACTTGTGGCTGCCCCCATACAGTATAACGTCTCCTTGTGGCTGCCCCCATACAGTATAACGTCTCCTTGTGGCTGCCCCCATACAGTATAACGTCCCTTGTGGCTGCCCCCTACAGTATAATGTCTCCTTGTGGCCGCCCCCATACAGTATAACATCTCCTTATGCCCCCATACAGTATAACGTCTCCTTGTGGCTGCCCCCATACAGTATATTGTCTCCTTGTGGCCCCCATACAGTATAATGTCTCCTTGTGGCTGCCCCCATACAGTATAACGTCTCCTTGCGGCCACCCCATACAGTATAACGTCTCCTTGTGGCTGCCCCCATACAGTATAACGTCTCCTTGTGGCTGCCCCCATACAGTATAATGTCTCCTTGTGGCCGCCCCCATACAGTATAACATCTCCTTGTGGCCGCCCCCATACAGTATAACTTCTCCTTGTGGCTGCCCCCATACAGTATAACGTCTCCTTGTGGCCGCCTCCATACAGTATAATGTCTCCTTGTGGCCCCCATACAGTATAACGTCTCCTTGTGGCCCCCATACAGTATAACGTCTCCTTGTGACCCCCATACAGTATAACGTCTCTTTGTGGCCCTCATACAGTATAACGTCTCCTTGTGGCTGCCCCCATACAGTATAATGTCTCCTTGTGGCTGTCCTCATACAGTATAATGTCTCCTTGTGGCCCTCATACAGTATAACTTCTCCTTGTGTCTGCCCCCATACAGTATAACGTCTCCTTGTGGCCCACTGCCTGCCAGCATCCCAGCCCATGAAGTATATAATATCTCCCTGTGGCCCCAAATGTTTTTTCTTCTAAATCAGTGGTTCTCAACTCCAGTCCTCGGGACCCACCTGCCAGTCAGGTTTTCAGGATTTCCTTAGTTTAGACCAGCTGATATAATTAGCGTCCATCCATCAGGACTTACCACAGGTATTCATTCTGTGGGATATTCCTAAATCCTGACTGGCAGGTGGGTCCCGAGGACTGGAGTTGAGAACCACTGTTCTAAATGGATATGTATTGCGATAAATTTCTTAATATCGTTAATGTGGGAATATTTTTGATATCGCCCAACCCTAGTGGGCCTAAGGAACTCCAGTCCGACCCAGTGGTAGATTATTCTTTTTTAGTTTTAAGACGATCAATAAAAGGTTACATTACGTAATACAGCATTACCTGGCACCAGTATTGCATCAATATGGTGGTTAATGTGACAATACCTAAAAAAAGGGGTTGTCAAAATTATTGTCAAAAGGCAATGCTTTAATAAAACAATTCTCACCACCTTTATCGCCTGCTAATTCAGCACCACCAATTTAACGGCCCCCACTGGTCTTGGTATACATCTATGTAGTTAATCCCATGCCTCCTAATCACATGATTGCCTCAGCCAATCACTGCCCATAATGGGACAGCTGCACAGAAGTATCCAGAGACCATCGGAGACTATTGGATCAGCAGTCCTGGAGCAGCAGGAGTTTAAAGGGGTGAGTATTGTTGTTTTTTTTATTTATTTTTTATTTTAAACCATTCCTTGATTTTTGAAAGAAAAGATAGATTATACCCTCGACAACACCTTTAAGGGCCTTCAACTGCTGATAGAGGCAGATGGTGTTTACTTACTCTTCCTCTTTCTACATCTACATGTAAAACTATAACATAAGTATGAAGATATGTGATATTTAATTCTAGTGCCACTGATGGATCAGTTCTAATGTGTTTCTTTTTCTTTTTCCAGTTTGTGGCCCAGCCAAACTGTCAGCAGTTACTGGCTACACTGTGGTACGATGGATTCCCAGGTTGGCGCCGGAAGCACTGGGCAGTGAAGCTGTTGACCTGCATCACCATTGGACTGCTTTTTCCTGTGCTTTCTATAGCATATATGATCGCACCTAAGAGCAGGCTGGGTCTGTTCATTAAAAAGCCATTCATCAAATTTATCTGCCACACAGCCTCATATCTCACCTTCCTATTCCTCTTGCTTTTGGCATCCCAACACATAGTTAGGACTGACTTGCATATGCAAGGACCTCCTCCCACTGTGGTTGAGTGGATGATATTACCATGGGTTCTAGGTAAGTTCCACCTGTTGAATTTTTAAAATCTAATGTTAAGAAATTGATTAAAATGAAAAATTACTGGGAAACTTAACATTTTGTTTCAAGGCGTTCGCCATATACGTAATAAAAAATACCTGGATATGGTTGAACAATGGGAATAGGTTCTCTATACCATGGACAGTCTATACTACAACAACTACCAAGATACCAGTGATGAGTATAATAAAGGGGTAATGGGCTCCTGCTGCCATCATGTTCACATGGGCATAGAGGCTTGTACAGCAGCATGAGCACAAAATAAGCTTCCTGGAAGTTGGACCCTCCAATGATTTTAGATGGCTGTCCTAATGAAAGGCCATGAATGTTATAGTCACAGAGAACCTGTTTGTTTTCCCAGATATACACAAGAGATGACTATCTATATACCTCGGGCATTAGGTCTGTTTCACACTTGCATTGTGGCTTTCCGGTTGAGGATCTCAAAACCGGGTCAGAATGGATCAATTTTGTCCCCATTCATTGTCAATGGGGACAAAACTGCTCGCATGCGTTCCGTTCCTTTTTGTTGTGGAAACTGCAGTTTTGTGTTTGGTCTGCGAAACGGAACAAACCAGATACAGCATGAAAGTCAACATAATTCAGTGGTGCCAGATACGTTTTTTTGGTTAACGAAAACACAGGATCCAGTGCCCATTGACTTGCAGTGATTTTCATACCTGATCTGGTTTGTTCAGTTCAGATTTAATACAACCGGATCTGGCCAAAACTGATGTATCCAGATGTATTAAATGGCACAGATCCACTTAATTCCGGTTTTGAGATTCTTTCCCCAAGCAATGTTTGCCTGGATGTCCAGCTCTTGGCTTTTGGAATGGATGGATGGACTTCATTTTGTGTTCTTCCAGCTGTCATGGCACTCACATGATGCAGTTTGGCAAATTTCTTGGCCGAGATATCGTGGTTGGTAGTATACAACAAGAAAAAAATTTTTCCACCACCAGGAGCTAACCAGTAACAATGCCGTTACATGACAAGAATCTGCAGAACTAATCAAATGCTAAATAGTTGCAAGTCCAATTTATGTATGAGGTAGCCAAGATGATTGTCTATAAAATGATGGTAGTCTTACATTCGAAGCTGTAGTAGATTGTGCGATATGGAGCCTGAAAGTCAAAAGTTCTAAACATTGTTACTCTTTTGCTTGTCAGATGTATAACAACACTAACAAATACACTTATGCATAAAAATGCAAAAGAATCATTTCACAATTGTGTTTGCCTTCATTCCTAATAAATATTCTGTTCTAATGATGTCACTATGGTCTTATAGACTGTGTTTTATGTGCAGACATCACAACACGTTTTCCCTTTATTTTGAATTTGTGGCCCATTATGATGATGTTAAAGGCTATTTACACCTTTGGGAGAACTTGTTTTTTTTATTATTGCATTGTAGTCATTTTGAGCTAAAAATGATTGGTCTTTATCAAAAATTTTGAGCCATTTTCTCTTAAATGCACTGAGATTCTTTATTAGTCTGCTGTCTGTTTTCACTTTGTTCTGTCAGACAGCTCAGCTGACGGCTCCTTATGTCTGACCTCCTAAACACTCATTATAGCTCAGTCCTTATCTTACTGATAAGAATATGGCTTAAATAAGTGTTTATGACCTTTTAGTAATTTAGAGTTAAAGGGGTATTCTCATCTGAGACAATGGGGGCATATCCTAGTGTCTGATAGGTGCGGGTCTTACCTCTGGGACTCACACCTACATTGAGAACGGAGCGGGGAATGTGGTGGAGGGCACACTGCGCATGAGCAGCCACCCTCCATTCATTTCTATGGGGCCACTCCCATCCACTTCCATGGGGAGAGTACTTGTCTGGGTTTTCTGGCCACCACCTTCCCCGCTCCTTTCTCGGTGTGGGTGGGGGAATGGGTATACCCTTTAAGGGTTGTTAGATGACCGGGCACAAGGTGAAAGTGAAAGTCCATTCACACAGCTAGGCAAACAGTCAACCCTTTGTGAACAAACGGCTGAATATTTTTAAGACCAATTGAAAAAAAATGATTTTTAGCCCAAAATGAATAAAATGTAATCATAAAAAAATTGACCCTGAAGGTGTACATAGCCTTTAAATGCACACTGTATTCATTTACACAGTAGGTTGGGGTCCATTGTGATGATATCACAAAGGTCTGTGCACATTTTTGGCTGATTCATTTTATTGTGATGATATAATAGCACTGTATGCTTTTGTCCTATTGTGATGCTGTCACAATAGTCCATGCATTTATTATTATGTTGTGCTCTATGTTGATGATCTCACCATAGCGTTTATCTTTTTTCTGTGTTGTCTATATGTTTATTCATATTATTTTTGATGTTACAATAGTGACTGTTGTATTCATTCCTTGGTGTGGTTCTATTGTGATGTCAGAATGGTTTTTACTGGTATTGCTAGGCAGAGTCCTATTTCAAATCTCAATAGTCTAGGCATCCTTATACAGGCTATGCCCACTATAATGATATCAAAATAGTCTGTTTATAGTTTCCTTATATAGGCCAGGCCCATTATGATGATGTCAGGCACTTCCTGTTCCAATATTCCCGCACACGAAGCACCCACCTTACAATTAGTGCTTTACAATTACTGATAAGCAATTTTTTTTAAATTTGCTTGGGTCCAATTCTAACAAATTGGTCAAAACATTCAATTTGGGTACAAGGAAATTGAACCTGAATCAAAAGTGCCGACATTGCCTTAAAAGTTGAGTATGACACTCTGGGCTCTTCTCGGACTGTATCCAACCCCCTTCAAGCTCTTTAATTCCAAGACAGCATTAGTAATGTCCGTTTACCCAAAGACATACATGTCTGTGGGCAAATGGACAGTACCCGATAATGAATAGTTCTATTTTTTTTTTATTAAAACATGGTCCAAAAATGAGCCCTTTTTAGTGAAAGATGCCTTCTTCTCTGTCTTCTGCTCTGTAAAATGGTTGTCACCATTTTGAAAGATTCGTCCAAATTTAATCTCAAAAGATTCGGATTCAACTGGAATCTAAATTTTTGGAAAATAGAAACAAAACTTACAATAGTTTCTATGGTCACTTATAAGATCTGTACTTATGTGGTAATAACACAAATGTCCACAGGGAATATTTATTAACCTAAGTATGCTAGTTTTGTGGTGGAAAAAAGTCATACATTTTGGTTCACACCTGTTTTGCACAAAAATTTGCAACTTTTTTCAAAGTTGTGCTGCGCTCACCAGGAGAGGAGATGGATCCTCTGTAAGTGTTTATCACAGATGAAGTAGAGTAAAGCTCAATATTTCATATCACCTGATATCACCTTGTATTGAGTTATCTGTAGATTTCCATGGGACTGCAGCTAAATATGCTGTAAATGCAAATCTAAAATAAATACTGATAAAAAATTATTACAGTCTTAAGCCAATGGCCTACCTGTGCAACAGCAGTCCCATATTGGCTGGATGTGCTATATGTATGTCTGATCTCTGAACCATATTTATTAAAGTGTTCTGGGGCATCATGCTAAGTGCTGAAAACATTAGTGGTTGTATTTTAGTCTGCAGTACAGTATAAATATTTCAAGAGAACACATTTAACAAGTTATTGCCATTTATCTAAAGAAAGGAGGACTGATTTTACAGGGAATACGTCTTTGTGAAACACTTCTGAAATGATACCATCCAGGACTGAGGATATGAGTCAAGATTGTGATGTTTTCCTCAACTTCTCATTAATAATGCACATTGCCCCTGTTGTTACAAGATAAGAAAAGAAAATAAGGATGTATTCAGACACTGAGGCTGGGTGCAATAACAACTGCATCAAAAACACAGAAAAATACAACAAAACCCAGGGCACAACCATAACATCTGAACATACCCTAAGACTTTCTTTGACTGTGTTCATATATACAGTAGTAGTAGTAGTATTGTAGTAGTGTTTCACCTATACAAAATGTACGCCTTATAACCACATAGGAAAACCACAGCAATTTGTGGTGATTTGGGCTGTCAGCCACAAAATATGAACCTGACCTCATGCTAAGGATATACCAAAACCTTTTGCAGCACTTGGCTTGGGCTGCATCCAGTGGAATACATGGAGTTGTACTCATGGGCTGCAGCTAACACTCAATAGTTAAAAATCAATCAGTAGCACTACAGAAAGTGGCTGTGCTTGGTATCACGCTCAGCCCCATTCACTTCTAGGGGCTGAGCTGCTCCTAAGCCACGTGACTGATCAACATGTCTTCAGTGGCCTAGGGAAAATTGTGAGAAGGCTGTGGTGCTACTGCGAGCGCTGCTGCCTTCTCAAAAAGCTGATCGCCAGGGTCCTGGGTGTTGGACCCCCACCAATCATATACTGATGAACTATCCAGTACACCTATTTTTAGTATGGCTGTTCTGTCCTACCTATGTGTGAGTGAGGCATACGTTGACTGGCAGCTAAAATCCCTACTAGCAACTCATTCAGGAGTAACAATAACTTCAACTTTTATTACAAGGATAGGGTGAACCTGAGAACAGAAAGAGGGAAATACACTTATTATAGTCAATAAACACTTGACAATATGCTAATACATTGCAGAATAACATAAGTATGAAATTAAGGTCACATATAGCATATCATATCAATGTACATGAATGTACAATCCTTCAATCCAAACTAGACTGTCTGATGTACCAGTGATGTACCAGCGATGCCACAAACCCCCAACTGATAACACCTATCTGGGCCTCCACTGCAGACTTCTAGAAATTCATTCATAGCTTCTAATAGGAAAAATAAAGAAATTGCTAACATGGAGTCAAAAGAATAGATGCTGCAGAATTGTTATTACATGGGGAATGCAAGTAGTTACTAAAACCGACTTGTCCGGAGAGGTTCATGTTCTTGCCGGCCATGTGCCAACACTTTTGCTTACCTTTTACTTTTAAGAGCCTAGAAAGGTTGATTTTTCCTATGGTCATTGATGTAGCGGTTAATAAATCTTTATCCATATCTCGGCACCGCGGGGAGGCTGCGCTGTCGCTCTGTGTTTGTCGCTCAAGATTGATGTGCATATGTTTATTTTTCTCGGTGCACTCCTCCAAGCTAGCATTTCTGTTTATTTGCCTTCCAATGTCAAAAACACTTATTAATGTGGATATAAATATGGATATATTTGCCGAGGCAAAAATGCCTCTCGCTGATCTCTGTGTATAGCAATGACCTCATCTCTCTGCCATCTAGTGCCCCTTCATTGACATTGGCAATAGTGATGAGGGGTGCTGACAACTTCTCAGCAAACCGAGTAGAGGCGCTTATACTTCACACAATCTTAACTTTTACACCGACTTTCTTATTTATTAGGACTTTATTTAGGACTATGATTTTCTTTGGATACATTTAGATATTTCTAGTAGGGGGAGCAGTCAGATGAGTAACTTAGAATATCAAGTGCAGCTAGTAGCAAAAAGTAGCAAAAAAACCTATTTAACCCCTTCCTGCCACTGCCGTTTTCCTTTTTTTTTGTTGTTTTAATATTAAATTTTTAAAAAATCTGAAATTTTTTTTCTTTGCATTGCCATGACACCCATAACTTTTTCATATTTCTATAGAGCTGTGTATGAAGTATGTATAACTTTTTCATAATTTTTTATTTCATTTTTAATAGTTTGGACATTCTGGGACGTAGCGATACCTATTATGCTTATTTTTAGATGTACAATGGGAAAGGGGGAGTAATATGAATTTGAAATTCTTTATACTTTTTCTTATGTTTTTAAAAACTTTATGTTCTTAACTTTATTTTTTAACCCTTGGGGGACTTGAACATGCAATCATTAGATCACTTCTACCATAGAATACAATGGCTTACCACTGCAGTCCAGGGGGGAAACAGGCATGTTCCTCTTTCATGAACATACATTCAAACTTTCATACATATTGCACAGTGTGTTAGGAGCTTCTGGATATGGGTTTCCATGGTTGAGCAGTTGGACACACGCCTTAGAACACAATAAGAAATACCAAGTGTTCGCTGGAGAGGTATGGACTATGGAGTAGTGGAAAAGTGTTCTCTGGAGTGAAGAATGCTGTTTAACTCTCTGGCAGTCTGATGGGCAGTTATGGGTTTGGTGGATACCCAGAGAAGACTACTTACCGGACTGTTTATAGAAACTGAAAATTTTGTAGGAGAGATAAGTGTATAGAGATATTTTTATGGTTCGGGCTAAGCCCCTCATTTCCAGTGGAGGGTAAGGTAAATAATACAACATACAAAGACATTTCACACAGTTATATGCCTCTGACTTTTTAGGGAACAGTTTGAGGATGACCTCTTCTTGTACCAGCCTGACTCTGCCCCTGTGGACAATGCAAGGTCCATGAATACGTGTTGACAAGCTTGCTGAGAGGAACACAAGTGACCTCCATGGAGGCCTAATCTTAACTCATCAAACATCTTTGGGATGAATAGGAACAGAGATTATGAGCAAGACCTTCTTTGTTCAGTACCAGTTCCTGAGCTCAGAAATGCTGTATTGGCTGAATGTACACAAATTCCCTAGAAACACTCCAAGTTCTTGTGATGATTCCCAAAAAGGTGATACTGTCATAGCTCCATATTAATGATTTGGAATGGGATATCCAACGAGCTCATATAAAGGTTAGATGGTTAGGTATTCACAATCTTTTGGTCATTTAGTGTAGTTATGGGGCCCCACATTGCACATTACAAAGGGTGAGGGTGTTGTGATACAGAAGAAGCAAGCATAGAGAATTCTAGAAATCTCCTTATGGCTGGGTACCAGAAATGTGAAGTTAAGGGAAAATGAACCCTACACATTATACTTTATCAAATGAATTTATTTAGCAACATAAAAACCTATAAAAAATTGGAATAAGCTCTTTAATTTTTATAATTCCTCCCATCAAACGTCTCTGCATATCTCTCCATCTGGTGTATTTATAGAGGACATGCTCTGAGCCGGCTGCTGCTTAATTGATTTCTAGGGTTTCAGCCTCTTTATGATATAATTTGAAGAAATGGGAATATTCAGTTTACATTTCAGTTATTTTTGATATAAAAGGTATAAAATACACCAACATACACTGTCTTAACTGGAGAATAGCAGCCCTACGGCAACAAATCAATATTTCCTGATAAGCTAGCTAAAATGAAATCAACGCTATGATGGCCATCTGGTAATAATGACCCGTGGTGGGTGTTATGTAGGAATACCACAGATTTCTGATTACACAATACATACATAATAGCTGCTGCACTTTTGTTAGCATTTACTGAATAGTTTGCAGCAGACTGCAAATTTGTTCTGTTGTGTTTTACTATCTTGCTTTTACGCTCATTTAGTTTTATTATTTCATCAAATATCCCATAAATAAGAGGAAAGAATCATTTCACAAAATAAATCTATATATTAAAGGGGTTGTGCAGCAATTTATATTAATGACCTATCCTCAGGTCATCAATATCTTATTGGCGGGGGTCCGTCACCTGGGACCCTTACTGATCAGCTGTTCGAAGAGGAGACGGCACTCCATGCGAGCACCGCTTCCTGGTCATTACACTACGCGTAGTTTCCTGTGGAGTGGCGGCATAGTGAAATTACAAGTACTCGCTCCATTCAAGTGAATAGAGGGGGGTACTTCTAATTACACTGCACTTCTGAGATGAAGTGTAGTGTAATGAACAGGAATCAGTGCTCGCATGGATCACCACCTCCTCCTCAAACGGGTGATCGGCAAGGGTCCAGGTGTGAGACCCCTGCCAATCAGATATTGATGACATATGCTGAGGATAGGTCATCAATATAAATCGCTGCACAACCTCTTTAACCTATAACCCAAACCTACCACATCCTCCCACTTTCTGATCCAGGTGAAGAAAAGAACTTTTAATTAACAAAAGTTTTTACACCAATTTTTTCCTTTTACAAAAAAAAATTGTAGTTGACCAAGCCTCTTTCTCTGCCTTTATAATAATCACCTCTGCCAACAGA
Source organism: Rhinella marina (assembly GCA_900303285.1). Classification (NCBI taxonomy): domain Eukaryota; kingdom Metazoa; phylum Chordata; class Amphibia; order Anura; family Bufonidae; genus Rhinella; species Rhinella marina. The sequence goes on along the minus strand of ONZH01023797.1, from coordinate 149,106 downwards.
AAGATTGTGTAAAATGAGAAATTCTGCTGCAGAAAATATGCCATATATCTTAAATGTGGAGTGAACTGTATATGAATATAATGTACTGTATATGTTGTGGTCTTGTATTGAGTTTTTGGAAAGAGATAGTAGAGTATCATGGGAAAAAATGTTTTCCTGCTGATCCAGCATTGTGCATATTGAGGGATGACAGTTTGATAAATGGTCCAATTGATGATAATGATAGGAGTGTGATGAAGCTTATTTATAGCCAGGAAAACAGTGCCACTAAGAATCATTGGCTGGAGTCTACTAAACAATCTTTTTGGAAAGCTTTTGTATAAGGAGAATAAAAAGGAAAATTCAGACAAAGTTAGCAAAGATGGTCCTTTACTAACTATAAAGAGGTTTTCTGGGATATCCACTATTAAATAGGCTAACACCTTGCCGATTAGCTGTTTGAAGGAGCTGCTGAGTGCCGGACCCAGGAATTGGAAAATCACAGCTCTATACACTGTGTAGTGCCCACACCTGGCTACTGCAGCACTCTTCCTCGTCAAGTGAATAACAGCAGATCTGCAGTAACCAGGCGCAGCCACTACACAGTGTACAGAACTGTGTTGCAGTAACCAGGCATGGCCATTACACAGTTTACAGGCTCTTGTTTCGGCACACAATGGCTCCTTCAAACAAGGATCAGAGGTGTAAGCAGTTGGATCCCATCACTCTTATATTGATGACTAGGGATGAGCGAATTGTATTCGAATGAAACATCTGAAGTCAATTCGCATAAAACTTTGTTCCAATACTGTACGGAGCAGGAGCTCTGTACAGTTTTAGAATGCATTGGCTCCGATGAGCCAAAGTTACTGCTTCGCAAAGTTTTGCGAGACTTCATAAATTAATTTGTACTGTAAAAAAACATTTCCCGAACTTGGGTTCGGTTCCAAGGTACCTCTTGAGTGATTCACTCCTCCCTATTGATGACCTATCCTAAGGATAGGTTATCAATATTAAAGTCCCAGAAACCCCCTTTAATGTTGTTTTTTTTATTTTATTCATGGGGTTTACCCAATTTATAGCTTCTCCAAGAGGCCATACTTTGATAATTATGTTTTATTTTACTGTTTTCTTGCGGCAGCTACTTTTGGAACAGGAAGTGCAGTCATTAAGTTGTTGCTTTTGAATTAGGTTCTCAGAAAGTGACAAGTGACCGATACTTTGTCAGAATGTTCAATCAATAACACAATGACAGTTTTACCATCAGCGACTGAAATTGCTGAGATTCGCTGTTCACTCAAGTGTTGACATCCAAACATAAATTAAAGGGCTGCTCTTTTCTTATATATAGAGTGTTAGAGCAGCCGTCAGAAAACCCCCTCTTATAAGGTAAAGACGGGAACCATTACTAAAGATTAGATGATTAGCTAATCCTTTTAAAAACAGCTAGGCTTCAGAAACTGAATACCAAGACAATCTTAATGGGAATCTGTAACAGTGAAAATGCAATATAACCTGGCAGCAGCATGTAATAGAGCCGGAGGAGCTGAGCAGATTGATATATACTTTTGTGGGAAAAAATTCTGTATGACTCATATCTCATTTATTTATAATTTATATTCCTGCTCTTTCTGGGCTTTGAAGTCCAGGGTCCTATCAGTGATTGACAGCCTTCCCTCTATAACTGTGTATACTGAGATAGCTGTCAATCACTGATAGGACCGCCTCCTTGACTTCAAAGCCCAGAATGGGCAGCAATGTAAGTGTGTAAATTACAGATTTTACTGACTCTTTTCCCACAATACTATATATATATATATATATATATATATATATATAAATATATATATATATATATATATATATATATATATATATATAGTTTATTCAAAGAAGGAACAGCACCTCCTATAGGTGAGAGTCAGGTGCAAGCTACCATGGCTGTTTAATACAATGCAAAAAAAGTAGCAGCACTCTGTATGCACTAAGGGAGATATGGTGAATGTGTGAAAAGGTAAAAAGCATTACTGCTATACTTACTAAAGATAAAGTGGAAGCTCTTAGTGCATATAAATGATCATGAATATGTTGAGCCCATCTACCGACCGACAAGGTGGCTTTTTTTGTATTATATATATATATATATATATATATATATATATATATACATATAAATAAATATATATATATATATATATATATGTATATATATATATATATATATATATATGCTCAGCTCCTCCTGCTCTATAACATGCTGCCTGCAAGTTACATTGTATTTTCATGCTGACGGCCTGTGCTGACGAGGCTAATCAGGCTAATGAGAAGGTGCTCCAGTGCTCCCAAGTGTCAGAGGACTCAGCTGTCAGCTCCACCCATCGTGCAGGCATGCTGGCGTGAACTGCCATTCTTTAGTATAAAAAGGCTAGCACTTGCATGTGCAGGTGCTGATAAATTTATTGTCCTCTGGCTCTCCCTGCTGTTCCATTGCATGTATTGAATACTACTTTGGCTTGGATTTCTGGATTTTGGTATTGTGCCTTCTGGCTATTTGGTATTGTTTTGAACTCCTGGTTCTGACTTTTTGGCGTGTCCAGCTCTTATTGTTTGCCTCTGGCGTATCTTGTATTGCACTGTCTGACTGGCATTTGACCCTTTCCGTACGACTACTCTTTTAGTGTTTGTCTGTTTGTTTGTCCCTGTTTGTGTGTCGCCGATCACGTATTGCAGTATAAGGACTGGTGTCCAGTTGTGGGGTCACTGCCTAGGATGATTGTGTAAGTAGGTAGGTATGGTGGATCAGGCCAGTTTTAGGGCTGCACTATCCCTTTTTGTGTGTGACAGTAGTCATGTTATCCTGACACAGAGGTACTAATCCATAATTATCCTAAATTATCATGGATGGTACCATTAAAGGCTATGTACACCTTTGGGGGCATTTTTTAATTATTGCATTGTACTTATTTTGAGCTAAAAACCATTTTTTCAATTAGTATTTATTAAAACTATAGAACCCTTTTTCTGTGCAAAGCTGTGATGCTCTAGAAGCAGCCTCTGGATTTTCTTTCTTTTCCGTCAGTTGAGGGGCTGATGGGCTCCTTATCTCTGCTCTCGGCCTTAAAAACACTCATTAAAGCTCAATTCTTATCTTACTGATAAGAATGTGGCTTCAATAAGTGTTTATGACCTCTTAGTAATTTAAAGATAAGGGTTATTAGATAATCAGCAGAAAGTGAAAGTGAAATAGGATGCACACAGCTAGAAAAACAGTTAACCCTTTGTGACCGAACAGCTCAATATTTTGAAAATATGATTTTTAGCTAAAATGAGTAAAATGCAATCATAAACAAAAATTATCTCCCAAGGTGTACATAGCCTTTAAACCATTTAGTGCCCAAGATCACTAGAGATACTGAATATTAAACTATAAACTACTCTGTACTATGACCAAGCAATGATCTTAACATATTTTCTCCAATGCTGTAATTGAAATAATTCCCTGCCATTGAAAAGATATATTACTCCATATTAGGTAAAAAGAATACCAGGGAGACATTATCTGTGACTTTGCTACATTTTCTTATTTACAAAATAGTAATAGTCATCTAATTGCCATTTGTCATTAGATTACTTTAATATATCATGTATTTAATATGCATAGAGAAGTGCAGGGTAGACATAGACAATGTATTTCCTGTTACTAAGTTAGTAAAAAAAAATCCATTATTACAAGAAGTAAGATTTTGAAAGAAAAGAGAAAACCCTTCACAACTGTATTAAAATAACAGAACAATAACATAAAATGAGTGGCCAGTATAGAGAATAGTGCTGTCTAGAGATCAATTTATTTACATTGCCTGCAGCGACATCTCTCATTACTCCCATGGTCGTCCCACACATTTTACCTTCACTATTTCTTTGATACCCTGTCTCTCTACTATCATTTTACTATAGCTTTTGTTATTTGTCTTTGTGCTTACCGTACATCTCTTGGGCCGAAAGTTCAACTTGCAAATTGCAACCCTGAGTTGCATTCAGCAGGGATCTTCTAGAGATCTTCTAATGTTCAAAAGTAGTGAGAGTTCCTGCAGACTTCTGAGCTATCGTGGTGTGATATGTAACTCCCATTGGCTTGTATAGGTTTTCTGTAGGCTTTTGTCTCATTTTCTGTGACAAGAGAAGAGAGAATAATAGCATTACTTTTAACTGTAACTTATACACTGACACTCCATACAGAAATGGTCTGGTATTTTGAACATGACATGTTAATAAATCATAATGCAAAAAAAAAAAAACAACATTTGGGATAATTTAACAAACTGGTGTAAATTAGAACCGGCTTAGTTAGATTCCACCTTTCATTTCCCAAAGGAGCTGTCAAAAATGAAAGGTGGAATCTGATTGATTGATATGAGCAATTAAGCCAGTTCTACTTTACACCAGTTTCATAAATGATCCCAATTGTATTCTAATTCAAATGTAGAAATCTTAATAAACATGAAATTGCATAGATCTTGTGAATAGGGATGTTTTGTTCAATGGCCAGTGCAAGAAAGTGATTTTCTTCCCTTACAACCATGTAAACATTTCATTGCTATCCGTTGGACTTATCTTTTCCAAAAAGTAATGATATGGAAGTGAGTGTGGAAGCACTGTATCAACCATCAGATATGACTAAGGAAGTTATCCTGGCAGTCCCCTGGGTTTCACTCATTAATGTCTATACAGGGATCTGGACTTTCCTGCAGGGAAACACCAAGCTGCTACCTCATGGGTGGTGAAGCAATATATACTTTCCACAAGCAGTAAAGTCTTTTTGCTATAAACTTGCAGTACCTTGCTGTCTCTATCCAGCATGGCCTTGATGGTTCCAAACCTTTTAGAATTGTTCGTTCTATTTCGTTCGTCTCTCAGTGAAGTTGTTCTTTGGCAGCTTTTCAGGTGTTTCCTGGATGAGGCTTCTCTTTGGACTTATGTGGCAGAAGCTCACACATGTAGGTTTTGACCCTAGCTCTGCTTAGCTAAGACTCACTAACCAGAGGAGGTGAGACCTACCAATCTCGACAGCAACCTAACCAAGACTGTCAGTGATAACTGTTTTATGTCTATACACAACTATATGGAATACATAACACATAGCGAGATGAGTTGTTAAATCACAACATTTGACTTTTTGCAAACGATTAACCTTTAGCAGTGATCTGCTGGGTCACTGCACCTGCATCCTTGTATCTGACCCCTTTATTTTCTTATTGACAGGTTTTATTTGGGGAGAAATAAAAGAGATGTGGGATGGGGGATTCAACGAATATGTGCATGACTGGTGGAACCTTATGGATTTTGCAATGAATTCCCTCTACCTTGCAACCATATCCCTTAAAATTGTTGCTTACGTGAAGGTAAGAATTGTAAGGTGTTTTCTATTGAATAAAATCTAGTGCTAAAGATTTCTCAGGTAGTTTTGTAGGGTTGTCAGTCTGCATTCACAGTTTGTATTGCTCCAAAGCATCTAAAATAACAAGTAAGCAACTTTACAAATAGTCTTGATAAAAACTCTACCATTTTGTGTATACAGGTCCTATGCAAACATATGTGTCTCCATGATTATAGGGCACAAGCAAACCCTGTGTAGTCTGAACATGCAGTTGTATACTACCCCCTTCCTGGACTTGTCACCACTCCTGACATTGGTACATTCCACTGTAAATGATCATTCTGGAACCTTTCTTATGACTCTATGGTATGTCACCCTTTTATTATTCCTGCTAGACGTTTAGGAATAAATATACAACTGGGCATTACCAAAGTGGGGGGGTTGGTTGGCCATGCACAGTCTACTACATCTAATCAGTGACTGTGCACAAACACCCCCCACTGGTAATGTCCAATTGTAAATTTATTCATAAACTTCTAGAAGGAATAACAAATGAATGGCACAACATAGTAATAAGAATACATGCTCCAGAAATGTTATTACATGGGGAATGCAAGTAATTACTAGAACAGACATGTCAGGAGAGGGGACAGATCCTCTTTAACAAGAAGAAGGGCTGAGATGGAAGGGAGTATGACTGCATTATCAGATTACACCAGGTTGTATTGTAGTCTCTAGCCATGGAGAAGAATAGGAGCTGTAGACAACAAACAGTTGGATATTATAATCAAAACTATTTGCAAAGTTGCTATAGCTCTTGATACAGTAGTTGCAAAGGTGGACATGCCGTTTTAAAGAGGTTATTCTGGTTGTACAAGTTATTCCCTATTCATGAAATATGAACTTTCTACTTCTGAGACCCCCACCAATTACAAGAATGGGGACCCTGTACCATTTGAGGCCTCCCAAAATGAATGCAGTGGCAGGCGGAGAATGTGCACTGCCGCCCCATTCATCTGTATAAGAGGATCAGAAATAGCGGAGTGCTGTACTCGGCTCCAGAACTCCTATAGAGATGAATTGAGCAGCAGTGCGCATACTCCACCTGTCTCTTACATTCATTTCAGTGGAAGGGGAGGGGGCAAGTTCTCGTAAACAATAGGACTCCCCCTATCTACCAGTTATCCTGTGTATAGGAAATAACTTGCCACAACCAGAATACCTCTTTAAATTCTGACACAAGATACAGTTTATTACTTGTGCCACTGCCCCATTCATAAGAGACAGACATAATTACAGATGATTTGGGCTATATTTACTACTGTGTTTAAAGGACATCTGTTAGCAAATTTGTACCTATGACACTGGCTGACCTGTTACATGTGCATTTGGCAGCTGAAGGCATCTGTGTTGGTCCCATGTTCATATGTGTCTGCATTGCTGAAAAATGTTTTAATATATGCAAATGAGCCTAGAGGCTCTGCTCTCTCTGCAACTGCCGCGCCCTCTGCACTTTGATTGATGACTTTACATTGCCCGGCCCTGCCAATCAAAGTGCGCAGCAGTTACAGGGAGAGCAGATCCTCTATTTGTAATGACAACGCCCCCGTTGCTCCTAGAGGCTCATTTGCATATATTGAAACTTCATTTTTCTCAGCAATGTGGGCACATATGAACATGGGGCCAACACAGATGTTTTCAGCTGCCAATGTGCATCCATGTCCAATAGTGTGACAACCAGTTTCATAGCTACAGTATAAGAAACTGCTGACAGATACCCTTTAAGTCCATATTCCATACATTTTTCGAGGTGCCATGTTACCCCTGTTTTACAGTGTTTTTCTCCATTCCAGTAGGGGTGTAAATCTGAAACACAATATGCAGCTGTGGATATATTCAGTCTCCACTGACTTTTATTGGGTAAATAAAGTACCAGTTTAGAGCATGGTGCAAACATGGAAATTTCCATCTGTCTGAAGCTTTGCTTTGACTAACATGATATCCGCATTGAGGATCTTCCTAATATTTAACTAATCCTTTTACTAGAACGATTACATATTCTTGTGTGGACAAGGCCAACACTTTAATTAGCAGTGGGTGATAATGATCAATGTGTCCAACCTATGGCTTCCGGGGTCAGACAGCCTGTCTCCTTGCTAGATGCTGTGCTTGTATTAAAAATGTAATATTTCTGACTGAGCCGGTTGAGATTTTAATCTACTTGTTGTTTGACCTTGTAAAGTGGGCATGTGGAGATAAGTCAAATGCAGGCCCTTCAGTGCAAGTAAAGGATGACATTTCCCGAGGAAGAAGGGCTATGCTACCATTGATTAAATTCACCATTTGGCACAAGCCGTAGGACAGTTTCTGTGTGACTCAGCCTGGATAATTTACAAGTTGTTCCTGTATTTATTCCCTCAGTACAACGGCTCAAGGCCAAGAGAGGAATGGGATATGTGGCACCCAACGTTAATTGCCGAAGCACTCTTTGCAATATCCAATATCCTAAGCTCCCTGCGCCTCATCTCACTGTTCACAGCAAACTCCCATCTTGGCCCTCTACAGATTTCATTGGGACGGATGCTGCTGGACATTCTCAAATTCCTCTTTATCTATTGCTTGGTGCTTTTGGCTTTTGCCAATGGACTAAACCAACTCTACTTTTATTATGAGACCAGTGCCTCTGAGGAACCCAACAACTGCAAAGGAATACGCTGTGAAAAACAGAACAATGCCTTCTCCACGTAAGACCACCTTTTGTCCTCCATAGATGTTTCTCATTATGTTACTATATATATGTGTGCATTGTATATATACACAGAAATAATATGTTTCAAATATCATATCAGCTAGCAATATGTCTTCTACTATAGTCTGTCATTCTCTGGCTGCTCTTGATTTATTCCCACCGCAACTGGAAGTGAGCTGGTGATGGAGATTTAGGAAGCCATAGATATCAATCATTACTCCTCAACATTAGGGACATTAGGACAATTTACAAAATTAAAGGTCACAATGAAACAAGGACATATGCGGCCCCTAATATCAGATATTCGGCTGTAATCCAAAAGCCATAGTTATGTGTGACGACTTCCATACTTTTTACAATACAGTGCTGTTTAACCCCTTTAGGAACGGCCTATTTTAGGCCCTAAAAACAAATCATTTTTCAGTTTTTTTTTTTTTAATAATTTTATTCCAAGAGTCATGAAATTTTTATTCTTCTGTCAATATAAATGACACGTATTTTTCACTATTTTTCACTATTTTGTTGTACATATATTACATCTATAATGCTTGAGGAACAATTACCAGTAGTACTTAAAGGGCATCTGTCAGCAGATTTGCACCTATGAAACTGGATGACCTGTTACATGTGCTCTTGGCAGCTGAAGGCATCTGTGTTGGTCCTATGTTAATATTTGTCTGCATTGCTGAGAAAAATTAAGTTTTAATATATGTAAATGATCCTCTGGGAGCAACGGGGGCGTTGCCATTACAACTTGAGGCTCTGCTCTCTCTGTAACTGCTGAACCCTCTGCACTTTGATTGACAGGGCCAGACAGTGAAAACATCATCAAGCTTGATCTTGTCAATAAATGTGGAGAGGGTGCAGCAGTTGCAAAGAAAGCTGAGCCTCTAGGTGTAAAGGCAACGCCCCTATTGCTCCTAGAGGCTCATTTTCATTTAGTAAAAAATAGTTTTTCTCAGTAATGCAGGCACATATGATCATGGGACCAACATATATGCCTTCAGCTGCCATGCCAAACTGTGACCCGAGGAGGCCTCCCTGTAGTGAATCAATCAGAGCACACATTACATCAATGCACTTCTGTGGGCCTTTTAAGGCAATATTGCATACCCCAATGTGGCAGACAATTGTTGGGAGGGAAGCGTTGCGATTACATGCAGTGATCTCCTCCGCAGCATGGGGAGGAGTGATCGCTATGCCATCACTCATCCCCATGCTGTACAGTGATTTGCTGGCAGCAGATCGTTATTAGATACCATGATCTACTGTCTGCAAATGATCATTTTTTGACATGTCAAAAGATTTGGATTGCCCGATGATCAAGCGTTTGCTCATTCATCGGACATTCGGTGGCAGTATTACACTGCCAGATATTCACTAAAGAGCATCCTTGCCGAAAAATCAGTGTAATACATGCTTTAATCTTGCCTATCAAGAGAAATATAGACCTTTGTACTGTTATCCCAATTCTACCCCTAGTATTAATGATGAGGATTATCCTTCAGATAACATCTTCTCCTCACAGCAGTACATTGACAATGGGTTACCTATGTATATAGGAGATTTGATCAGAATTACAAAGTAAAGTGAAAAAACTAAATGCAAATTTTCTATGAATATCAATTTCAATAAATGCCCCTTTCTGGACATGTCCATTTAAATATCATATAATGAACGCTGGCCATGATTGCAGGGACTGAACTTCTCAGGAAACAAAGTAGAAACGTACCGTAATTTATGAAAACAAAACGTAAGCAAAAGGAAATTGTTATCTTCATAGGAAAATATTAAGAAGCAATAAAATATAATATTTCACCATCATTCCATCGGCAGTGAAGGTCAATGCATTACATATTCCCTCCCCACTACGGCACCGCCATATATCTCACGTGTCTCATAACTGTGTAGCATCACCCCTGCAGAAAGCAAGCAGTTTATCAAAGCTTTTATAGACAGTTGCTGATTTATTGCATCTAAACTGCTCATAGCCTCCTCGTTTGGCTGACAAACGACTACAATGTTAATAGAAATGACATCCCAGCCATTATCTATGGCTGCTGCATGGAAGTTATTTTCAAAGGCTCGTCTTCCACAGGAGGCTAGCCGTAATCATGCATTGTAATTGTACTGCAAACAGTGATAGAGAACATTCATCCCCATAACTGAAATGTAACATATTGCATAGTGATGAAGCACGCAGGGCCAGTGCTAACCATCACAGGCAATCTAGAAGTAAGGATAAAAGTCCTTTAAAGATTCTCCTGTACTTTTATATGATGGCCTATCATCAGGATAAACAATCAATATCAGATCACTTCGATGGGAGCAGCGCTGCAGCGACCTTCTCCATCCAGCTGGGTGGTTCCTGCAGAAAACCTAGTTGTTGGACCCCCGCCAATTAGATATGCTGAGGATAGGCCATAAGTATAAAAGTACCAGAAAACCAGGCTATATACACCTTTGGAGTCAATTTTTGTTTATGATTGCATTTAACTTATTTTTGGCTAAAAATCATATTTTCAATTGGTCTTTATTAAAAATATTGAGCTGTTCATTCACAAAGGGTTAAATGTTTTTCTAGCTGTGTGACTGGTACTTTCGCTTTTACTTTGTGCTGGTCATCTAATTACCCTTATCTGTAAACTACTGAGAGGTCATAAACACTTATTTAAGCCACATTCTTATCAGTAAGTTACGGTTTGAGCTTTAATCAGTGTTTATAATGTGAGAGAGAAGAGATAAGCTGTCCTTCTGCTCCTCAGATGACGGAAAAGACAAAAGACCCACTGGCTGCTACTACAGCATCTCAGTTCTGTACACAAAAAGGATTCCATATAGCTAATAAAGACCAATTGAAAAAATGATTTTTAGCTCAAAATAAGTACAATGCAATAATTTAAAAAAATTGCCCCTAAAACTTGTCCATAGCCTCTAAGGGCTCGTTCACACGAATGTGCCGTGTTTTGTGGTCCACAAATTGCGGATCCGCAAAATACGGATGCTGCCCGTGTGCCTTCCGCAATTTGCAAAACGGACAAGAATAGGACATAATCTATAATTTTTGTGGGGCCACGGAATGGAGCAACGGATGCGGACAGCACACAGAGTGCTGTCCACATCTTTTGCGGCCCCATTAAAGTAATGAGTCTGCACCCGAACCACAAAAAATGCAGCTCGGATGCGGAACCTAACCACGGTCGAATGAGCCCTAAGTCATAGGATTTTATAGGAAGAAATGGAAATTATTATGACAAACCCTGTAGCAGTTGTAAGTGAGAATGGGGGTCAGCAGTATATTACAGTGGGCACTCACAAGTGGTGACACATAGCTCCTATGTCCGCTCCATAATGGTACAAAGAAACATGTCAGAACATTGCATAGGTCCCATTGATTTCTATTTGAATAATGGTAGCATAATTTAGAGATAAAAACCTCCCTAAATTAATATATATTACTGTGGGAGAGCTCTATCTACTTGTCTTCTGTCAAGATGTTTAAACTTATGGTAGCACTTAAAGGGTTGTCCAAGTTAAGTAAAAATTCAGGCAAAATGCTAAAATAAAACAATCGATACTCTCCCTTTTTCTCTCCTTATCTGCTGCTCATGCTGATGTTTGCTTCCCTGGCTGTAGCCAATCAGTGGCCTCTGCAATGATGTCCTAATGACCCGCATGCTTGTAACGTCACCACTGCTGCCAGGAAGTTGACATCAACATTGGGAAGGATTGGAGCTCAGTGCTGGAGACAGTGGTCAGAAAATGCATTAGTATCAATTCATTTATCATTATTCCACATTTACAAGGCCGCCCGAGTTTTTAACTCCGACAAACCCTTTAAGAGTTTATGTAGTAAAGACACTCCTTAGAGTTGTCAGCGTGATATAAATCTAGAAGAGCAGTGAAAGGGGAGATCTCTGGATCCATGTGAGGTACAGGGCTGGTTCTAGCTTTGTTAGAAAGAGACTGTCATGTACTGTACTATATGATGTCTGATTTTCCTTTTTTACATCAATGATGCCCCCATTGTCTGATACCTACAACGAGAACGGAGCAGGGAAATTAATGGAGGGCGCACAGCGCATGCACAGCTACCCTCCATTCATTTCAATGGGGCCATTTCTGTCTGCTCCATAGAAATGAATGCGAGCAGGGGCCGAGCATGCGCAGTGCACTCCCATTCGCTTGTATGGGAGCAGTGGGGAGCAGCGCTTGGTGGTGGCGGACCCCAGGAAACCCGGGGTCCTCCAGCCACGGCTCTCTCCTCTCCGTTCTTCTTGTAGGTGTGGGTCCCAGAGGTGGGACCGGCACCTATTAGACATTTGGGGCATATCCTAGCGATATGCCCCGATTGTGTGTGATGGGAATACCCCTTTAAGCAAATGAGCAGCGTAGAATGTTAAACCAAAAATAACATGGTGATAAAATAACACTAAAGCCGAAAGCTAAATGCTGTTTTACCAGTCTGGAACATTTGCTGCATGATCCTGGCACAGACAATCTTCCTAGAGAAACCACAAGGGTTAATCTCCTGTGATTGCTTCAAATTTTCGGCTTGTGGTCCTCTGAGGGGAAAGGCTTATCATAGAGGTGGGGGTTGAATTATATTATTTGTCCTACTGCAAACAGAAAACAGCAGGAAGGCTGCTGCTCCAGCCACTTGTCTTACAGCCAGACACAGGATGGTTAAGGAGGATGAGGGGGGACATGGTTGATCACTTGGGACAGACACAGAGATTTTACATAGTTGTATTGTACTGTTATACAAATCAATATGGGTTCAAAGGACAAAAGGAGAATAAGAGAAAATGCTGGGGTATTTGTTCAACTTGCATTTTCTGGATTTAGTGTTCATTTTAAACGTGTACATTCAATTTAATGTTGCCCATACCCCTTTAAAGTACAAAATTGCCAGGAGTTCTACATCTCTAAGTGTCTCTGACGCTACAACTTGGCTGCTTTGTTTGTATAGATCCCTTCCCTCGAGAAACGATTGCTAACATAAACAAGCATTTCATGCTATGAATAGATGAGGGGTTAAGCGTCGCTCATTCAGCTTGTACAGACACAGGCAGAATCCTGCCAAATTATGTTCTCTCCTTTAAATGGCCACGAAATAACATGACGCAGGATGTCTCCACAGACCTTTGTCACTTTAGCTTGCAGTTTCCAAGGAGAAACCGTCTGTGCTGACAAGTGAACCTTGTTTCCAAATCTGCACCATCACAAACTGTTCCGAGCAAAGTGAGCAGACACACGGCACAAAATATCAACCTTCAGCAAGGCAGCTCCAGAGACGACTAAGAGAAGATGGCAGGCCACTCAGCCATGGCAAGCAGGGGGATGCTGAGCCTACAGTTTTACTAAGTTACCTGCTGGTCAGCAGTAATGTCTCCAAGACAGCTGGTTTATGACAGTGTGCAGTGTAATGTAAATCACAGCAATGCACTGTATTCAATATCTGCACGTTATATACAACTTAGGAATTATTACATTTAGATCCTCCACCTAGGTACACCTTGGGCTACACATGTAGTGGTAACACCAGTTAAAGGGAATGTGTCATCAGAAAACTACCTATTGTTTAAATCACATTTTTATGTTTAACATATTTTTAATTTTTAATGATGTTATTTTAAATTTTCCATGTTAATATCTATGTTTAAATATATACCATAAAATCCTGCTGTTTTTGTTCTGGCCACTAAGCCTAATATTAGGCGGCACTTCTAACTCTGTACGGATCCCTTTACTGTAGTTATCTGCTTATCTGTCATTCTAATCCTGACTGTAATGATATCACCTCTGTGTATAGATAAGACAACATCCACCATTCACAATAGGTGATATCACAGCTCAGCTACTCCCTCCTGATCTCTGAACAGATCACAGAGCATACCTAGAAAACTCTCCCATAGAAGTCAATGAGAGATTAGAAAAAAAAGAAGATGTGTTACTATCTGGTTTGACCTGGCATTTGGGTGACACATTTCCATGTCTACTTGTTTCGTCTCCATACATTGTTTATTTCCTGGAATCATGGCTGCAGGTAACAGCTGATCGTGCAGGTGTTGAGTATTGACCCTGACTGATTTCATATTGATGACCTATCCCATGGTAATCTCCAAGGCCAATCCAACCTTGGAAATAGCTTGGTTCAAATCAGTTAAAACAAGCTGTCAGAAAGAAGGACATGTTGTGCCTGTTAGAACTTGTAATGTATATTAGGCAGATGAGTGTTCCTACACTTCTGACCCTGGTTCCTTATTTAGAGCTATATTATAATTATTTTGCACACCTCAGTCCATCGGGATGTGAAGCATTTTTTTCCCACAAACAAGTTCATTATTCTTTTGCTCCCACTGAGTTCATGGTATATACTTTTTTAGAATGGTGCCAAATGGAACTTTACCAATAAGACCATGTGGTACTGAAAGTATAGTCATCTGTTTAAACCTATGAAAAAACAACTTGATGTGGGAAGAGCAGGCATCACCTGCAGTTTGAGAGGTAAAATATACTTAAAGAGGTTATCTCGTGATTAATGTAAAAAATTAAAATCATACAAAGCTCTTTTTAACAAAGCTAGAACCAGCCCTGTACCTCACACAAATCCAGAGATCTCCCCATTCATGGCTTCAATTGTTCTGCTACATTTATTTTAAGCTGTCAGCTTAGGAAGAATGTCCTTTCTCAGAGGGAGTCCTTCCTACTGCAGCTCCTGACAGCTGAAGGATGGAACTGAGCATGTGTTTCTGTCTCAGGGAGCAGGACAGAGAAATTAGAAAAAGATCAAACAGTAGGTGGCGCTATGTAGAGAGTGTTCATTGAATAACTCGGTAGCTATAATACATTTTTAATTACAATCACAATAATATTTTAATCCAGGTGCTGGTTTGAAAAAATTAGAAAATGTTTTCAGTGACAGCCTCTTAAAATTATATATATATATATATATACTCACATACATATTATACTACATACAAAGAATAAATAACGTAGATGCTCCTGGCAAGCACCTTACATGAATAATGAATGTCTTCTTGTTTTGCTATATTACAGCCTTTTTGAGACCCTGCAATCCTTGTTCTGGTCAGTGTTTGGTCTCCTGAACTTGTATGTCACCAATGTGAAAGCACGTCATGAGTTCACAGAATTTGTTGGTGCCACCATGTTTGGAACATACAACGTGATATCTTTGGTTGTGTTACTCAATATGTTGATAGCCATGATGAACAACTCCTACCAGCTGATTGCCGTGAGTACCACTTTCCCTTCCTTTTGGTCTGAATAAAAGGGATTATATTTCACTGAAGTAGCCTACAGCTAGGTCTGATAGGTGAATGGGTAATGGCCCTCTACTGTACCATTTCATAGAGAAGCATATAGGGGGGATTTATCATGAGGGGAAAATTTAAAGTCAGTTTTGTGTCTGTGTTGGAGTACTTTATGCCACATTTATGAAATGTCTCATGATACTTAATAAACCCTATTTTTGTGACGTTTTGAGAATTTTTCCAAAATTCTGGAGTGAAGGTATGATACATCAGGGCCTATATTCTGTACAAACCCAAAAGCAAAAAACATCACCTCTAGCATTGCTTTTACATATGACATCCAACAGAGGCAAAGTTTTGAGGCAAAGTAGTTATAAAACTTTCCTACTGCCCCTCAGTGGGCCATTAGTAAGTCATTGCCCAGAGCAGCTTCTCTTAATGGCCTAAATCTCATCTTCATTTATTTGAAGTGAGCACTGACATTTACAGGAGCACAGCCAGTAATGAATTTCATTCTGTCCCTTTCCAAAGTGACTTTTTGTTCATATGGAGTTGTGTGCATTATTTGTTCCAGATTTGCCTGAGTTAGGCTAGTTTCACATATGCGAGATCTGGCAGAAAACAGCCTGCTGGAGCTCTCTGGACGGTTAACTATTAACTACAATGGGGTCTGGCAGAGATCTGGCCACTACCCGGCAAATATGCTGAGAATCGGCTGGACAAAAAACTCGAACTCCGTTATACAGGGCCAGCAGGCATTCCGGTACTTCCGGGAAAGCTGGATCCAGAGAGCTCCGGCAGACTGTTTCTGCAGAGCAGAGATCTCTTACTGCATATGTGAGCCTAGCCTTAGCGATGCCACATGCAAAAATAAAAGTATAACTGGAAGTGTCATGGCTCGGTTTTTAATGCAGTATCTAATATCGACTACGGTTTCCACCATTTTGGTAGATCTACTAGCAATTTTTTGGGGCCCAACCTGGTATTTCTTGGCAAGAGGAGCGGATATGACAGGTTGAAACCCAAGCTTCCTCTAATAGAACATATAAGACTTGGTCAGATTAGTAGGCCTAGTTTGGTTTCAAACATTTTTGGTAGAAGAAAATGTTCTGCCTGCAGGACTTTTTCCTGCCAAATAATAAGGCCTAGGCTACACTGCGACTGATCGATTTTAGCTATTGGATGACAGCTGCAGTCCACAAAATTGCATTCAACTCATTTGGACTGGTGCTGTAGTTTAACAGTTAAAATCAGCTGCGCTACAAAAAGTCACAGTGTAGCCCTAGCCGTATGGATACATGATGGAATGAAGCTTTTTTTTATATGAAAGTCAATGGATAAGGAATTTAAGTGGATCATGTTCCATTTGAATCCATCAATTGTTCTGTTTAATGGATTCATTTTTTCAATTTTTTTGTTCTTCTGATGTATCAGAACAGAAAGCACAATGCAGATGTGAACAAGCCCTTACAGTGAAATCAGGGAAGAAATGAAGGTCAGCCAAGCTCATGTCTTCTAACTTTCATCATGCCGTAGACATGCCGTCTACATTGTAGCAGTGGTGCAGTGTAATTCCATACACTTGAATGAGAGAAGAAGCTGAAATTATCCTAAACAGCCACTATAGAGTAGATGGCATACAGGTAAACACTGAGGAAGACACAGCACTCACACTAGCGCGACAACCCCTTCAAACAGCTGATCGGCAGGGGCGCCAGGAGTCAGACCCCCACTGACCTGAGGTCATCAATTTAGCGAAGCCAGAATACCCCTTTAATATATCCCAGGGGGCCCTATACTGCTGTCCAGTTACAGGACGGGATAAGCACTTTGACCCAAATCAAATGTATCATGGCCAGGGCAGGACTGGGACTAAAGATCACCCCTGACACCTAAACCTCACCAGATCACATACAACATTACCCCCTGCTCCTATCACTGAAAAATAGCAGTGCTCAACATAAACTATGGTAAATTTTGCTGTACGTGGTCACATCCCTTACTACTCAGACCTGGTTTACCAGTCACCAGAGACACTGTCACTACATACACTGTGCAATGTGCAAGCACTACACTACATTCGACATACACTAAATACAGTATACACACACTACACGTAACCACTACTTAAAACGTACCACTAGCAGGCATCCCTCAGTTCAGTCCACACCAACATCACTAACAATAGGGCTTGGGGTACACAATGACATGTATAGTGCGACATAAAATTGCAATATTGCATTGCAGTTGCAATGTTACATGTGAACCCATACGACTGTGATGCAAAAGGCGCAAGACATCCAACACTGTTGGATTTTAGGTTGCAGGTTGCAAGACGCACAGGAGTGCACCACCAATGAGGCCAGGTAAGGCGATCACTTCAGGCAGCCCCAGATGGAGTCAAGGGGGGGCAGCTCAAGGGCCATGGGCAATGAGCGCTTTCATTGTTGCACAGGGGTTAGGTTAAGAAACTGGTATTGGTGGGGGCCGTGTTTCAGTTTTCACCTCAGGCAGCAGAAAGGCTAGGTGCACCCCTGAAGACACAATTAACTTCGCCATCTTAGTCCACAATGCGAGTCACAGGACTGAACTGCCTGTGAGCTTTATACGGTTCGGCTAGGTTTTTTTACAGGCAAATGGGAGCTGTAAAGTAGTTGTGTGACAGCAAGTTGCAGACAAAGCGCAGCCGTAAGACTGCTCCCCATGTTGTCCTCTTTCTCACCTCTCCCCATGGACCCCCACCCATAGACTATATCTCATTACTTCCTTATCTCATTACTTCCTTACTTATCTCATTACATTCCTTTGTTACATGCTCCCTATGGTTCCCCCCTTTCACACACTGCTCTCTGTGACCCCTCCCCCTTTTTTCACATACTGGCCCCCTTGGGGAACCCCTCTTTATCATGTACTGCTCCTCATGGTGACCCCCTCTTAGGCCTAATTCGCAAAACATTAATGGGTTCACAAAAAAAACTGGATGTAACACGGACACCATTCATATTTTGAGGATCAGCATTTTGCGGACCATGATCATGTGCATAAGGCTTTACTTACACAGAATGGTCCCTATGGTGACTTCCTCCACCTTCCTCTGGGATGTGTCCTCCTCCTCTGTGGTGCTGGTGCAAGACCCTTGGCACGTGACATCGATGTCACCAGAGGTCCTGCACCCACGTGTTGTTTTTTTTTGCCATGATATTTGCATAATTGACAGGGTATTAATGCAATTTGCATAGAGCCACTTTATTTCAAGTGTGATTCTATGCAAATTACAGTAAAAATTGCAGCAGTTTTGCCACAATTGTGCACACATCTTGGCAAAACTGCTCTTTAGAGACAAGTGGCCCACAAAATGACTGGTTCACTGGGAATCTGCATGGAACTTGATTATAGTAACTGGTGTGGGACCCATGATATTTCAAGGGGTTATGCGATGATTGATGGAAAAAATTGAAAATCAGACATCATATAAAACATGACAATCTCTTTCTAACAAAGCTAGAACTAGCCCTGTACCTCACATGTACCTCATCCAGAGATCTCACATTCACTGCTCCAATTGTTCTACTAGATTTATTTCAGGCTGGCAGCACAAAGTGTGTCCTTTCTCAGGGGTGTGTTCTTTCTGCTGTACTTCTTTCCCTGTAACCGTCACAGCCACAACAGAAGATATGGCTGGTGTCAGTTGAATATTTAAATTGAGTACGTGCGACCACCTGAGTGAGATAGACGGAGAAATACAGCAGATGTCACTGTGCAGATACATTTTGAGTAGCTCAGTGGCTATACAACATTTTTAATTGTATGCTTTTACAAAAGTATTCAGATCCGGGTGCTGGATTAAAAAAAACTGTAGAATATTGTGCATGGTACAACCCCTTTAATGCGAGGTCACTCTCATGGTAAGCTGTACGTGAACTAGTCAATAAAATAGAGAAAACCACAATCCTAGAGGCAGGCTTGCCAACAGGGGCGGACTGGGAACTTAAAGTGGCCATGGAATAAAATACTAAAAGTGGCCCTGTTTTGTAGTCTCGACCAAAGTGATGGAAGGCAGGGCCAGCAATACCATATTGGCACATTATACCACCCCAACAGAGCCAAATACCACAGTCCATAATAAAATACTGCCAGCAGCACAAAATACATCCCCAAAAACTTCCACTGGCTGGGCATGAGGAGGGTCCAGGCAGCCCCCTCGGCATCAGCCCACCAGGAAATTTCCCCTGGTTGCAAACCATCCAGAGATTTCTGGACAGCCCTTAAAAATAGGCAACTTTTTTCCTGTGTCTGTGAAAAAAAAAATGTGTCCGTGATTTTTTTTGAGGCTGGTGGTACTTGAGGAGATTATTTTGGATGTAATTATCATCATTTTCCAGCTCACAGTAAATGCAGGGGATGAGTTCCTATAAGTATATTGAGCTATAGACATGTATTACTTTGAATCTTTAGCTTTCATTGTGGTTTTCGAATTTGTACATGAAACATGTTGGCTGTCCATGATTTTAGGATCAGTTGTGCAGAAAAAAAGAAAAATTCTAGTTGGCAATCCTGCCTAGAGGTGTAACTTCATCTGTGCTGCTTCTAAAGAGAGCAGTTCTGATTGTAATACACAAGCGCAAAGCCATGCAGTTTCAACAGAGGTGTAAATTGGTATCATAATGCAAAATAGGATCAGATATGAAATCTAGCTTAGAGTCTTACGAAGCACCCTATAATGAGTGATAATGAAGAAGGCCTCAGCACCATCTGTCATATACTTACAGGGTGTTCATAGCCTAGCAGGTATCTTCTTACAAAAACACAGCCTGTCCGCAGCATGTAAAGAGAGAAGGTGTTATTCAATGATCACCTTAGTATTGACATTTCACACTGGGAGGAAGTCAGAGTAATTATATTGAACTGGCTTGCCTGAAAAACATAGCTCATGCATCTTCCGTAGTATATGTATTCTCTCATCCAGGATCGGTTCACAGCCTGTATAGAGACAGCATCAAACAGATCTTCATTTCTGCTTGGCTTCGTTTAATTGCCTGACCTCGTTTGCATGAACAACCAAATAATACCTTTTTTTTCTATTCTCCAGTAGCCATCTATTATAACATATGGACATATTCTTATTGGCACACTTCCCGTGCTCATTATTTGTTCAAAATCAGGATGACGGCTAAAAATACAAAATGTTATCAGAACAAATTGTCTCTTTAGAAGGAAAATAAAATGTTAAAGGCAAAAATAATGACCGTTTTTTACTGGCAGGATAACATGTTCATTGGGAACGTGCTCATTGTGATGATAATTTTTCTTTTATGAACTTACTCCCTGAAGTACGTGTTCCTTTCTTGAGTGGTTGTAATTCTGATAAAAACAAGCAAGTCTCAGGAAACGTCCAACTTCCCACCTTGTCCTCAGCTTACACAGGCTGTTTACCCGTGACTGCTACGCTGGAGCAGAATATAAGCTGCCATAAACATTGGTCTGGATTCGGTTGATGGACCATCAGGTCAACAGTACAGAGTTGCAGTTTAAGTTAATTCAAAGTCAAGTTAAATGCTGTGGTTTATAGGTAAAGCAGTTATATTTCTATGAATTGTGTAAACCCAAATGTATAGGCAGTTACATGGTTAACATTGGTTTACTGGTTCGGTTGTCAAGGTCCGCCTCCTGGTTGCCAAGTCTAGTCTGAGGAGAGCTGCAGAAAGGACGTGAGAGAGAGAGTCTCTACAGACCAGGGCTCCAGCTCAGAAAACAGTTATCTCTGAGGCTTCATCTGCCTAAGAAACAACTTCAACACCAAAGTTCTGCTAACATCAGTGAAGTAGAGCCCAATTACAGCAAGGGACTTTGTTGCTATAGAGAAGGAATATTGCTCAAGTACCTTTGTTACAAAGTTAATACAATTGAAAAAAAAACATATGTCCATCAAGTTCAACCAAGGGATAGGAGGGAACACAAATTTTAGGGAAGGAAGCAAGATTTCTACACATTTTCATAAGAATTATTGTAATTTACTTTTAGCAATTCATCTAAACCCTTTTTTAAACTGTCCACTGTTCCTGCTGTGACCTCACCCTGAGGAAGTCTATTCCACAGATTCACAGTACAGCATAGTTTTTGGTATGAACCATTTATATATTTGTATAGGTTAATCATGTCCCCCATTTAGACGTCTCTTCTCAAGAATAAATTAATGTCATTCTTTTAACCTTTCCTCATAACTAGGAACCTCCATGCCCCTTATCAGTTTAGTCGCTCTCCTCTTTATTTTTTTCCAGCTCCAGAGCATCCTTTCTTTGGACTGGTGCCCAGAACTGAGTATGCACCAAAGTTTTAAAAAGCAGTAACATTACATCCCTGCCCCACGAGTCCATGCCTCGTTTAATGCATGACAATATCCTGGTAGCCTTAGAAGCAGCTGATTACAGCTGGTTGTTATTTAATCTGGGATCTACAAGGACACCCAAATCCTTCTCTATAAGTGACTCTCCCAGTGTTACATCCCCTAGGACATATGAAGCACAGAGATTATTACTACCAAGATGCATAACTTTACTTTTATCCACATTGAACCTCATTTGCCAAGTTGATGCCCAATCACTCAGAGTGTCCAAGTCAGCTTGTAGTTTATGGACATCTTCCAGACTGCACTGTAATACATAGGTTAGTGTCATCTGCAAAAATAGAAATGGTGCTATTAATCCTATCCTCGATATCATTAATAAATAAATTAAATAATAGAAGACCCAGAACTGAAACTTGGGGTACAATACTTACCCGGGACCATTCTGAATAGGAATCAGTGACTACAACTCTCTAGATATGGTCCTTTAGCCAGTTTTCAATCCAATTACAAACTATACTTTCCAAGCCTATAGACCTTACTTTACCTATTAAACGTCTATGAGGGACAGTATCAAAAGCCTTTGCAAAATCCAGAAACACTACTTCCATAGCTGCTACTCACCTCCTCACAAAAACAAATCAGGTTAGTGTGACAAATTCTGCCCTTGGTAAACCCATGTTGGTTATCACTTATAATATTATTTACAGTTACATACTCCTGTATATAGTCCCTTAAGAGTCTTTCAAACATTTTCCCACAACAGAAGTTAAACATATTGGTCTATAATTACCTGTGAAGGACCTAGATCCTTTTTGAATATGGGCACCACATTTGACCAGCATCAGTCACTTGGCACTGTACCAGTACCTAGAGAATATTTAAAAATTATAAACAGGGGCACAGCAATGACTGAACTGAGCTCTTTAAGAACTCTTGGGTGTAATCCATCTGGACCCCGAGCTTTGTTCACATTTGCCTTATTTAACTTAGCTTGGACCATATCTACAGTTATCCAGTTGAGTATATTACTGGATGTACTAACAGCCCTGGCACCACAGATATCAGTTCCTTTCGCTTCTTTTATATATACATAGCTAAAAAGCCTGCCACACTTTGATACATATTGGCCATCCAGATCTTAAATCTGCACCTCTCAGCTCCAGAACTGCAGGAAATGAGAACAAGATGCTGCTTATGGCTATTGGGAATGCTTGTAAAGTGTTCTTAAACAGGGAGACGTGGAATACTACAACTGTTCTCGTTGTCTATATAGAGCCATTGGAGAAAATAATGCATACTGTTGTGCTATTGCTGCAGCTGATATTGCAACCCTCTCCATCAACTCAGTAAGGAGACTTCATTTGTTCCAACCTCAATGGCTGATCATTGCCTTCATATTCTGTCTGCCCTGTATCTATACTTTTGGTCTATACCTGGCCAAACACTCACCTAACACCAAGGGCGCTCTAGCTACCACCAGACAGGATTTCAGGATTTGAACCCAGGGACTACTGTATCCCAGGTTGCAGCTCTTCCAACTGAGCTATACAGCAGTATATGAAGCCTACAGTTTTCTGGGCCTCTAGTTTCAGTTCCCGCCTCCCTGGTTTGCTCCACCCCGTTCCCTGATTGAACATCCTATTTAAGCCCACTTCCTGCCTTGTGAGATTATTGTGCTCTCATCCTGTAATCAAGCTAGTCTCTCCTGCTCTGCTGCTAATACTGATGTCATCTTGTGCATCAACCACTGGCTTCCTCCTGACTACAGTATTTGCCTACTCATCTAATACTGACGCTCTATCTTGTGCATCGACCACTGGCTTCCTCCCGACTACGATATCGGCCTTGCAATTACCTCCAAGTAGTTGCACTAAAAGACTCCAAACCAGACCCGGACCATTACAGAATAATCTCGCCCAAAATGGAGTCTGTTATGACCACCTTGAGGCAACAAGTGGCTGAGGTTCAAGAATTTGGTTCTACTTACCAAGAAAAAAATTCTAAATTACAAACCTTGGCATTGGATCAACAACAAGAAATAATTGAACTGTAAAAACAACTTTTGGATAAAGTTTTTTATCCAAAAGTTTTAAGGATTTAAATACCCCTATGCCTCTGAACCAACCTGGACCATTACACAGGAGTCACGAGGGATGAAAGGGGGCACCCTCCAGTCACTGCTTGGCCCCAGGGTGCACCAGATGTCGACTGTGAGTACTAGGACCGCCATCATAGCCTCCATTACCCCTCCCCTGTGGGTCGCTGCATCTCAATCAAAGTAATGAGGCCTGACACTGTCACAGAGTTATATTATGCAATGAACAAAGTAGGTTGGGCCTAAGACGACACAGTGTGGAATTTGGACATTCACTTTAAACAACATCTCTTTATAATAGGCACTTAGCCAAATATTCAACATATGTGTACAGATGTAGTACTATGGCAAATTTCGCTTTAATTCTTGTTTAATGTACAGAAATTTATATTTATGCTACTTTGCAACATGGCACTGCACTCAGATGTCACATCTTCAACCTGGCATAGAAAGGTGACATTCCACTTCACCAGCCTGTTGACATTTTGAGATTTCTGATCATATTTCTGGCTTAGAGCGGAGGTTATCACTTGCTACCCCTCCTCCACCCACCATTTATATGTAAGAGACCTGCACTGCGGTTTCTTTATACGCTGTGCAAGAACCAAGCTTCATTTCTGCTTTATTAACTTTGCAGTCAATACCCACATTCCCTGTGTTATAAATATGGAGTTCACCTCTGGAATGGGTTTGACTTTGTCATGAGCGGCTGACATTATGTACTAAAGGATTCATCCTACACACGAAGCAAGTATGAAATACATAAATTACTATATATAGTATCATTCTATAGCAAAGGGTCAAACATTGACTTATAGGATCTGGTGGCATTAGAGGCAGAGCTTGTTAAGAGTTCATTTGCATCCCTTTCTTCCCAAAATTCCAGAGGAGCATGTGTGGCCTATAAGTCTCCTCAAGCCGATTAAGGCGCTCTCTCCCCAAGGAGAGATAGTACCCCCAAATCCATGCTATAGAAAATGTTCGCAAAAAAAAAAAAGTGTCCATGACCTAGTCCTATTACAATCTGTATTGTAGCCTGAGAGAAGGGAGAAATGCAAAATCACAATGCATACTGTAGGCAAAACTGTGTAGTATCGGTAGCATTTGGTGGACGGTTTCTTGTTTTTCTTTCATTCAGTAGAATGTGGCATGTCTTACTTGGACTTTGACTTGTGTACAACCTCGTTTTAGATTGGGAAGGGGGGTCGGGTGGATCTGAATGACCAAAATTACCTCTCAGCCAACTGGTGACCTACTTCACCCAATGATTGGCGTGACCAGTCATTTCGAGGCAATTGCTGTGTGTCCAGATGGAAGTCAGATGTAGAGAGAACTAGACAAAGTCGAAACAACAGTGGCAGGAGATCATGGAGGTGCGTTTCACTTCTGTTCTGTTTTTAAATCCCTCTGGCCCCGTATTTACTAAGTATTTAAAACCAGGCACTGGGGTGAAAATTATATATGTATATATATATATATATATATATATATATATATAATTTTTATTTTTTTAGGATAAGCCCTTTAAATATTAACTTTATCCTGGAGGTACAGTATCTAGCAATAGTAGTGAACTGTTTGGATTTTAGTACAAGATTGGAGGAAGACGTAACTGGGTTCCTTAGGGTCAACGAGCAAATGTCTCTAATACGTCTATAATATGTGTGTTTATAAAGTACAATAGCTTACATTCAGAGACGGGAGCAAGAGCAGCTTGCTTACAGTTCAATAAATTAAATAAATGTAACCAAACAAAATTCATGGCCAGATGCACTTGTTTGATTTATTGAACTCCCGGCTTGGCGGATGCTCTTTATTCTTCTGTATTTGATACGGTGCCTAGAAGCGTAGTCTGATCACAGCACCTTCATGTGAACTTATTTGGCAATAGTGTAATGTACATAGACAAAGATCTCAGTTGTTGTCACTGTTCCTAAGAGACAACATACAATATATCCGACAGTTTACACAGCAAGTATTGATAGATTTAACTCCAGGTAGATGATAATAATAGAAAAAAACATATATATGCAGGTAACTATTGTAAGCTTCTTATGGAGCGTATAGAACTGCCTCTCTTGTCAAAGTGCAGGTGACCGTCATGTTCCTACTCTACTGGAATACGAACTCATACTGTTTTGAAGAGGCAATACTCCATTTCTTGCAATATTTTGCATAAAACTATGGATATTGAGTGAATTCTGTTGAAATGTTATGAGAACATGTGCCACTGCCTACATAGAAAATGTAATATTTTTTACACAATGAACCATAAAAGGGTATTCCATCAGGACAACTACTATCTACTGGCACTGGCCAATTATTGTGGATGTAACACCTGAAAGTCCTCTTTATCCATAAGTGAATTTGGAGTCTACCAAAGTAGCAGTAGGTTCTGTGCTCAGGCTAATAGGAGGAGGAGGGGTTCAGAGCCAGGGACTGCGTTCAGTGTCTGGCATTATCTGAAATGTTTGGATTATTACAATTCCAGGATCTTACAGATTGCTTCTATGGGCTGGCCACTCACCACAACTTGTAGCAAATGTAAAAACATGGATGTAGATCATTTTCTGGATAATAAACCATAGCTATATGATGACAAATAACTATATTGACCAACATAAAGTATAAGTGCATAGGAATAAAAGTCACATTGTTGCTACAGTACAAGGATAATATCCCAGAACAAACATAATAAACTGTGATGTCACAGTACAGTAATAATGTCATAGAACAAGGATAATAAATAGTGATGTCACAGTAAAGGACTAATATCAAGAACAATGATAGTAAACAGTGATGTCACAGTACAGGAATAATATCATAAAACAAGTATAATAAACAGTGATATCACAGTACAGGAATAATATTATAGAACAATGATAATAAACAGTGATATCACAGTACAGGAATAATATTATAGAACAAGGGTAATACACAGTAATGTCAGAGTACAGGAATAATATCATAGAACAAGGAAAATAAACAATGATGTCACAGTACAGGAATAATATTATAGAACAATGATAATAAACAGTGATGTCAGAGTACAGGAATAATATCATAGAACAAGGAAAATAAACAATGATGTCACAGTATAGGAATAATATCATAGAACAAGGATAATAAACAGTGATTTCATAGTACAGGAATAATATAATAGAACAAGGGTAATAAACAGTGATGTCACAGTACAGGAATAATATAGAACAAGGGTAATAAACAGTGATGTCACAGTACAGGAATAATATTATAGAACAATGATAATAAACAGTGATATCACAGTACAGGAATAATATCATAGAACAAGGGTAATACACAGTAATGTCATAGTACAGGAATAATATCATAGAACAAGGGTAATACACAGTAATGTCAGAGTACAGGAATAATAACATAGAACAAGGAAAATAAACAATGATGTCACAGTATAGGAATAATATAATAGAACAAGGAAAATAAACAGTGATGTCACAGTACAGGAATAATATCAAGAACAAGGGTAATAAACAATGATGTCACAGTACAGAAATAATATCAAGAACAATGATAATAAACAGTGATGTCAAAGTACAGGAATATCATAAAACAAGGATAATAAACAGTAATGTAACAGTACAGGAATAATATCATAGAACAAGGGTAATAAACAGTGATGTCACAGTGCAGGAATAATATCATAGAACAATGATAATAAACAGTGATTTCATAGTACAGGAATAATATTATAGAACAATGATAATAAACAGTGATGTCACAGTACAGGAATAATATCATAAAACAAAGGTAATAAACAGTGATGTCACAGTACAGGAATAATATCATAGAACAATGATAATAAACAGTGATTTCATAGTACAGGAATAATATAATAGAACAAGGGTAATAAACAGTGATGTCACAGTACAGGAATAATATCATAGAACAAGGATAATAAACAGTGATGTCACAGTGCAGGAATAATATATAGAACAAGGGTAATAAACAGTGATGTCACAGTACAGGAATAATATAGAACAAGGGTAATAAACAGTGATGTCACAGTACAGGAATAATATAATAGAACAAGGGTAATAAACAGTGATGTCACAGTATAGGAATAATATCATAGAACAATGGTAATAAACAGTGATGTCACAGCACAGGGGTAAACACAGGAATAGTTATCTCTTATGAGCTAGTGTTCTGTGTTTGGCTCAGTCAATGTGTATATTGCCTGGCTGGATAAAACTAAGGATCCAGGGGCGTAGCTATAGGGGGTGCAGAGGTAGCAATCACTACCAGGCCCAGGGCCCAAAGACCCTTGTACCACATAAGAAGACACCAGTAATATAGAAAGTGCATGCTGGTCACATTACACCTCTGGTTGGAGGCAAGGGGTTAGGTCTAGAATATGGGGGTGGGGATGCTGTTTCAATTTTTGCCTTTGGCAGCACAAAGTCTATGTGCTTCCCTGCCCCTGGCCACAAAGCACTGAAGGAAGTGGGGGGCAAGCTGAACTCTTGCACCAGGGCCCATGAGCCTTTAGCTACGCCCCTATAAGGATCCCAAACTCAGGCCTTGTAACCTGTGTCCATGTACTACAACCCTTATGAAACTCACTTTAGTATGGTGCTGCACCGGACTAGGTTGGAGTTCAAGTGTGGCCATAAAAATCTCTGAGTTTGTTTTAGGTGGAATGAATCCTTTTTAAAGATTATCTGTCATTTGCTTTTTAGGGCTCATACACACAGCCAAATTTTGTAGTCCACAAAACACGGATACCGGTCATGTGCACCCGTCACTTTCCCATTCTGCACATTTTACACAATTGTAGAAATCCCTATTCTTGTCCGCAATAAAGACAAGAATAAGACATGTTCTATCTTTTTGTGGGGCCGCGGAACAGACATTCGGATGCGGACAGCACATGTTGTGAATCTTTCTAATAAAATTAACATATTTTTCTAATAAAATATATTACTACAACTCCTACGTACACTCACTGTATACAATACAAAATGAAATAACAAGTACACTTTAAGTATTGATGTTGCAATAAGATATGATGTTGGAGATTGTTCATTACTTTCAGCAGGATCCCTTAAGCATTCAGTGAGTTGAGAGGATAGTATTACATCTTACATAAAGAATTGTTCCAAAATCTTTGCTTTATTGGACAGATAGAAGGCAAAACAATAAAAATGGCAAAGAACAAATGAAAAAAAAAATGCTGAGGTTATTACAAACAATACGTCCAAATGCAGCCTTAGCAAAGTAACAAGCAATATAATCCATGCATCCTCCTTTACAGGCTAGAAACAGGTAGATGGAAGCTTAGTCCTTTAGAGACATCAGGTTAGTCACCAGATAGTTTGATGTTATGGTCACCAAGTAGGAATATATGAAGAGGTGCCTTGGTGGTAAAGATACTGCATGGTATACTGTAGGTTATCACTAGAGCAGGGATGGCCAACCTGCGACTCTCCAGCTGTTGTAAAACTACAATTCCCACAATGCCCTGCTATTGGCTGACAGTTGTAGACAGTCTGGGCATGCTGGGAGTTATAGTTTTGCAACAGCTGGAGAGCCGCAGGTTGGCCATCCCTGCACTAGAATTATCCAGTCCCACAGTTTGCAGGCAGCTTTGTATTTTTGTGTCTGGCAGTGAATCTAGATACCTCTTGATGCTGTGTATACTCCATTTACAGTCATTGATACAATATAGTCAATAAATATGTGATACTTATATAGCCCAGCAGTTATATTATTGCTGAATTGTATTTTTTTCTATTCTGTTGCTGTTTCTAGCTTCCAAATATATACTAGATTAGATTGACTATACTGCCACCATGTGGAAAAGTTAGTTGCACTACAAACATGTAAGGGCTCGTTCACATCACCGTTAGGGATTCCGTTCAGGCTTTCCGTTATAACATCGTTATAACGGAAAGAAACGGAATCCCTAGGACGGACATCAAAACGGACACCTTTAAGAGGCATTCCGTTTTGATCCGTCATAATAGAAGCCTATGGGCAAGCATAACGGATCCGTCTGGTCGACAGGACTTTGTTTTCCGTCCAGCATAACGGCAACCAGACGGATCCGTTATGCAGGGCCATAGGCTTCTATTATGACGGATCAAAACGGAATGCCTCTTAAAGGTGTCCGTTTTGATGTCCGTCCTAGGGATTCCGTTTCTTTCCGTTATAACGATGTTATAACGGAAAGCCTGAACGGAATCCCTAACGGTGATGTGAACGAGCCCTAACACTGTAAGCATTTGTGCCCTGTTGTGATATTGTTTAGTGTTATTATAGATAACCTCTGACTCAAATAAGCTATTAAGCATTTCCCTTTTACTGCATTTATACTGGTTTGGCTTGTGTATTTTGACATTTGAAATCCCTGCTAGGAATCTCCTATCTCTGCAGCTCTGTGACAGGTCATAATCCTTATTTATTTTAAACAGTGTTGTTGCGACTTATTGCCGTTTTCTACCCTCCTTGCCATTTTTACAAAAAGTGGACGAGGGAAGGCGGGTGGCATATTCGTGGCCTGACTCATTGAACAACATGGCACACATTATTGCAGAAAGACTTACAACACTTACAGTACTGGCTTGGATTGTTTTCTGTGGTTCTCCCAACAGTGTGCCAAAATTATTACCTCTAATAATTTTGGTATGTCAGCAGCATTTCTAACATCACTCTTAATACTTTCTCTTTTTGTGGGGACACTGGAAAAAATATGAATAAAAACATTTTATACTTAAGATCTGTCCCCTAGATCCTTCTGGATAGGTCACTAGTATCTAGTCAATGGGGTCCAACACCCGAGACCCCCGCCAAGCAGCTGATTGAAGCCACCAGTGCTCTCAGTAGTGCTGTGGTCTTCTCCCTGTAAATTGTATAGTGGCTGTTCCTGGTATCGCAGCTCAGCCCCAATCACTTCTATGGGGCTGAGCTGCACCTTGGCCATGTGACCGATGAATGTGACGTTACATGGCCTATAGGAAGCTGTGAGAAGGCCGTTGAGTTACTGCGAGTGTCGTGTCCTCTCAAACAGCTGATCGGCAAGAGTCCCGGGTGTCGGACCCCACCGATCAGATACTGATGACCTATCGAAAGGATAAGTCATCAGTAAAAACATCTCAGAAGCCCCCTTTAAATGAGTGTTAATGAGCTGTCAGGAGAGATGAAGGATACACATGCAGCCATCAGAGTAGCAACCTGGCTCAGTGTGAATAAGATACTCTGCAGAGGGACTGAAACTTAATGGGAGTCTTTCACCTGTTTTTCATCAATATAACTAAAAGCACTGCCCCACAGAAAATTGCAGACACATCCCAGACATACCTGTGTGCACTGTGTGTCTGTATTACATGTCCAGGAAAAGCACTTTTATTCTGCAGGAAAACAGCTCCCAAGTGCCCAGCTCTGCTGCTGCAAGTGCCCAAAGCAAACCACACTGAAGAGGGGAGGGCTGCTTTAGCTGCTCATATCTTTGGATTGGTAGCAGATAGATATAGAATGGTTCTGACCTTCTTTGAAAGCTGGCATTCCAAGCTTTCAAATGATACCAAAATCATATCATTAAATCCAGTATATCAGAAGATATAGCTGTTAGAAATCGAGTTGGGAGAGAAAGCTGTAGTTTCACTTTCAGCTGGACACTTGGGAGCTGTTTTCCTGCAGAATAAAAGTGCTTTTTCTGAACATGTAATACAGACACAAAGTGCACACAGGTATGTCTGGGATGTGTCTACAATCTTCTGTGGGGCAGTGCTATTAGTTATATAGGTTATAAACAGGTGAAAAACTCCCTTTAACCCTGTGAGATAAAAACTGTTGACATCTTTAATAAAAAAAAATTGTAAAACAGTGATTTGTATCCCAAAATGAGTCAAATGCAATCACTAAAAAATGCCAGCAATGTCTTCATAAACTTTAAAATATTTTTCTAGAAACACCTTAGATTTGCATTTTCTACAGTTTTTAAAGTTCTACAGAGGAGCCTGTAGGAAAAATGATATACCCAGAGGACGTCTTGTAAAGAAAAGGCAAACATGGTACTAAAACTTCTGCATAAAACTATGCATAAAATGGAAAAAAAACATTGTTAAAAACACCGAGCAAAAATAAAATCACAAAAAATGTCAAAAACATTATAGGAAATGTCCACCATTAATGTGGCCACTGGGTTTCTCACCCATGTCTCTCAAACTCATAAAAGGTAAATTTGCCTAGCAGTTTTAAAAAAGAGAAGATTGTGATTGTGGAAAAAGTTTAAACTGAGATAATTTTGAAGCACTGTGATACAGAAGCAATTAAGGGCATCTAATAAATTATTAAAAGCTACCATTACACAGCCTTCAGATCCAAAGTTTGGCAACTGTATAACAAGATTTTATTAAAAATGTTGCTGCATTTCAGAAAAAAATGCCAGCAAAAATGTACATAGCATTTAATGTAGTTAGGGGACAGGGCTGGAATGGACTTCTGACAAAAACAACTAGAGCACCATCTGGTGGGCTCTGGTTCTGGCATAGTTAGTCAGTTGTACAACAAGAGCTAAAAGGTACAGCAGAAGACTTGTTGGAGGTAACTTTGATGCCAATCCCTTCCCAGTAGGATGTCTTTCTCATTAGTTGATTTACAGTTACAGTTTACTTAAAGTTCATGATGCAATTGAAGCTTGATGTCTACGGTTAATGTTCTGAAGGGTAGGTTCAAAGAACTCCACTCCAACACTGTAAAATTTAGAGACCTAAATATAAGACAGATCAACCAATTGCATTGTCTGCTGCAATGGAAGGACGGCATTTTTTGCACAGACAGCTTGGATTAAATTACATAATTTCTTTGGCAGGATCATGCTGACATTGAATGGAAGTTTGCAAGGACAAAACTGTGGATGAGTTACTTTGATGAAGGTGGGACTCTGCCGCCTCCATTTAATATTATCGCCAGCCCAAAATCTATCTGGTATCTGTGCAAGTGGATCCACTATCAGCTGTGCCCAGGGAAACGTGAAGAAGAGCTCCAGCGACAACATGAAAATCTAAAAACCTTTACTGTAAGACACGTTACCATATTATAACACATTCATTTAAAATATTATCCCTGGCCTCCTTGGCTTTAGCCTCATGAACCTTGGAAATAATAGTGATTAAATGGATGCTTAGGGAAATTCACGTATACATTTTTTTTTTATTGCAGGAGCGGCATGCTGACAACCTAATTCAAAATCAGCATTACCAGGTAAGCTCTGCTGCATTACTTTGTTACAGACCTGTCTTTTTGGCAAAGCTTGACTCAAAGCATTTCTGACAAGCAGGAATAGACATTCCCTCATAGTGCGTTCTGTCACAAAGCTCCTGCATTCTGTGCTTAAAGCAGAATAAAATATGTATGACTTCTCTGCAAATGTCGGTGACTCATTTTTGGCTCTCTGCCTCTTTAAGGCAGGTTAATGCAATTTAAAATTTGCATTCAATAAAACGATCAAGTTTCATTAGGTAACTGACAAGAGAGGCAGAGACACAAATAGCATTCCGACGTGGACGATTTCCTTCTGTTGCATTTGAATTTTTTTTTTAAATACTTTTTATATTTATACCAACGATACTATCTTCTTCCAGTAAAGCACATGAAGTACTGTACCTGCTGTTCTAACTACAGAGCCAAGGGGATGTGCCTCCGTGCTAGTGGCAAATAGCTCCATAATTATCATGTCTAATGGGAAAATCATTTTTTCTGTCTGATTTAAAAAAAGTTTCTCTATGCCTCCATATGAAAGCAGCAAGGCCCCACAGACTTCTACGGGCATGTTATTATGGCTCTGTACAACTGTTTATACAAAGTCCTATTATATTCATGTATTTTATTGTTTACAGGGTCCCCACAGCCAACATTACTGATAAAATTGTAAAATAAAAAGAAAAAAACTATTTTTGTCCTCCGCTGACTCCAGCACTGGCACTCCGATCCTCTACGATGCTGCAATCATGATGTCATCTTGTCTGCACTGATGATTTGCCCGTATATTCCATGGTATCCATGGTATACGACACATGATCAATGAGGCCAGTGATTGGTTGCATGTCAACACTTTCAATTTCCTGTTCTCAGAATCGCTGCATCCTGGCAGGATGTTTACAGGCAGAACTTCTTGTTTTCTTCAGCTCCCTGCTGATTTTCTTAACCAAACCCAGCATGCTTTGCTATACAATGTTTCACAGGATATACTTTGCTTAGCTAACATAAAGAACAGTATGGCAGGCCGTCAGAACAAGTGCTGGAAAACATTACAGATCAGAGCATGCAGGTTAAAGACCCAGCAGTTCTGCATGTAAACATCATGCCAGAATGCACTGATGCTGAGAACAGGGGAAGGAAAGTGCCGACATGAAAAAAAGCGGGTATATGGGGGCACAAAATGCAATGTGGGTTACTGTGGGCAGATTTTAAAAAAATGTCATTATGGGATTGGAGGACCCCTTTAGGGGATTGCAAATCTTTCAACTATCACCTAGATAAGCATATACAGAGATTTGTTAATGTAGTTTAGAATTTAGATAATTTGACATGCTTAGACCTGGGGTCCTAGGTTCAATTCCAACCAAGGACAACATTGGGACTTTGCAACTCTTTGATGCATGTTTTCAGGTTCACATGGGATGATAAATGCTCCCATTATGTTTAAATAATTACGTACTTCAGCTATTAACTCTTTGCATTTACAAATATAATTTCATTTACTCACATCATATTAGCAAAAAATAATCTAAAATGTAATATATAGAAACAGATGTTAGCAATTAACCTGTTTGTATACTCTTTTCTTTATTTTTTTTAAACTTTCTAATATTCCAGAATATTTTTTTTCACTATAGGAAGTTATCAGAAATCTAGTCAAACGATACGTCGCTGCAATGATTAGGAATTCAAAAACAAATGAAGGGTTAACAGAAGAAAATTTCAAGGTAATAAAGCATTTTTGTATCTTGTGTGTAATATATATTTTCTACAAATAAATACCAACCTTTAGTATACTTTTAAAAGGGTATCCCCATGTGAGTTATTGATGGCAATATGGATGTTATAAAGCTCTATTAGGTATATATCAACCTCTGACTTTCTTGGCCATTTCTTTACCTCCCAAAGAAATTAAAGTAGATTATTATTTGCTAGTTCTCAACAGAGATGGAATAACTTTGAAGGGGTTGTCTACTTTGAGCAGTCCCTAATTGTTAGAACAGTCCATTGATACAACGTGTCCCTATTCCAAAAAACAGACATGGGTTGCACATCCACATGCCATGCATACCTTATAAGCGTCTCCATTGAGGCACTTACTATACGTTTGGAATCAAAATGCATAGGCCCACTCACCACATCAGGTTTGCCTTCTTCAAGCAGGTCCTACTCCAATTTGGCACAGCACCATGTGGCAACCACCGCTTTTGCAACACAGCGCCCGCATGCAGCAAGGTCTTGCTGTCAAACTAAGCCCCCTTGGCACTGGACCCCACCTACCCACTGGCAATATACCACAGCAACCACACAGTACTGCATCATGAGACCAGATGTCAAAAGCTTTTTTTCTTTTTGGAATTGTAAAGTGTCCCTATGTTGGGAACCACAGAAATCAGCTGTAATCTGTGGAGAAACCTGTTAGTAAGTGTTCAGTTTCCCTGCAGTGCCACCCCAGGGGAAATGAAGTATTACACTGTGCCCATAGAAATCAATGGGATGTATGGGTAATGCAGAATAGGACAGGTCATCCAGAGAGAGATGTTCATTGTAACCACTGTCTTTTCTAAACAATGGATGAGGATCCTGAACGGGGGGGGGGGGGGGGCGCTGTATTAACTGATGGGTTGTCTGAGCTGGATAACCCCATTAATGGTAATTGGGCCAGTACAGCACACTTTCATATTAGGTTCTGGGCCTGAAATACATAGAAATGTTTTAAGAGCAAACCACAGTCAACATGTAAACAGTTAATCAGGGATATACGGTACATGCATAGTCGTGTGTGTTTGTGCCAGGCACATGAAACATTCATATGTCACACTTGGATACACACGTCTCACAGGAAGCAATTGTTTCTCCTCACAGCTGGTCTTCTCACCATCTCTGATGAAAGTTCATGCAGCTATGAAATCTGCTGCCTGCCCTGTTTTTACATTATCTTGTTTCTACTATTATAAGCACACTGTCCATCTCGCTTATGTGTCCACAAAAAGGGAATACTTCATGTATTCTGGTCTGCAGAGGTGAAATAATACAGTCTTTTTTTAAATATTTTTTTAAAACTTCCCTGGGGTCAGCCATTTTGGAGACGGTACTATTATTTAAAATGTACAGCAAATATGTGCGCTTTATGGCAGCTGAAGTGGGTCAGTTACTAAGAAATTCAATAACCAGACCTTATTCCAGTACTGGAGATTTGCTCGGTATTTGCAAAGCATAATTAGGCGGGGTACAAAGAATATTTAAAAAGGTATTAAACTACATTATATTTTGGTTCTACACCTGCTTTTGACTTCAAAACACTAATGTAAAATTTTTACATCTTCATCATGTGAATAACAGTCTGTAGTGATGGAGTACAGCCCCAGTGCACTGATCTGTGTGTATACCGTTACTATCCTGCCTTATATAGGCCTCTAGCAGTACAATACAATGATCACTAAAGGGGTTGTCCCATCTTGGACCTTGGGGGTATACCTCTAGGACAGGAATCCGCAACCTCCGGCACTCCAGCTGTTCTGAAACTACAACTTCCAGAATCTTCCTTTCACTTCTAGGGGAGTTATAAGAATAGTAAGTTTGCATGTTGGGAGTTGTAGTATCACAGCAGCCAGAGTGCCAAAGGTTGCTAATCCCTGCTCTAGGATATGCCCCCATTGTCTGATAGGTGCGTGTCCCTCCTCAGGGACATGCACCTATACTTAGAACTGAGCCCTCAAAGTGCTGGAGGATGGAGCACCCTCCATTCATTTCTATAGGATTGCCAGAATAGGCTATTTTCAGAAGTCCCTTTGAAATGAATGGGAAGCCATTCACTTCTATGGGGCTTACGGAAATAGCCGAGCCAGTGTTCGGCCATTTTTGGCAGTCCCATGGAAATGAATGGAGGGGGGATGCGCATGCACAGTGCGCCCTCCAACACTTTGCGAGCTCCGTTCTAAGTATAGCATTATGCCCCCAATGTCTGAGATGGGAATACCCCTTTAACAGACCCCTCAACCATCCCCAATATAGCAGGGAGACAATGAGACTCAGAAACGTAGCAGCCATGGGAAGTGTAAGGCCTCAGAACAGTCCGATAGAAGGGACAGCACAATTATGTAAGGACATCTTCTATGCATTAGACCAGCTGCTCAGCACAAGAATAGATGAAGTGACTGATGGTGTTCACATCCCTGTAGATCAGGTATGCTCAACCTGCGGCCTTCCAGCTGTTGAAAAACTACAACTCCTAGCATTCCCTAATAGCTGTGGGCTGTCCAGGCATACTGCTAGTTTTGCAACAACTAGAGGGCTGCAGTTTGGACATCCCTGCTGTAGATGGTGACAGGCACCTTTGGGGTCATGGATGGATCAGGAAACAGACAGCTGACAGAAGTGTGATTGGAGCCAGAAGGTTAAGGGGCATGATGAAGACAGGCAATGAGAGACCTGTGAACTGTAGTACCCTAATGGTGGTAATATAAAAGCAGCAATAGTTGTATAAATTCTTGATATGTTTGGTGCATATAACAGTATGTATAGAGATCCAGTGAAGTGTAGCATGCATAGACCTGCAGTATCCTGATAAATTGGGTGTACATAATAGCAGGTACAGTATTTGGGCACAGTGGGGGAGATTTAGCAAAACTGGTGTAAACCAATCAGATACCACATTTCATTCTTCAGAGCCCATTTGGAAAGTGAAAGGTGGAATCTGATTGGTTGCTAGGGACAACTAAGCCCATTTTCCTTTACATCAGTTTAGATATATCTCCCCCAGTGTCTTCATGACTGATGTTTCCAAGGTGTAGAGGGTCAGTCATGGGTATCCTCCTCCAATGATCTAAATACAGAGCGACATAAGGGAAAAAAGTACATGTGTGCCTTCATGACTAATATGCATTTTTTTTTTGAGTTTTTAATTTAACCTCTTCTAGCACCTGTTGTTTTTACCTTCCTGATACTGCCTAATTTTGCAAATCTGACGTGTTTCACTTTATGTGGTAATAACTTTGAAACACATTTACTTATCCTTGCCACTCTGAGTTTATTTTTTTCATGGCACATTATACTTCATGTAGTGGTAATTTTAAGTCAATATTACCTTTTTTTTTAACCCCTTCCCGACCAGTGCCGTACGTGTACGGCGCTGTGGGAAGTGACTTCCCCCCCAGCGCCGTAGTACTATGGCTGCGCCCGCCCGATCAGCTGCGGGGGACCGGCTGTGCCCAGTAGCCAGACCCCTGCTGTATGCACCGGCATCGGTGAAAACACTGATGACGGCGCATTAACCCTCGATGTGCCGCGGTCAGCTCTGACCGCAGAACATGCAATCTGTGGTATGGGAAGGGGATGCCATCGGGTCCCCGCGCTGCTGTGACGGGGACCTGATGGCTTGGATGGCAGCCTGATGCCTTCCTTAGGCACCCGGCTGCCAACTACGGAAGCCTGCAAGATCCAGCCCCCTGGATCTCACAGGCAGGGAGCTGTCAGTGTATTACTGTGTGTATTACACTTACATCCAATGCATTACAATACAGAAGTATTGTAATGCATTGTAAAGGGGATCAAAACCCCAAAGGTTATAAAGCATAAAAAAAAGTGAAAAAAGTGAAAAAAAATAGTTTTACAAAAAACAGTTTCAAGTTAAAAAGTGTCCTTTTTACAAAATAAAGTAAAAAAAAATTGTAAAACAATAGGGAAAAAAAGAAAAATACACATATTAGGTATCGCCGTGTCCGTATCGACCAGCTCTAGAAAAATATCACATGATCCACCCTGCTAGGTGAACACAGTTAAAAAAAAAGAAAAAAAAAACAGTGCCAAAACCGCCATTTTTTAGTCACCTTCCCTTACAAAAAGTGTAATAGCAAGCGATCAAAAAGGCGTATTTACCAAAATGATACTACTCAAACCATCATCTCGTCCCGCAAAAAATGAGACCCTACCTAAGACAATTGCCCAAAAAATAAAAAAAATATGTATCTCAGAAAATGGCAACACAAAAAAAGATTTTATTTTGTTCGAAAATGCATCTAATGTGTAAAACTTAACAAAAATAAAAATGTTAGACATAGGGTTGTCACGATACCAAAATTTTGATTCGATTTCGATACCAAGAAAAAGTATTGCGATACTCGATACCATTCGATACCACGCCAAAAAAATAAAACACCCAAAAATCTGTGTTCTCCCATCAGACCTCAGATCAGCCCATTGTGCCCCATCAGACCTCAGATCAGCCCACTGTGCCCCATCAGACCTCAGATCAGCCCACTGTGCCCCCATCAGACCTCAGATCAGCCCACTGTGCCCCCATCAGACCTCAGATCAGCTCACTGTGCCCCCATCAGTCCTCAGCTCAGCCCACTGTGCCCCCATCAGACCTCACATCAGCCCACTGTGCCCCCATCAGACCTCACATCAGCCCATTGTGCCATCAGACCTCAGATCAGCCCACTGTGCCCCATCAGACCTCAGATCAGCCCACTGTGCCCCTTCAGACCTCAGATCAGCCCATTGTGCCCCCATCAGATCTCACATCAGCCTACTGAGCCCCCATCAGACCTCACATCAGCCCATTGTTCCCCCATCAGACCTCAGATCAGCCCACTGTGCCCCCATCAGACTTCAGATCAGCCCACTGTGCCCCATCAGACCTCAGATCAGCCTACTGTGCCCCCACCAGACCTGAGATCAGCCCACTGTGCCCCATCAGACCTCAGATCAGCCCACTGTGCCCCCGTCAGACCTCAGATCAGCCCACTGTGCCCCCATTAGACCTCACATCAGCCTACTGTAGTCCCCTTCAGACCTTAGATCAGCCCATTGTGCCCCCATCAGACCTCAGATCAGCCCATTGTGCCCCCATCAGACCTCACATCAGCCCACTGTGCCCCTATCAGACTTCAGATCAGCCCATTGTGCCCCCATCAGACCTCAGATCAGCCTACTGTGCACCCATCAGACCTCAGATCAGCCCACTGTGTCCCCATCAGACTTCAGATCAGCCCACTGTGTCCCCATCAGACCTCAGATCAGCCTACTATGCCCCCATCAGACCTCAGACCTGCCCATTGTGCCCCCATCAGACCTCAGATCAGCCCACTGTGCCCCCATCAGACCTCACATCAGCCCATTGTGCCCCCATCAGACCTCAGATCAGCCCACTGTGCCCCCTTCAGACCTCAGATCAGCCCATTGTGCCCCCATCAGATCTCACATCAGCCTACTGTGCCCCCATCAGACCTCAGATCAGCCCATTGTGTCCCCATCAGACCTTACATCAGCCCACTGTGCCCCCATCAGACCTCAGATCAGCCTACTGTGCACCCATCAGACTTCAGATCAGCCTACTGTGCCCCCATCAGACCTCAGATCAGCCTACTGTGCACCCATCAGACTTCGGATCAGCCCACTGTGCCCCGTCATCTCATACCGCAGAAATTGATACCCTACCTAAGACAATCGCCCAAAAAATAAAAAAAATATGGCTCTCTGAAAATGGCAGCACAAAAACAAGATTTAATTCTGTTCAAAAATGCACCTAATGTGTAAAACTTAACAAAAATAAAAATGATAGACATATTGGGTATTGCCACGTTCGTAACAACCGGCTGTATAAAAATATCACATGATTCGCCTCTTCAGGTGAATGCTGTAAAAAAATGTTTTTAAAAAAACTATGCGAAAACAGCCCTTTTTTGTCACCTTGCCTCACGAAAAGTGTAACACCAAGCGATCAAAAAGTCTTATGTACCCCAAAATGGTACCAATGAAACGGTCACCTCATCCTGCAAAAAATAAGACCCCACATAAGACAATATCTCAAAAAATAAAAACCAATGGCACCCACAAACCAATCCATCAAGATCTGTGCTGCAAAATCCATATGGCGCTC
This sequence comes from Rhinella marina, assembly GCA_900303285.1. NCBI lineage: Eukaryota > Metazoa > Chordata > Amphibia > Anura > Bufonidae > Rhinella > Rhinella marina. The sequence goes on along the minus strand of ONZH01023797.1, from coordinate 108,164 downwards.
CTTCTGTTCTGAGTCCTGCCATGTGCCCCCACAGCAGTTTACCACCACATATGGGGTGTTGCCGTATTCAGGAGAAAATGGGTAACAAATGTTTGGGTGCTTTTTCTCATGTTACGCCTTGTGAAAATGAAAAATTTGGGGCTAAAGCAACATTTTATTGGAAGAATTAAAACTTTTCATTTTTATAGCCAAGTGTTTCCAAATTCCGTAAAACGCTTAGGAGGTTCAAAGTGGTCAGTATCTACCTTAATATATTCTTTGAAGGGTGTAGTTTCCAAAATGGGGTCACTTTTTGAGGGTTTCCGCTCTAGGGGTACGTCAGGGTCTCTCAATTACAAAATGGTGCCTAAAAACCATTCTAGCAAAATCTGCCTCCAAAATCCGTATGGCGCTCCTTTTCTTCTGACCACTGCCACAAACCCATAAACTGCAGAATCAGAGTCATGTATATTGAGGTTTAGTTTGCTGTTAACCCTTGCTATGTTGCAAGAAAAAAATGATTAACATGAAAAATCTGCATAAAAATGAAATTTTGAAATTTCGCCTCCATTTTGCTTTAATTCTTGTAGAACACCTAAAGGGTTAGCAAAGTTTGTAACGTCAGTTTGAAATAATTTGAGGTGTAGTTTCTAAAATAGGGTCATTTATGGGTGGTTTCCATTACATAAGCCCCTCAAAATCACTTTATATCTGAATTGGTGCTTAAAAAATGGTTTTGGAAATTTTGTTGAAAATTTGAAAAATGGCTTCTAAACTTCTAAGCTTTCTAACGTCCTAAAAAAGTAAAATGACATTTATAAAATGATGCCAACATAAAGTAGACATATGGGGAATGATGACTGATAACTATTTTATGAGGTATTACTATCTGTCTTAAAAGTAGAGAAATTCAAATTTCGAAAATTGTGAATTTTTCAAAATTTTTGGTAAATTTGGGATTTTTTTAAAAAATAAAGGAAAAATATATTGACTCAAATTTACCATTTGTCATGAAGTACAATGTGTCACGAAAAAACATTCTCAGAATGGCTTGGATAAGTAAAAGTGTTCCAAAGTTATTACCACATAAAGTGACATGTCAGATTTGCAAAAAATGGCCTGGGCAGGAAGGTGAAAACTGGCCCGGGGTTGAAAGGGTTAAAAAAAATGTGCGATTTTCTAAATTTTAATTTCTCTGCTCTTAAGACGTATAGTGATACCACATAAAATGGTCATTAAAGAAGAACTCCCGCAAAAAATTTTATTCTCTGACCTGTTAGAAAGGTGCATGATATAATCTGTAGTGAATGTCATCTTCTTATCAGTGACTGTTTCTGTGAGTAAAAACCTCTCTTCTTATTGTAGCTGGGTCATGTGACCAACTCCGTGACCTCCAACTGACCCAGGACAGCAAGCCAGTAACTGCTCTATTCATTCCTATGGGAGCCTCACTTTCAGTCTCATAGGAATACATAGAGAATTAGACTTCCTGTCCACACATAAGTCTATGTGTGAGTTGGTGGGTCTAATTGCTGGTCACGTGACACAGATAAGAAACTTCAGGATGATATAAGTCAAAAATTCAGACACTGGTAAGAAAATGACATTCACTACAGATTATGTCATGTACATTTCTAGCAGGACATGGAATAAAATTTTTGTTGGGAGTTCTTCTTTAACATTCACCATTTGTCAGAAGGTAATGACAAATCAGTGAATCAATATGTCTCCAAATGTACAATTTCCCAGTGTGTATACCATACATCTTATGACATAACCCTTTATTTACTGGTTATATTTCAAGCTCACTGGAATCCAGGTATACAATCATTTTTCGAAATGAACGCACTCGATTCTCTCCTTATCAAACTAAATCCCATTATATGTTGAACACATATCATTACATTACAACACTTGCAGACGCTTCTTATAGCACTGGGAGATATGTGCAAATAGTACTATATATGTGATTCTCAGGAAGTACTTGCTTTACTTAAATAACATCTCACCGAAGTCCTTGAAGTACTTGAGTTCAACATTGTCTTCACATGGGATTTCAATGTAGCAGTTTATGTAATATGTGAAAATATTGCCTTTTTCCCCTTTATCTGTACCACAAAGTTGGTTATATGTAGACTCACCATTATTTAACAGGTAAATAATGTAATTCAACCAGTCAGTTAGGAATCTACCTAAGCCTTAATTATTTTTTTAAAACTTAGTGATCATCCTCCCATTATGCACACCTATCGTTTGATGTCCTTTTATAAATTGGCTCTTTTCCCACAGGAACTAAAACAAGATATCTCCAGCTTCCGCTATGAAGTTCTTGATCTTCTGGGCAACAGGAAGCCCCCAAGGAGAAGCTATTCCACCAGCAGCACAGAGGTCTCACAAAAAGAAGAAGTGCCAGAAGAACGTCCCAAAGCAAAAAGTGTGTCCTTCAACGTAGCCAACAAAAAAAAAGACTTCAACGTCTCAGCTCTCTTTAAAACAATGTCTGGGATTGAAATCATGGATGAGGCTCCTAAAAGTAATGGCATTAGTAATAAGCGTTCCTTTATTCGAAACGGCAACAAACTCCAGAGGCTTTCAAGTTCCAAGAAGGAGTCCTTTAAAAGACTGGGCTTACTCTTTTCTAAGATGAACGGACACATGCCAGAGCCTGCTGGTGAACCAGTATACACCATCTCTGATGGTCTCATCCAGCCTCATTGCATGTGGCAGGAAGTAAAACAAACTGATCCAGAGCCAGAGTGCTCTAAAAGTGAAATTAACCTCAATGAGGTGAGTCAAGATAAGAGCATTGGCGTACTAAGTCACGATCACCCCCCTATTCATACCAGCTCCCTACACTGTGCTTCCGACCTCTGCTCTTCTAATGCCAAGTTGATAGACTCAACAGAGGATGTGTTTGACTCATGGGGAGATGCATGTGATCTGTTCATCAACAAGTGGAAAGACGGGCAGGAGGAGCAGGTCACAACAAGACTATAAGATAACTATATAGGACTGCTGTAAAATTTAGCAACTATAGATTTGTAACAATTTCCTTTTACAGAGCATTCAATAACGTAGGAATCCCTTCCCATTCACATAGATGAGTGTGGAAGTCCATTAACAGCGATCTATTTTGCAATATTTTTTTACCATTTTTGTTTGCTTTTTATATCAAAGCTTACAAAGCTGTGTCTGAGCGTCCATGTTAGTCTTTCAGCATCCGCAGGGCTTTCTGACTATTGGAGAACACTAATGGGGAATGCAGAACATGTGTAGCAAACGGAGCTGCACTATAATATAACAGCTTGTCCATAGAGATATTTCTCCAGATATTTAGCCAAATTATCTTTTCTGGTGCATCATTTCAAATTTTGTATTGTGATTTTCACCAGCAGCATGTGGGTTTGGACATGTTTGCACAGAAAACTGTATATCAAGCTGGTAACAGGTAATGTTCGCTTATTCTTAGGGTTGTTAATCTTTTAACCTCCTCTCCCAGCACTTTAGAACTGAATTAGATTATCACGATAAATGGAATGGTGACCATATAACATTGTATTCCTATGATTTATCTATCTGGAGTATACTGTAAACCACAAATGTAGCGTCCTACAATATGGGCAGTATGCAGGAATATATGAGCGAGTCGAGGGCCACAGGAAAAAGGGCATTGATATATAGCTGCTTATACAGGGTGGGCCATTTATATGGATACATCTAAATAAAATGGGAATGGTTGGTGATATTAACTTCCTGTTTGTGGCACAATAGTATATGGGAGGGGGTGACCATAGCGGCCATTTTGAAGTCGGCCATTTTGGATCCAACTTTATGGGAAGAGGGTCATGTGACACATCAAACTTATTGAGAATTTCACAAAAAAAAAACAATGGTGTGCTTGGTTTTAACGTAACTGTATTCTTTCATGAGTTATTTATAAGTTTCTGACCACTTATTAAATGTGTTCAAAGTGCTTCCCCCGCCAGATAAAAGTCTAAGGGGGTCAGATCGGGAGACCTTGGGGGCCATTCAATTGCTACATGATGATGTGTTTCCCTCTTTATGCACTGAAGCTGGCACGTTCCCTGATTTTTTCCAGCAAGATGGTGCACCACCACATTATGGGTGTCAGGTCCGAGCATTCCTAGATGAACAGTTTCCTGGAAAGTGGATTGGTCATCGTGGGCCAGTTAAATGGCCCCCAAGGTCTCCCGATCTGACCCCCTTAGACTTTTATCTTTGGGGATCATCTGAAGACAATTGTCTATGCAGTGAAGATACGAGATGTGCAGCACCTGAAACTACGGATACTGGAAGCCTGTGCTAGCATTTCTTCTGCGGTGTTGCTATCAGTGTGTGAAGAGTGGGAGAAGAGGGTTGCATTGACAATCCAACACAACGGGCAGCACTTTGAACACATTTTATAAGTGGTCAGAAACTTGTAAATAACTCATGAAAGAATAAAGTTACGTTAAAACCAAGCACACCATTGTTTTTCTTGTGGAATTCTAAATAAGTTTGATGTGTCACATGACCCTCTTCCCATTGAAAAAACTAAAGTTGGATCCAAAATGGCCAATTTCAAAATGGCCACCATGGTCACCACCCATCTTGAAAAGTTTCCCCCCTCCCATATACTAATGTGCTACAAACAGAAAGTTAATATCACCAGCCATTCCCCTTTTATTTAGGTGTATCCATATATATGGCCCACCCTGTATATTAGATCAAAAATGATCTAATGCTGTTCTACTTGGATCAACTTTACAATTGTACTGTAGATCCATGTTTTATGGAAATCAGTGTGCTCCTACACTGTGCACCACTAGCATTTTTGACTTGGGTGATTTCTTGGTCTTGATGGATATAAATTGTGTATTGCTACGACTGGCAAATATTTGAAATGTTAACTCAAGAACTCCTGAACACTGTTTCTAGAAAGAGTTACAATTTTATTATCCATTCAACCTTTACAGTACATCTAAAATAAGAATAAAGAAGTAGTGCTTGTAGGCAAAAAAACAAAACATGGCTTATGTATAAGCTATCTACTAGTCATGGTTCACATATCATATAAGTGTAGTCTACTTTTTGGGCCTGGTTAAACCCAAATAGGACATAATCTTGTCAAAATTCCAGTACGTGAAGCTGAGAATTTAGAGTTGGAAAGGAACAAAATCTTTGCACTTAGCATTCTTACTGTACTATTTCAGTCTCCGTATAGAAGACCAGAGGAACTTAATTGCAAACATATGGTTAGAATGATTCCTTCAGACCAAGGAAATGATTCTTGGCATTAGGTAAAAAGATTTCCTGATTGTTGTAAGTGGGAGAGCCCAGGATGAAGATGTGTAAAAATTGGAGCGGGTACAATGACGTGGAACTGCGATTGTGCCGCGCCCCCCCCCCCCATCATTGAACCCCTCAGATGCCGCTTCATTGCTGATTGCGGCATCAGAGATTAAAATGAAGGCCTTTCAGGGGCTATTCCGGTTAAAAAAAAATTACATACCTTCTCCATTTGATCGTGGAGAGGCTGTCGCAGCCATCTTGATTGAAAACATCACGCACAAGATTTTGTGCAGTTTCTGCAATCAAGATGGCCATGACGGCCTCTTCATGCGCAAATGGATGAGGGGTGTATGCTTTTTTTTTTACCGCCATTTCATGAAAAATAGACTCATTACCATGAAGCGCAAGGAAATTAGGCTTTGCGGTGAATCAAATTTTTTCTGAAATTCGGATCGAAGTCCACTTCAATTCGCTCAACGAAAATAATAATGGCTGTACACAGAATTGATTTCATTATCAGAAATTTTAATCCAACTTAAAGGGCATCTGTCCGCAGATTTGTACCTATGACACTGGCTGACCTGTTACATGTGTGCTTGGCAGCTGAAGGCATCTGTGTTGGCCACATGTTCATATGTGCCCGCATTGCTAAGAAAAATGAAGTTTTAATATATGCAAATGAGCCTCTAGGAGCAATGTTGGCGTTGCCATTACACCTAGAGGCTCTACTCTCTCTGCAACTGCCGCCTCCTCTGCACTTTGATTGAGAGCGCAAGGCAATGTAACCGTGATCACAACCGGCATTGTCAGTGCAGAGGGCGCAGCAGTTACAGAATGCTGAGCCTCTAGGAGAAACGGCAATGCCTCCATTGCTCTTAGAGGCTCATTTGCAATATGGGCACATATGAATATGGGACCAACACAGATGCCTTCAGCTGCCAAGCGCACATGTAACAGGTCAGCCAGTGTCATAGGTACAATTTTGCTGATAGATGCCCTTTAAAAATGCATCATTGACTAAACCATATGTATGGTACACATAAGTATTGATTTGTCCTAAGTACCATATTAACAAGCTTGACCTGGCATCAATAGCATACCTGCCTTATTTCCCAAGACATTAAATTAGGTAAAAATAATCATAATTTTCCTTCTCAATGTGCGATTTGGAAAGAAAAGAGATGACCAGTGAAGTGCAAGGGAAAGACTAGGAATTATTATCGAAAGTCACCCTTCAGCTGATCTTTAAAGAAAAAAGAATAAAGGGTGATTATTATCTAGCAAGGCCTACTCCCAAGACCCGCTCAGGGGCTTTTATAGCTATTTTAGGGGAACCAGCTGAAATGGTTCCTCAATGTATTCTTAGTGTGTCAGTATTTGTATGTAAGACTCTAGAAATCTTCAACTGGGGTTATGAGATTATCACTCTTGCAGCTGTTCATGTATCACAGTCAGGGGCGGATTGGCCATAGACCTTACAGGGAAATTTCCTGGTGGGCTGATGTCCAGAGCTGCCAGTGGAAGTTTTTGGGGATGTATTTTGTGATGGACTGTGGTATTTGGCTCTGTTGAGTTGGTATAACGTGCTATATATGGTATTGCCTTCCATCAATTTTGTCCCGACTACAAAATAGGGCCACTTTTAGTATTTTTTCCAGGACCACTTTAAGTTCTCAGTCCGCCCCTGATCACAGTCCAACTGTATGTAAAAGCAATGGAACTTTGCACTATATATAAGTATGTCATTGTACTTAGTTAATCATGCACCCATTGAAGCAGGTTCCTCAGAAGCAGGAGGAGCAGCAGCAGCTCTTACAAAATTGTTTGTGAATTAAGCACCACTACTTGTTCTGCCAAATTGAACAGCACATGCCTGCTTTGGCTCGTAAGGCAGACTGTACGGCTTTGGAACAGTGATAAGAAACCTCTTGAGGTGGTGATCACCAGGGCTTCAACTATGGTGAAGCTCTTTGGTGTATCTTATATATGAACTGGGAAACATTGTTGATGGAGTTTAATCTTGAATAAATTAGATTTTATTAGGTAAAATATTATATCTAGTATATAAATCTTCTACAAACCCAGTCTTGTAATTTAGAAATGTTAGCACCTAAAATGTTGTCTAATTCTAAGCATTCATTAGTCTGTATAGGATTAATAGTATTACTCAGGGTAACTGAGCATTTGCCAAATATAGTACAAATTTAAGGTGAACTTAAGGGAAAAAGCTATGAGTGCCACTGTTGTCCAGAGGGAAGCTGCTCACCCCCAACCCCAAAGTTATGTTTATCTGGTCCACAGCAAAACAGAGATCCATAGGGGCCTTTGTCCTACGGTTATGAGCTGTCTGTGAACCTTTGCAGTAAAAAAAAACCTTTGTGCTTGCATCTGATTTTCCCTTTAGGAATGTAATGTGCAAAAATTCTTGTTACCACTTTTTATTTTCAGTGCAAACCCAAGGCAGAGCAGGAGTGACCAAGCAAATAATTACATATGTTGGCACTATTAAAATTAAGTAGACTTAAAGAAGACCTGTCTCTGTATTTGAAAACACCATGTTATAGAACATGAGAACCTAAGCAGATTGATGTATAGTTTCAGCAAAACCTGTAATTTATACATATATTTGCATATTTATATATTTATATATTTGTTTTTTCCACCTCCTGTGAACAGCTATCGGTACAGGAGGGAGGTGTCATCAGTGATTGATGGCATTGTCTGTATAAGTGTGCATAGAGATATGTGTCAGTCACTGATAACACCTCCTCTTGTACTGATAGCTGTTCACAGGAGGTAGAAAAAGCAGAGAGATAAATGTATAAATTGCAGGCTTTATTGAATGTTTTCCCACAAAACTATATGTCAGTCTGCTCAGTTTCGCCTGCCCTATAACATGGTGTTTTCAGATTGCATTGTATTTTGTGGTGACAGGTCCTCTTTACAAGGTTTTCCCAGTTTGCATCAGCATTCTTTAATATAATAATTTATGTTGTAATGTTGTGATGCAATGTTGTGTATTTTTAACCTTTATTGCTCCTATCTTTCATTCTGGGCTGTGATCAAATGACCATGTCCATTCTGCCCTTCCTTAATTCCTTTGATGTTATGTCCATGGGCATGTCAAAGCAGCAATAGGGGCAGTGATAGGGAAGGATCCATGTAACTAGATGGCTTAGGTGGAGCTATTAGGTTAGGGGCAGTAATAGGAGAGTGTCTATGTATCTAGCTGGTGGGAGGAGCAAAAAAGTAGCTGACCGTGTTAGGTACAGTAATAGGGAGTGTCTAACTAGTTGGGAGGGAGGAGCTATAAACTAGCTGGGTTTAGGGGCGTGGGGGTGGGAGGAGCAGTGGTAGGGACGGTGCTGGAACTGTAGCAGAGAAAGGAGAAGCGCATCATGGGTTTGGTTGGATACAGCAAAAGGAAGTGCTGCATACAGGATGGAAGCAAACCAGATTGATTGGTTTACATGGTGAAAACAGGTCAGGAGCATGGGGGAAGATAGTCAGGGGGTAAGCAACTACATTTATTAAAAACCATAGTAAACCCGGAAACTCCTTTAAATGAATCATTAATAAAGCTTTACAACTAAGGCAAGTCACTATAATATTCTCTATATTATTCTAGAAAACTCCTGAATGGCAGTCAGATCTTGTAGTGCCCCACTAAACTTTAATATGGCCCTTTCTGACCTAACAAGTTTGAGTACATGTGAGTCAATCACTGTCCTGCAAAGCACAACACCCTAGATTTCTGATGAATTTCCTTTTTAAGCGGAAGAAATTTTAATTAAAATTGTAATAAAAAGTCACTCCCGGCCTAACTCACGTACTAGAAAGTAGTGGAGAATCTCCTTCCTAACCTTCTCTTAGGACATATGCATATTCCACACTGTATAATACAGTACCAGCTGAGTAGTTTTTAAAGTATCACGTACATAGTGCAGAAATGTTCCTGCTGTGTCTGCACACTTAGGGCTCATTCAGAAGGCCATGTGCTGGCCACAAAAATGTGGATCTGTTTTTTTTTTTGCGGACAGTTCAGCATGTCCGCAAAAAAACAAACAAAGCGGATTTCATTCTGTTTTTTCGCTGACCCATAGACTTCAATGGGGACATGTCCTGATTTTCACTGACAAGTATAGGACATGTTTCATTTGTTTTGCTGAGCCATACAATGGAAGAAGAGGGCCCTATAGAAGTGGATGGGACAGCATTTAATCCGCAAAAAAACAGATCCGCATTTTTGCAGACAACATACGGCCGTCTGAATGAGCCCTTATACATAGAAGTCTGAAGTCCTAAAACTCATAATTAGGGTATCAAAAGAATAAAACACATGTGATATTAAATCCCTTTACTTTTTATTAATTATAACATGACAGTGAAATGTGTTGCTTTTTCAATTTTTTTCTGATTGTAGATTTTTTTTAAATTCTACTTTCTGTACATGACTATGGGGATATCAGGAAAAAAATACTTACAGCAGCAACAATGGAACATAGCCTCAACAGACAGGAGATATTCACTGAGGACCAGGCTCAGACTGGCCCACAAGGGAATAGGTGAATCCCCCGATGGACCTCTAATAGAGATGAGCAAACTTGTATTTCAAGTTCGGGCCCACAAGGTTCAGGTTATGGATTCCGCTACCACGGACCATAACTTATGGTCTGTGTTAGCAGAATCCATAACTGAATTCTTAGATAACCCAAACCCAAAAGTTGTACACCGAATTTGAAACACAAGTTCGCGCATTCCTAGTCTCTAGTCCCCCACCCCCTGCACAAGTGGCGCATGGCATAGTAGAATTACTGAACTACATATACATAGGCAGCACACAGCATCTCATCCAGCCTATGTTCATATAAAAACTGGATAGATTATTTAACAAAATACCCAGCTTATTATTATAGTTGTATCAGGTGCTTGAGATGACTTCTAGGTACAGCGTTCGATATAGAGAGAGGATAGCCATCCTTCTCTTTCCCCATGTACCTGCCCTGTTGAAATCTCTGCATTGACCACCATAACCGTATTGTAACACCTTGCTGTACAGCAGGCCCCCTGAATTAATTTTACTTATAGGTTCTAGGTACCCCAGTCCGAAACTACTGAGCGCTATAGACGTGCAGTATGACCTGTGCAGGGGGGGGAACAGATAAGCCGTGACCATCACCTAAGGTGATTGGTGGGTTCTGTGTTGTCTATAACAGATGATACCTTTGTTTGTAATCCTGTATGTGGTGATAATGACTGAAAAAGGGATCACTGCTGAACACTACTAGCCTATTGTTAGGCTTAGAGCAAGAGTGAAAACAGTGGATTTTAGGATGTTTCCAATATAGTGACATGGAAAATAAAGATTTAATTTTTTTTTAAAAGGGCCCACATTACAATATCCTAAAATATATTGGTGTATTTAGTATAGGTTGGCAAACGAACAGCAATATTAAATACAACTTACAATATTGAATTTGATTTAAAGAGAAAAAAAAAACTCTAATCTAGAACACCGAGATCTAGAGACGTTGAGCAGAGGTATAAGCATGTCTATAAGGTCCCATTTATCGGCTCAGATCACACTTCTGAGAGGTGCAATGAAAACATGAAATGATGTGTTCTCGATGTGATGAACAGCCACACACCTGGGAGCTGCTTTGTGGTCCTTAGACAAACAGATTCATTATATGTGCTACTTCCCTGCATAGAAAATAAGATAATGAAATGTTGTCAGTAGCACATTAGAAAAGATCACACCCGCTAATATTGCGAATGAATAGCAATTGCATCATTTAACTAAGTGGTGGGATAACAAATATTCAGAGCTGGTTGCATCCGTTATGTTTGCTGACTGAAGGTGGCCCGATACTCAGACCAGTACTGCACCCGGACAGCATCACATTCCACATCTGCTCATCATACTGTATATAGCATGCATGTCAATTTACAGGACTGAGAAGAAAGGAAAGCACATTACCAATAACTACACCTCCCCTTCCAGGTAGTATAGTCCCATACTAGCTCCATATGGAGTCCTGCAGCCTTCTGTATAAATGTCATTATCTGTTATTGTTACTTTCGTCTAGAGAGCTTTGTTCATTGTATGTTCAATGCAGCACTGTGCAAAATAGTAGCCGCAAAGCCTTTTGCCCAAACCTGTTCATTTATTTAACGCAATAGGAAATTCTGAAGATGTGCATGGGTAATGCCAGAAAATAATATCTCTGGGAATTTAAGAAGTCTATTTAAATATATAAATATATACATGCCTAACATAGCAGAGATGATACATGTATTTGTGTAATGAAATGGTTTAATTTTTTTACATTTTTATAGAATGGCAGCAATATGCACCAAAATGGCATCTTGCCTGCACTTAGGGATCCAAGCAATGAATAAAGTGGATTCTTAATTCTTTCCGGCCTGAGGAAGTGATAGGAGAGAGAAATTTATTATGCCTTGCCAATCCTTCAGCACAGACGGGTAACAAAACATGAATGTCCATTTAAAAATACGCAAAATAGAATTCACTTAGAGTGCACCTTGGATTATACACCACAGAACAGATATCTATTCCTGCAGAGATACTTTGTATATAAAATGTATTTATTTCCATGTATTTTGTAATTTACTTGTACACTAAAGACAAAATAAAAGCTTATCTTTTTTTCAAAAATGTATGCTTACTGAAATTAAGATTTTTATTCTTTCATACAGTATGTAACATTAAGTTGCCAATAAACATTTATATGTACAACCTGTTCTGATTGAAACAATGGTTTTATTATCAGCTCCAAACTGTTGGTATGCTAGTTCTCCTAAGGGTGCCTTCACATGGGGCGGAAAGGTCCACAGAAGATACTGTACAGTCATGGCCAAAAGTTTTGAGAATGATACAAATATTAATTTTCACAAAGTCTACTGCTTCAGTTTTTATAATGGCAATTTGCATATACTCCAGAATGTTATAAAGAGTGATTAGCTTAACAGCAATTACTTGCAAAGTCAATATTTGCCTAGAAAATGAACTTTATCCCCCAAAACACATTTCAACATCATTGCAGCCCTGCCTTAAAAGGACCAGCTAACATCGTTTCAGCGATTGCTCCATTAACACAGGTGTGGGTGTTGATGAGGACAGGGCTGGAGATCAATCTGTCATGATTAAGTAAGAATGACACCACTGGACACTTTAACCCCTTCCCGACCAGCGCCGTACATGTACGGCGCTGCGGGAAGTGACTTCCCGACCAGCGCCGTAGCACGCGCTGATCGGGCGGGTGCAGGAGCTGCGCCCGCCCGATTAGCGCCGGGGGTCCGGCTGTGCCCAGTAGCCGGACCCCTGATGTATGCACCAGCATCGGTGAAAACACTGATGCCGGTGCATTAACCCTTCATGTGCCGCGGTCAGCGCTGACCGCGGCACATGCGGTGGGAAGGGGTTGCCATCGGGTCTCCGCGCTGCTGTGACGGGGACCCGATGGCTGAGATAGCAGCCGGATGCCTTCCTTAGGCATCCGGCTGCTATCTACGGAAGCCTGTGAGATCCAGCCCCCTGGATCTCACAGGCAGTGTGCTGGAAGTGTATTACATTGAGTAATACACTTCCAGCCAATGCATTACAATACAGAAGTATTGTAATGCATTGTAAGGGGATCAGACCCCAAAAGTGAAAAAAAAGTGTAAAATAAGAAAGTTAAAAAAAGTGAAAAAAATAAAGTTTTACAAAAAAAAGTTTCAAGTTTCCCCCCCCCAAAAAAACGTCATTTTTACAAAATAATATAAAAAAAATTGTAAAAAATAGTGGAAAAAAAAAAGACATATTAGGTATCGCCGCGTCCGTATCGACCGGCTCTATAAAAATAGCACATGATCCACCCCGTCAGGTGCACGCAGTAAAAAAAAAAAAAAACTGTGCCAAAACAGACATTTTTGGGTCACCTTGCCTTACAAAAAGTGTAATAGCAGGTGATCAAAAAAGCGTATGTACCCCAAAATGGTACCAATCAAACCGTCATCTTGTCCCGCAAAAAATGAGACCCTACCTAAGACAATCGCCTGAAAAATAAAAAAAATATGGCTCTCAGAAAATGGCAACACAAAAAGTATTTTATTTTGTTCAAAAAATAAATCTAATGTGTAAAACTATCCAAAAATAAAAAAGTTAGACATATTGGGTATCGCCATGTCCGTAACAACCTGCTCTATAAAAATATTGCATGAGATGACCCCCCAGGCGAATGCTGTAAAAATTTTTTTTTAAAAACTAAGCCAAAACAGACATTTTTTTCCTTTTTGTCTCACAAAAAGTGTAATAGCAGGCGATCAAAAAGGCGTATTTACCCCAAAATGGTACCAATCAAACCGTTATCTTGTCCTGCAAAAACGATACCCTACCTGAGACAATCGCCTGAAAACTGAAAAAAATATGGCTCTTTGAAAAGGGCAACACAAAATAAAGATTTTATTCTGTTCAAAAAATAAATCTAATGTGTAAAACTATCCAAAAATAAAAAAGTTAGACACATTGGGTATCATCGTGTCCGTAACAACCTGCTCTATAAAAATATTACATGAGATGGCCCCCCGGGTGAATGCTGCCAAAAAAAAAAAAAAAACTATGCCAAAACAACCATTTTTTTTCCCTCTTGCCTCACAAAAAGTGTAATAGCAGGCGATCAAAAAGGTGTATTTACCCCAAAATGGTACCAATCAAACCGTCATCTTGTCCTGAAAAAACGGTACCCTACCTGAGACAATCGCCTGAAAACTAAAAAAATATGGCTCTTTGAAAATGGCAACACAAAAAAAAGATTTTATTCTGTTCTAAAATGCATCTAATGTGTAAAACTTTCCAAAAATAAAAAAGTTAGACATATTGGGTATCGTCGCGTCCGTAACAACCTGCTCTATAAAAATATTTCATGAGATAGCCCCCCAGGTGAATGTTGTAAAAAATTTTTAAAAAAACCATGCCAAAACTGCTATTTTTTTCACCTTGACTCACAAAAACTGTAATACAAAGCGATCCAAAAGTCTTATGTACCCCAAAATGGTACCAATCAAACCGTCATCTCGTCCCTCAAAAAATGAGCCCCCACATAAGACAATAACTCAAAAAGTTAAAAATCAACGGCACCCGCAAACCAATCCATCAAAATCTGTTCTGCAAAATCCATATGGCGCTCCTTCTGTTTTGAGTCCTGCCATGTGCCCCCACAGCAGTTTACCACCACATATGGGGTGTTGCCGTATTCAGGAGAAAATGGGTAACAAATTATGGGGTGCTTTTCTCCTGTTACCCCTTGTGAAAATGAAAAATTTGGGGCTAAAGCAACATTTTATTGGAAGAAATGAAACTTTTCATTTTCACAGCCTGGTGTTTCCAAATTCCGTAAAACGCTTAGGGGGTCAAAGTGGCCAGAACCCCCCTTAATATATTCTTTGAAGGGTGTAGTTTCCAAAATGGGGTCACTTTTTCAGGGTTTCCACTGAAGGGGTACGTCAGGGTCTCTCAATTACAAAATGGTGCCTAAAAACTATTCTAGCAAAATCTGCCTCCAAAATCCGTATGGCGCTGCTTTCCTTCTGACCACTGCCACAAACCCATAGAGACGTTTACCACTACATATGGGGTATTTCTGTAAACTGCAGAATCAGAGTAATGAGTATTGAGGTTTAGTTTGCTGTTAACCCTTGCTGTATTGCAAGAAAAAAAATATTAACATGAATAATCTACCAAAAAAGTGAAATTTTGAAATTTCACCTCCATTTTCCTTTAATTCTTGTGGAACACCTGAAGGGTTAACAAAGTTTGTAACAGCAGTTTTTTATAACTTGAGGGGTGTAGTTTCTAAAATGGGGTCATTTATGGGGGGTTTCATTATGTAAGCCCCTCAAAATCACTTTATATCTGAATTGGTGTTTAAAAAAATGGTTTTGGAAAATTTGGTGAAAATTTGAAAAATGGCTTCTAAACTTCTAAGCCCTCTAACGTCCTAAAAAAGTAAAATTACATTTACAAAATGATGCCAACATAAAGTAGACATAAGGGGAATGTAAAATAATAACTATTTTTGGAGGTATTACTGTGTATTTTGAAAGTAGAGAAATTGAAATTTGGAAATTTTTCCAAATTTTTGGTAAATTTGGGATTTTTTCATAAATAAGGGTGAAATATATTGACTCAAATTTATGACTGTCATGAAGTACGATGTGTCACAAGAAAACAATCTCAGAATGGCCTAGATAAGTAAAAGCGTTCCAAAGTTATTACCACATAAAGTGACACATGTCAGATTTGCAAAAAATGGCCCGGTCAGGAAGGTGAAAACAGGCCCGGGGTTGAAGGGGTTAAAAGGAGGCTGGTGCTTGGCATCATTGTTTCTCTTCTCTATCTCTAAAGAAACAGGTGCAGTCATCATTGCACTGCACAAAAATGGCCTAACAGGGAAGAGTATCGCAGCTAGAAATATTGCACCTCAGTCAACAATCTATCGCATCATCAAGAACTTCAAGGAGAGAGGTTCCATTGTTGCCAAAAAGGCTCCAGGGCGCCCAAGAAAGACCAGCAAGCGCCAGGACCGTCTCTTAAAAGTGTTTCAGCTGCGGGATTGGGCTACCAGCAGTGCAGAGCTTGCTCAGGAATGGCAGCAGGCAGGTGTGAGTGCATCTGCACGCACTGTGAGGCGGAGACTCTTGGAGCAAGGCCTGGTCTCAAGGAGGGCAGCAAAGAAGCCACTTCTCTCCAGAAAAAACATCAGGGACAGACTGATATTCTGCAAAAGGTACAGGGAGTGGACTGCTGAGGACTGGGGTAAGTCATTTTCTCTGATGAATCCCCTTTTCGATTGTTTGGGACATCTGGAAAACAGCTTATTCGGAGAAGACGAGGTGAGCGCTACCACCAGTCTTGTCTCATGCCAACTGTAAAGCATCCTGAAACCATTCATGTGTGGGGTTGCTTCTCAGCCAAGGGAATCGGCTCTCTCACAGTCTTGCCTAAAAACACAGCCATGAATAAAGAATGGTACCAGAATGTCCTCCGAGAGCAACTTCTCCCAACCGTCCAAGACAGTTTGGCGATCAACAATGCCTTTTCCAGCATGATGGAGCACCTTGCCATAAAGCAAAGGTGATAACTAAATGGCTCAGGGAACAAAACAGAGATTTTGGGTCCATGGCCTGGAAACTCCCCAGATCTTAATCCCATTGAGAACTTGTGGTCAATCATCAAGAGACGGGTGGACAAACAAAAACCTACAAATTCTGACAAAATGCAAGCATTGATTGTGCAAGAATGGACTGCTATCAGTCAGGATTTGGTCCAGAAGTTGATTGAGAGCATGCCAGGGAGAATTGCAGAGGTCCTGAAGAAGAAGGGTCAACACTGCAAATATTGACTTGCTGCATTAACTCATTCTAACTGTCAATATAAGCTTTTGTTACTCATAATATGATTGCAATTATATTTCTGTATGTGATAAAAACATCTGACAACACACATAAAAACCAGAGGGCAGCAGGTCATGTGAAAATATAATATTTGTGTCATTCTCAAAACTTTTGGCCATGACTGTATGCAGCATAAACACTTCCCCCATGTTATCCTATGGGGTTGCAAAGTGTCACTGCGGAATGCAATGGGTTGCAGCTTTTCACAAGCAAAATATCTCCATACGTTTCAAAGGGGGAATGTAATACACAGAGAAATGTGCATCCTAATCTAAGCATAAAAATCTGCATTTGCGTATTTTCTGGGGGATTTTTCTGCCACATGAAATTTGTTTGCAGGAAATCTGCATAAAACTGCACATAAATCTGCACTAATTATCACAGTTTTTGGTGCGGATTTTCTGTGTATTTTAACAACTCCATTGAAGTCTATGGGGTAACCACAATACATCAGCTACGGCTATGCACAAGCAATCAACAAGCACAAAAAGTGCATAATCCACACCGTGTGCAGGTATTCATGTTTGTTTGTTTTTGTTTTTTACAAGTATTTTTTGCGTGGCAGTTTTTAGTCAATGTTTTATTGATGAATCTCTGTAGGAATGGAGTTCATGAGGAGACATGAATTACAGAGATCGGGCTGTGGTAATGGAGACTGAATACAAGTGCTGCATTATCCGCATCCCCACCTCTTCTCTGTAATTCAGGTCTCCTCATCAACTCCAAAAAAAAAATAGTGTTTGACTAAAATCTGTGACTTTGTGGTTTATATAGCATAGTAAATGTCCCCTATAGTTTGTAAGCCTGAAAAAAGACATACATCCAGTTCAGCTCGTTAAGCTACATTCACATGACCATTGTGTTTTGCGGATCCGCAAAACACTGATACCGGCCCATGTGCGTTCCACAGGATCACACATGCTGCGGCTATCATAGAAATGCCTATTATTAACAAGAATAGGACTTTTTTTTTTTTTTTGCGGGGCTGCACAGTGTGTTATCCGCATCTTTTGCGGCCCAATAGAAATGAATGGGTTCGAATCGGAGCCGCAAAACATGACAACTGTCGTGTGAATGTAGTCTTATCCTGTAAAGTTGATCCAGCGGAAGGTTAAAAAAAAAAAAAAAAAAACTGTCAAGAGGAAGCCAAATTTCATCATTTTGGGGAAAAAAAATCCCAGCTCCAATCAGGCAACCAAAATAACTCCCTGGAACAACGATCCTTCTCCAGAATTCAGTAACTGTACCCTGTAATATTACACTTCAGAAATGCATCCAGGGGCCTTTTGAGTTCACCATCACCACCTTCTCTGGTAGAGAGTTCCATAGTCTCACTGCTCTTACAGTAAAGAATCCTCTTTATCTTTCCTCTAGACATAGTTCTCTTCTCATGGTCACGTTCATGAGTATAAATAGATCATGGGAGAGATCTCTTTAGTGACCCTTAATATATTTATACACAGTTATTAGATCTCCCCTCAGTCTTTTTTCTAAACTAAACAACCCCAACTTTGATAATCATTGTATTCCTTCTATTCAAGCAATTACTTTGGTTGTCCTCCTCTGGACCCTCTCTTGCTTTGCTGTGTTTCTTGTGCACAGGAAATAGAGAGGGTACAGTGCCGTGAAAAAGTATTCATACAACTTAAACTTTTCCACATTTTTTCACATTACACCCACAAACTTAAATGTACACTACTCACAAAAAGTTAGGGATATTTGGCTTTTCGGTGAAATTTATGGAAAACGTAAAAAGTTGACGCTACAGTCATATTATATCTTGAAAGTAGGGCATTTAAGTAGAAGCAGCAATGGTGATTTTCTCATCTTAACTTATTGAAACAAAATCCAACAACAGTGCTGGATATACCCCCACAAAAATGTCAGTGTAAGGCTACATTCACACGACCGTATGTGTTTTGCGGATCCGCAAAACACGGATACCGGCTGTGTGAATGTAGCCGGCCCTATGATAGAACTGCCTATTCTTGTTCGCGATTGCGGACAAGAATAGGACATGCTCTATCTTTTTTGCGGGGCCGCGGATCGGACCTACGGATGCGGACAGCACATTGTGTGCCGTCCACATCTTTTGCGGCTCCATTGAAATGAATGGGTGCGGAACGGATGTGGACCCAAAACTACGGTCGTGTGAATGCACCCTAACTTGTCATGTGGCCTTGATCATCATTTACAGCTTGACAACATCTCGTGCTGTTTACAAGTCGATATTGTCTGCCGAGGCATGGCATCCCACTCTTCTTGAAGGGTGGCCCTCAGGTCATTGAAGTTCTGGGGTACAGCGTTACGGCGAGGTACACGGTGACTCAGCTGTTCCCATAGGTTTTCAATGTGGTTCAGGTCTGGGGAAAGTGCAGGCCACTCCATTTGAGGTACCCAGTCCACAGCAGTCGCTCCCTAATGATGCAACCTCAATTAGCTGGCGCAGTCGTCCATAAAGATGAAATTAGGCCTGTGTTGTTCATACAGAGGCACAATGACTGGATTAATGATGTTATTCAAGTAGTATGTGCTTGTCACTGTATCATTCACAAAGTGTACGGCAGTTCTGTATTGACTAGACATCTGCCTACACTGTACCACTCGTCTGGTGACAACAGTGGCTGATGCATAGCGCTCTCCTTGACGTCGCCAACATCATTGGCGGCCAACATTTCTGCCAAGCGTGAATCAACTTTCTTCAGTGAACAGCACTGAGGCCCACTGGTCCCTCATCCAGTTTAGATGCTTACTGGTCCATAAAAGACGATGACACTTGTGGTCAGGTACCCTTGCAGGTGATCTAGCAGGCAGCCCATGCAGATGTAAATGGTTTCGAATGGTCTGATGTGACACTTTGGTACCTCTCACCTCCCTTAAATGTGCCTGGAGTTGTGTGACATTCATCATCCGGTTACACAGGGCATTGTACACAATGAAGGGGCCATCAGTGTGGGATGTGGCTAAAGGACTTCCACTTCGTATGCCTTTCTGTGACTTTTCCAGTCTCTCTGTATCTCTTGCAACCTGCTGATGACACTAAGCTCAGTGGCCACTTCAACCTGAGAACATCATGCTTGAAGCCTCCCAATGACCAGATAGTGTTTATCAATTGTCACGTGTCATGTCGTCAAACTGAACAGCATGATGAAGAGGACTATTTAGCTACCCATTCTAATTGAACCATGAAATATATTGGGTGATTCATGGATCAAACACCTATGGTGAATTTTGCCATTAAAGGGGTATTCTCATCTTGGACAATGGGGGCATATCGCTAGGATATGACCTCATTGTCCTATAGGTGCGGGTCCTGCCGCTGGGACCCGCACCTATATCGAGAACGGGGCCCCCAAAGTGAGTGAGTGGGAGCGCACTGCGCATGCACGGCCACTGCTCCCATTCATTTCTATGGAGCCGACGAAGATAGCCGAGCCAGCACTCGGCTATTTGCGGCAGTCCCATAGAAGTGAATGGAGAGCGGGCCGCGCTTGCGCGGTGCGCACTTCACTTTGGGGGCCCCGTTCTCGATATAGGTGCGGGACCCGCACCAATAGGACAATGGGGGCATATCCTAGCAATATGCCCCCATTGTCCAAGATGAGAATACCCCTTTAAACTACTTGTTAGAGAACAGCAAGTTGTGCAAAAAGTACTAAAACATTGAACAGGACATGTGCATTCAAAAGTTTAGAGAAGGTCACATTAAGTTCACCTGTAAAGGTTAGAGTGCATTTGAGGTTTCACCTGAAATTTCACCCACAAGCCAAATATCCCTAAATTTTTTGAGTAGTGTATTTTATTGGGATTTTATGTGACAGACCAACACAAAGTTGCAAGTATGTGTGAAGTGAAAAGAAAATGATACATAGTTTTTAGAATTTAAAATCTGGAAAGTGTGGTGTGCACTTATATTCATCCCCCCAAGCCAATACTTTGTAGGACCACCTTTCTCTACAATTACATCTGCAAGTCTTTTGGGGTATGTATCTACCAGCTTTGCACATCTAGAGGCTGACATTTTTGTCCTGTCTTCTTTGCAAAATAGATTGGATGGAGAGCATCTGAACAGCAATGTTCAGCTCTTGCCACAAATTCTCATTGGGATTTAAGTCTGGACTTTGACTGGGCCATTCTAACACATGAATATGCTTTGATCTAAACCATTCCCTTGTAGCTCTGGCTGTATGTTTAGGGTCGTTGTCCTGCTGGAAGGTGAACCTGTGCCATAGTCTCTAATAAGTTTTCCTCTTCCAGAATTACCCTGTATTTAGCTCCATCCATCTTCCCATCAACTCTCAGCAGCTCTGCTGTCCCTGCTGAAGTAAAGCATCCCCACATCACGATGCTACCACAACCATGTTTCACAGTGGTGATGGTGTTTTCAGGGCAATGTGCCAAAAAGCTCAACTTTGGTCTCATCTGACCAGGTCACCTTCTTCCACATGTTTGCTGTTTCCCTTATATGGCCAGACAAACTACAAATGGGACTTCTTATGGCTTTACTCTCAAAAATGGCTTTCTTCTTACCACTCTTCCACAAAGGCCAGATTTGTAGAGTACACGATTAATAGTTGTCCTGTGAATAGATTATCCGGAGGAGCTGCAAACATCCACAGCTCATGTGGTAGAGTGACCATAGGTCTCTATCTGCTTCTCTAATTCATGCTCTCCTTGCTTGGGCTGTCAGGTTAGGTTGACAGCCATGTCTTAATAGGTTTGCAGTTGTGCGATACTCCTTCCATTTTTGGATGTTGGATCGAACACTGCTCAGCAATATTTTTTTATTTCTTTTTTTAATAACCCAACCCTGATTTACACTTCTCCAAAACTTTATGCCTGACCTGTCTGGTGTGTTCCTTGGCCGTTTGATCACTAACAAACTTCTGAGGCCTTCAAAGAACAGCTGCAGTTATACTGAGAATAAATTACACACAGTTGGACTTTACTTACTAATTAGGTGACTCCTAAAAGCAATTGGTCATACTGATTTTATTTAGGGGACCGACAGCAACAGCCAAGACAAAATGCACGCCCCCACTTTTCAGATTTACTGAAATATTTTGAAAACATGTATCATTTTTTCACTCCACTCATACTTACTACTTTGTGTTGTCTATCACTTAAATACATTTAGATTGTGGGTGTCATGTGAAAAAAAGTGGAAGAGTTCAGACCTAAGTACTGCTGTCAATCAATGAGGAAACCATCGCCCCTAGCAGTAACTGGCTGTATCTGCACCTTTGGTGAAGAAACTTAAGCCTAATACAATTTGTAAAAGAGCAGGAGCAGCACAGTTTTATATTGTTGCTACAGGGGGAAAAACTACTACATTACTGAATTATTAAAACGCTGCACATGCCATTATTTGATACAGCTTAATAGGATATTTGAACACATTTCTCTCCCTTATGACTGGTGTACATATATACTAATATTCTGGTAAAGTAGATGTAATTTATCTATACCACCACATTTAGTGCACCCTGTGTACTGCACTTTTTATACTGCCCCATTATGTTGATTGTAGTCCTGACACGTTACACAAATGTGCCACACGTGCATGCACGCGCACATGTGAAATGCTCATTCATCGAGTAATAGGATCATTTGTGTAGTCACCTAAATTATCATTTGCCTGCAGTATACGATGAGTATAAACAGCACTCTGCTGCCAGCAAACAATGATTCTGTATGGGGGAATCACTGCTCCCCGTACTGTGGAGGAGATCACTGCATGTAATAGCAGCAGTCTCTTCCACTGACTTGCAAGCCATTTTTAGGAAGGAAGGCTTCCTCCCCGACAATCACTTGCTCCATAGGACCATGTAATGGGGCCTTTTGTCACTTCCGGCTGATAACATGTCCAAACTAAGTTGTAAGATCTTCAAGGGTTCATTCTCTATGTAGTTTGCCACCAGCCAAAATGGATTCTTTACAATTCTTGACCTCTGTGTTTAAGCTGTCTACCGCAGAAACAGATCAGTTGAAAATTCATTTCCAGAGCATCACCAATTAGTGGTCCGTGAAACACTGACAGTACACATATGCCATCAGTGTTGTGTCAGATTTTTTGCTGACTCCGACATCAATGGGTGTTTGGTGTGCATCACGAACCAAAGTGGTGTACATCTCCGTGGGTCAGTGGAAAACCACTGATGTGTGAGTTAACACATTAAAAAAAAATAAAAACAAAAAATCAATGGGTACATGTGCGGTCCTTGGAAAATGCAGATAGTGTATATATGTTAAAAACAAATGCGAGAGAAGCATCTCAGTTAAAAGATTGAAAGATCAGATAAGGTTTTCATGCTTTCTTATTTATTTATAGTGAGAGTGATACAACACCAAAGTTTACTCCCTATGGTGAAAAAGTGATATAAAAATAACACAAAACACCCAAAAATAATGCAAAACATTCTTAGTAGGGGACACATTTAAAGACGAACAGTGCTTCAATACTAAAACATGTAGACAGGTAAAACAAAAAACGGAGTTTAGATAATGGAGTTGTGTCGTTTACAGTTCAACAGCACTTGTGACTTTCTCAGCAACGTTTTGGATGAGGTAGTCCAAGAATACTGATTGCTTTTCCACACGAGGGGTGATAAATATGAGGTCAGAAGCAGCCCTCCGTGATCGAATAGAGCTTAGGAAGTCATCTGTGCAGAGAAGTCTTTAGCAGCTGTTTCATGATGGTCTTTTTGGAAAATAAAGAACTGCCACAACGAGCCAACTGCGGCCTTACAGTACAGTAAAAAAACTGTAATCTACGTTTTGTACCTCCAGTCCTAGCCACCCTGTTCTGTGCCAATGTAAATTAGAAGCCAGTGTTCTCTTCGCAGAAGAATCAGTTATAGTATGAAAACAGGAAGACATCTGTAAAAAGAAAAAACAACGCAAAAATGAACATAATTTGCAGTCTTAATGACCTTTAACAAGACTCATCTACCCATCTGATGTTACATTAAGTGCATCTTTTCTATGTTTCCAAAGACAAAGAAAACTGACAAGACAAATGATAAAGCCACTATTGTTCACAGACTAATTCTATAAACTGAGAAGTGATCACGCTCCTGCATTAGCTCACCTGTCAGTTTCAGCTCCTAAGTCAAGAGTGGGAGAAAACTTCAACACCATACAAAAAGAAAAAAATTATACTTTTCAACTGTCAGTAACAATACATACAGTACACTGTATTGCCTATTGTCTGAAACCAGTATGAAGACCTGCCATACTTCATCCCAGAGCAACAGGCATTTGTTTGGAACTAGAATTAGATTTTAAAATCTTCAGCTTGAGGTATTCTGAGGCATGTCTAACCCTATTACTACTATGACTGCAGACCTCAGTTTTTCAGATTTGCTAGGGGTAAACTGCTAACTTTGCCCTCAGCTTTACCCCCTATACACTTTAAATGGGTTCCCACCTTTCCTCTCATAAAAAAGATACAAAGTAACATCAAATGTGTCTTAGAATTTTCTTCATTTCTGTCCTTTGGGGAATGCAGTATTTTTGAAAAATAAAAAAAAAAAAATCTTAATATTTAGTTCACTTTTCCATATGCACCCAACATGGAGACTGACTGTATGTGCTCAGCCAACCCGCCGCCAAGAATGGAGGCCAAGGAGACCTGTTTCTTGGGATGAAGTACACCAGTTGGAATCTTAGAAACTTAAACCTCAGCAATTTATAGTGGTCAGTGCTTACTGTATAAAGTTTTAAGATATGACCTTAGATAGATGGGGGCCTAGAATCTGCACGGTCAGTCACTTAGCTGTTACCTGCAGCCATGGTTTCAGGAACTAAACCGTGTACAGAGCCCGAACACCACGGCTCAGCTCCCATTCAACTGAAAAGGAGCTGAGCTGCAGTACACAAGAATAACCACTACAACATGCACATAGCTGTGGTGCTCTGGGTTTGGGTGAGTGTTACAGCTAGGTGGGGGCACAATACAAGCTGTAATTTACAGAGAATTGCCAGTCACAAGCTAAATCCTACCAGTGAATCCGAACAGTCACCGTCTGCTGTGCAATATGAGAACACAGCTCTGTAACAGATTCCAGTACAGGGGTGCACAACCTACAGCCCGGGTATCACATGCAGCCCTTCTGTACTAAATGCATGTGGCTGCTCACATATAGTTTCCAACAGAGAGGAGTGGCAAAAACGAATGGTGTACCATGTGGCCATTTGTGTCCCTACATATACCTCAACCCCGACTGGTACTCCCTAAAGGAGCACGAATTTAAAATGAAGGCTGTCTATGCATGCAACTCTTTCCATTGTAATTTATAGAGTTGTGAAATGCTGTTACTGCAACACCCATAATATTTAATGTACCAACACACGTATGAGGTCCTCCTCTTTGGAAAGCTCTCTGGAGTGGTCTACCCGCCTGATCAGTGGGAGTCCTGAAAGTGGAATATTTTAGTGCTGCCTTCTAGACTTGTTGAATATAATAATGTGACCCATGAACCAAAAATGGTTGTGCACCTGTGCTTTAGTACATAATACAAAGACCACTAAAGCTTTTGGTAATAGGTGGCTGAGATGAACAAGTTACAAGAAAGAAAACATTTCCAATATTTAAAACAAATGTATATAAAAACATCTAAAGTGCTATGAAACAAACATACCGATAAGTCTACCGCTTTCATATCGATTGTGGCACAAAGTGTGCAGGAGGTGGTGCCGCTATGTAGCTCACTGGATGAATGTGACCGGGATTTACAGCATTATGAATCCGGGGTGAACTGCTGTAAGGGGGGCTTATAGGATGCCAGGGCGCTACATAGTGATATGTAGGCACAACAGACACACAGGGGTCAAAACCACTTAAAGGAGGCTGGTTGTATGGATCAGGAACAAAAGGGTAATATATCGGTCCTGGTGGTGGAGGCAGAGATTCCACATTTGGAAACGGACCTGGAATTAAGGAAAATTGTGTTAACTTAGTATTACATAAAAATAGGTAATCTCTTTGGAATTATAATAGAGCTATGCATTTTTCAGGCTTTAAACATGGCCCTCACTCTGAAGCTGAGTGGGAGACAGTCAGTGGGGGCCTTCTGCTGAACACAGACATCCTCTAACAGGGTCCATGATCAGAGACCTTTCTGATCGCGAACATTACTCCCTCAGATGCCACAGTCAAATGTGACTACAGCATTGGGGTGGTCATTTGATGGGAGAGGGGCTCCCTCTGGTGAACTCTCTCCCCAACCCCCCCTCCCCCCACTTCCTGATTTCCAACATATCATAAAGACTTTGGTTCCTTTGGAAAAAAAGCCCTCAAAGGCCTATGTGAAAAGTACAAAAGTTATGAAAGAGAAAGAAATATGTAAATTGTTTATGAAGCCTATTAACTGATCAGCCATGACATTAAAACCCAAGCCTAATATCGTATCATTCCCTTTATGCTGTCCAAAAAAAAAAAAATGCATGGACACCACAAGATCTCTTAAGGTGTCCTGTGGTGTCTGACACAAAGATGCTAGCAGCAGATTTAGTAAGCTGTGGAGTGAGGCCTCCAGGGAAATAAGGGTAGATTTGCGGTTCATATTCCAGTAGTCTGTTACAGAAGAAACAGACAAATGGAGTTTACTGCATGCGGTGTGGCCAGATACTGTACTGCTGCATACAGCTGGATCCCCATTTACTATAATCTGATCTGTAAGGTCTGCCCAGTTACTGGCATAAATGCTGGCTTTCCACAGGACAAAATATCTCTGCATGCAGTATTTTTTGTCTGACTGAAAGCCAGCACTTATGCCGGAAACGTCAAAGTAACAGCCACATCCAAGGCTTCCAGGTGACGCACATGCACCCAGCCCCATGAGTTGACCCAGCAGTCCACATGATGCAGAAGAAAATGTACGTCATCAGACCAGGCCACCTTATCCATTGCTCCATGTCCAAATGTCCATTGTAGGTACCTTTGGTGGTGGACAGATGCCAGGGTCAGTATGAGCACTCTGGTGGTCTGTGACTATGCTGCACTGTAGTGTGTTCTAATACCTTTTTTCATAATTCCCTCACCAACTTTTTCAGCAATTTGTGCTCCAGTAGTTCTTCTGTGGGACTGGAACACTCAGGTTAGCCTTGGCTCCACACATCACTGATCTTTGGGTACTCATAACTCCTTGTTTTGGCAGATACCAAGTCACAAGACAATGTCATTCACTTCACCTGTCACCACTTCTAATGGTGGCACTAGAGTTTTACTATAGCCTGTATTTTTTCTTCATTAAACCTTCTGCTCATTCTGGAATTTGAAATCAAGGAGACAGTCCTATCAGTGACTGACAGCCTTCCCTCTATGACTGTGTATACAGAGACAGCTGTCAATCACTGATAGGATCGCCTCCTGGACTTCAAAGTCCAGAATGAGCAGGAATTTAAATAACCAATCTAAACTTGTGACAGAACTTGGTAGGGGACAAGGAGAGAAAACAAACATGCCTTTTGTGGTGTAGTGTGAATATGAACTTTTATTTTGTTAGTTTCTGCTCCTGCAAGTGCCCTGGAGGCAGTACTTTGCTGAGAAGTGCTCTCTGCATTGAGCGGCTCCACAGTCTCTCCCCTCCAAGTGCTGATGGTGATCTGGTTGGATGCTACAACTGCCATGCAGAGCCAAGTCTGTAAAGCAGCTCTTTGCAGAGAGCACTTCCCAGTAAAGCTCTGCTTCCAGTGCTCTTAAGTTTCCAGTGCCCATAGTTTTTTTTTTTATTGAAGTAGGATTGCTGGGAGTACACAATGTCCTCTCAGCATGCTCCTGTCCTCCTTGTACTGTGTTGAGCGACTGCTATGCAGTGAGACCTGCTAATAAAGAGCATCATATGTATACACTTCAGCAAAACAAGTGGCCAGGTTGGAAATGTATGTAAATTAGAGTCTCACAGAACATTGTAATCATGGCTGTATCAAAACTATGCAATATATAGCATACAGCACATCAACACTGCTTGCATTTAGTTTATAAAGTCCAAAATCTATAGTATATCTAATATCCATAGTCCATTTGTCATCATAAATTGTACTTACCACCAGCTTCTATTGTTACAGGCCGGTTATCATTGTAAATGGTTGGCAGAGGTTGGTCAACTATGGGACCAGGCTCTGGAAAGCCTTGATATTGCTCAACATGTGGTGGAGTAGGTACTTGTTGCACATATACCATAGGGTGCCAAATGCTCTGATGATAACACTATGAATATGAAAAAAAAGCTATATAAAGATCTTCATTTAAAGTTTAAAAAAATTAAAAAAAAAAGTTGTGCACAGCTGCTATACAATGGGGGTGGGGTCAGACACCCAGGACCCCCGCCAATCAGCTGTTTGAGAAGGCATTGATGCTCCTGTGAGCGCTGCAGCCTTCTCACAGCTTACCAAACACCGTGCTGTACATTGTATAGCAGCTGTGCTTGGTATCGCACTCAGTCCCATTCACCTTCAATGGGCTTGAGCATGATACCAAAGCACAGCCGCAATACAATGTACTGTACTGTGCTTGGTAAGCATGGAGAACTGCCGCAGCACTCACAGTGCCGATGCCTTCTCAAACAGCTGATCGGAGGGGGATCATCCAATCCCGGCTGTCAGATCCCTACCAATCAGATACTGTTTACCTATCCTGCCGTCAGTGCAACAGTCAGGGCAAGGAAGCTGCAACACCCCAGACTTGTAAGTTTCCACTAGCAGCCAACTTCTACCATACCAGGTAAACTCCCATAGAAAATCCCATCCAATAGGACAGGAAACAAACTGGTGTGATGTGGAGGAGCTCCTGCTTTTAAACTCTCCATAGAAATTCCAGTTTCCTGTCCTGGATGGGAGGCGGTCTCTCAGGGTGCTGCCATGAGCGTTAAATGAGAAAATTAAATGGTCAA
Source organism: Rhinella marina (assembly GCA_900303285.1). Classification (NCBI taxonomy): domain Eukaryota; kingdom Metazoa; phylum Chordata; class Amphibia; order Anura; family Bufonidae; genus Rhinella; species Rhinella marina. Next base: position 79,542 of record ONZH01023797.1, on the reverse strand, counting down.
TAACCTGTCAAACTTTGCATAAATCTCAATAGTAAAGGTGAGCATAAGAAACTTTGTAATATATCTTATCAGAGAAAAATGGTTCTCCATTTATCGGCCACTTCTCAACCCATACACTAGTCTTTTCTTAGCCAAAAAAGGCAGATTCCTGGTTTTTCTTGGACACAAAAAAAAAGGCAGTTTCAGCTGGGATCAGGCAAAATTAATATTTTCGATCGATCCTTTTCTCCCAGGAGATAAGCCGCCGCCAGAAGTATCTGCATAGAATACACATACACAGAGCCAGTGTATGCGTGTGTGGGGGAGGATAGCTGAACATTCAGCACACAGTAATTGAAAGTGTATGGGCGGCTTAAATGTCAGCTCACTAAAGGATCAGATTACAGCTGCATTGAGAGAGACAGAGTAAAAAACTAAAACATGAAGGCTGTTGCAGATAATAGTATGTGTTCTATCTCACTCAAGTGCTTTATTGACATCAATACTGTGCTATATGATATAAGGGAGTCTGAAAGAGTGAACTAGGGAGCAGAATCTCCCGTTTTCTCCACATGCTGTGTATGAAAAACAGAATAGCAGCTAGTCCCCAAATTAGCTCAGGGAAAACAGCCTGCAGAAGAGAAAACCAGTGATAAATGCCATACACAAGTCATAATTTCCAGATATAGGGTTGTTATGCACGTAAGTACCCATCATCTCATCCTGAAAAGTCGTCTCAATGTGTAGGCACACTGGATTTACAAAAAAGGTTTGATAACAGTATCACAGATTAAAGGTGTGTAAACACACCTGTATTACAGTTCAGTGTACTGGTCATATTTGAAGCCAATACTAGAACCCAGGCTGTAAGCGGGTAAAGTTTTCTTTACAAAAATTGCTAACAGGGCAATTTTTCTTATTCATAGAACTGCATAGAGCATATAGAGTAATTAAAAATATAAGGGAAGGACATCATTCATATTGTTGAAAATAAAATTGCATGAAAAAAACTGGGGTAGAGGCATCGGAGTAGCATGGCTGTGTAATGGCCCAGACTGGTATGTGTGCAGGTGTCGGAGGTATTTCAGTATTTCTAGGTTCCCTAGTCTTTTCCAGTCTAAAGGTAAAGGCCTGCATTCCGAAACTCTCCCTCATGCTTAGCTTTCCCTGTATTTGAGCTCAAAACGCTTCCATCTGGTGTCTAAAGTTGGTATTGCACATTATGCATTATTGTCTGCATTGCCTTATATTGCTGTATTATCATTGGTTCCTTTTCATGCCATTTATGTGATGGAGTGTGCTTGACCATGTGACCCCCTCTGCTATCAGTCAGCTGCAAATGACAGACCAGAGGATGTAGCTAGTTCCGCCCTCCTTTTTCTCTAGGGAGTGAGCTGGAATATTCCAGTTAGTTCTGGTTCTATCACAGACCAGGAACAGTGCACAGCTCTCCTGCATATCTCAGCCATCCATTCAAGCCTGAGGCCTAGTTATTCAGCCATTATCTTCACCAGCACAGTTAACCCAGACTGCATCCAGACAGCTGTAAGGATCATCACAGGTTCTTCCAAGTATTCAGTAGGACTACCTATTCAGAACCTACTGTCTGACCTCTGAGGAGTTGAGGGTCACCCACTCAGGATCACTTCTACCCCTGGCTTACATGTCCGGAAGGTTCATGCGTCTTCCACCTGGTCGCCAGAGTGCGAGGGCAGCGTCATTCTCTAAGTATTTCAAGTGCTCAAAGTTCTTTAGTCACCCATGCCTTACTCAGCTGAAAAGACTAATCAATTGGATCAGGTCTGTACTTACTTATTATACTACTACTATTCCTATCATCTCAAGTCAGCCGACAGCTAAGCTCTTAAAGCTACAGCGCATTGTCAAGCCACTCTACCGCTGGATCCATACCATCTAAACCTGGCTGTGTACCAGAGAGACTGTAACCTGTATAACATATTGGTTCCTGCATTAAAGCAAATGTTATGCTTGACCCCTGGCATTGGTGTAATTATTGGTGCCTTGTGCGAGGAGGGTAACGGGAACATTCTTGCAGCTGGGCAACCCTGGGAACAAGGCCGCCATAGTAACTCTCGCGCCCATGATATCACCCGTGACAACCTTAAAGGTCCCCTGTCCCAGGATAGTACCCGTGTGCTGCAGCTGCTGCATTCAGGATAGACTGGAGAAGAGAGAGTCTGGTGAGGGGGAGATCAAATACTAATGAGTTACAGTAAACATGAACCTATGACGAGCAGAAGCTTCCGGATGTTAAAATTAAAGTTGCCTAATTAAGATGCTATCTGAGTGACTAACAGAATAATTTACTTCTCAACTAAAACCAGCCCTCAAGATCAAACATAAAATTCCTGTCAGGTAGCTTCTGCATATTCTGAAAGCAGGACCTTGCATGTTAAAAATGGGTTGTCAGGCCGATTAACATTTTATCCACATAAAAAAAGGCTCAGAATAATGTAAAATAAAATCATACTCCTCTTACCAATTCCTTGTTGCTCCTATTGTAACACTTATAAGTCTCTTGCTGACTTCCAATTCCTGACAGCAAAGGTGACCTTCCTTATCTGGTGATTGGCTGAGCAGTCATTTCCTGGGTGTTTGTGGACAGGGACCAGGAAGTAGAGACTGGCGGATGACTGGGATGCATCAGAAAGATAGAAGTGGGGGCATGGTAAGGAGAGTAGGACTTACAAATGCTTGTTCCATTAAAGTGAATAGAACAAGCACTTTTAAATTACACTGCGCCGCTGAGACGACACACAGTGGAATCTTGGAGAAAGTAGGTCCACCTCCTTTAAACAGCTGACCGAAAGTCAGACCCTCCACTGATCAGATATTGATGACCTATCCTTAGCAATGTATCATGTTAAATTGCATTGACAAAATGCAGTGGAGACCACCCACCTGGCAATTTACTACCATGGGGGTGCTCAAAATAATACAGCAATAATTGTGAATTAACATGGGGTGAGAGAGGAAGAGTCAGCTGTAAAAGGTACACAACCAGTTTTAGTTCCGTGAGGACATTACTTCTTTTAAATGCAAATTTGTATAAAGTCAAGCCTTGTGGTCCAGTTTGCGGACAGTCACTGTTGGAGAATCAGGATTAGATCTGATGGTCCACCATGATGTCTTAGACATCTTATATTTCTACATTAAAGCTTAGCTAAAGAGTCACCTTGAACACTGATGTACTGTTGCTAAGAAAACAGAGGTCCTTAGGTGATCAATTAATACATATGTTTTCTGTTTAGGAAGAGCTAGTTATAAGATCATGGAGTCTTAGTGACATTTATGTCCTCCATAGCTTCTTTTAGATACTTGGTTAGTGGACACTTGTCAGCTACTTTAGTTTATGGCAAACAAACACTTTCAAGGATAATGGAATCAGAGGACGAGGGATCAAAGGTTAAAGATACATTAGATATTAATTCTCATACGTGTTAGAAAAATTTTAGCCAATGAACTATCAAAGTATAAAGAGGTGTAAGTCTTCCTTATGCATATTGATGTTGGAGGTGGAACTTAGGTATGTTAATGGATATGAATAGAAAAGTATATGAGGTCACATGTTATGTATAATAATGATGTAATTTAGGTGTGTCATCATTCACTCCTATGGATTGCGGTACACAGCAGAAAACCTGTATTATAATACTAATTATTCCTTTGTTCTATGGGGTATAAAATAACACGTTTGGTGACACACAGACAGCACTGCCATTTTTCTAAACACACCTGTATTACAGTTCAGTGTACTGGTCATATTTGAAGCCAATACTAGAACCCAGGCTGTAAGCGGGTAAAGTTTTCTTTACAAAAATTGCTAACAGGGCAATTTTTCTTATTCATAGAACTGCATAGAGCATATAGAGTAATTAAAAATATAAGGGAAGGACATTGTTTCATATTGTTGAAAATAAAATTGCATGAAAAAAACTGGGGTAGAGGCATTGGAGTAGCATGGCTGTGTAATGGCCCAGACTGGTATGTGTGCAGGTGTCGGAGGTATTTCAGTATTTCTAGGTTCCCTAGTCTTTTCCAGTCTAAAGGTAAAGGCCTGCATTCCGAAACTCTCCCTCATTCTTAGCTTTCCCTGTATTTGAGCTCAAAACGCTTCCATCTGGTGTCTAAAGTTGGCATTGCACATTATGCATTATTGTCTGCATTGCCTTATATTGCTGTATTATCATTGGTTCCTTTTCATGCCATTTATGTGATGGAGTGTGCTTGACCATGTGACCCCTCTGCTATCAGTCAGCACTGCCATTTTTCTACTGCTGCTCCACACCTCCATCTACATCATGTCATATTCTGCCTGACCTTTATATTTATTTCAATGCTGTCTTGCTGCTCTGGTCTCTGAATAAACGAAATAATCTTCTCAAGAAGAAGTAGTCTCAAGAAGTTTTGTATTGCTGCGGCCAATTTCCAACAGTCACTTGAAAAATGGGACTACTGACAAGTAGTATAACTGTTATTAACATACAAGTTGTCAACCAACAGCTACTAAAAAAGGGTTTGTCTGGTTTAAACAAAAAAAAAAAAAAAAAAACAACAACAACACACACACACCCCAACACGATTTTCAAATAACCTGGTTGTAATTCCCACAAGCAGTCTTAAGCCTCATTCACACCTCAGTGTTTGGTCAGTGATTTCCATCAGTGATTGTGAGCTAAAACAAGGATTGGCTCCCCCACAGACATACGGTATGAGATTTGCTCCTGTTATGTGTTTAGAGCGAAACCTGGTTTTGGCTCAAAACCACTGATGGAAATCACTGCCGTGTGAATGAGACATTACTCTGGATATCCCAGCACACTGATTTCAATGACCATCATGTAATACTTAATTTCCCTACTGAATAGTAATGAGGCACTTGCTAACAGATTACAACTGATATCCTGCAAAGCAGCTTATGGTCAGGGGTCTCTTCATACAAAAGAATTGGCTGAAACACACAACCCATTTAATGTAGCCATCTCTTCCCATGCAAATTTTTGCCATCAGGATCAAGTGACAATCCATTTTAATTCTCAGGTAGGTTTTTTTTGTCTTGAATAAGGATGAGCGAACTTCAAGTTCTGAAGTTCGGATTCAGGTATATATTGAATTGTGTTATGGATTCTGTTACATTGGACCAGAACGCAATTCAAGGACAGAATGCATAACTGAATTCAGTTATGCATTCCGTCCTTGAATTGAGTTATGGTCCGTAGTAACGAAATCCATAACGTAATTCACCATATACCCGAACTTCAAAACTTGAGGTTCATTCATCCCTAGTCTTGAAAAAAAACACAGGAGAAATGCTGTTGCCCCCTGTGATAATGCCAAATACCTCTACCGGAATTGCAGTAGGAAAAAAAAAAAAAAAACACAACACACACCTTTTAGTTTAATGAAAATATTCAACATTTCCTCTTCAACAGAAAATACACTGAATTTACCATAAGGGGAATATTTGAAGTCAGTTTTGTAGGAGTACTTTATGCCACATTTAGCAAGTGTCTCATGTTTGAGAAATTAGTCTCATCCTAAAAAGCCATGTATACCTTTGGGGCAATTTTTTTTTGTTATAGTATTGTACTCCTTTTGAGCTAACAATATTTTTTTTCAATTGGTCTTTATTAGAAATTTTGAAACACTGTACAGTTTTCAGGTTTTTCTAGTAGCAGGATCTGAATTTTCACTCTGTTCCGTCAGGCAGGCAGCTGACGGGCTGTTTCTCTCTGATCTCTAACGTTATAAACACTCATTATAGCTCATTTCTTACCTTACTGATAAGAATGTGGCTTAAATAAGTGTTTATGAACTTTTAGTAATTTAGAGATAAGGTTTGTTAAATGACCGGCACAAAACGAAAGTAAAAAGTACGATTCACACAGCCAGAAACACAGTTAACCCTTTGTGACAGAACCGCTTAATCATTTTTAATAAAGACCAATTGAAAAAACAATATAGCCCAAAATGAGTGAAATACAATCTCAAAAAAGTGCCCTCAAAGGTGTACATAGCCTTTAAACCTAACACTTGTCTAGAAAACCGACTCCAGATGCACCCTACTGGAGTAAAATTGTGACTCAGTGCGACTTAAAAAAAAAAAAAAAAAGTCTCAATCGTAAATCTGGAGTGAAACTCCTTAACATGGCTAACCACGGTCACTTTTGCACCCACATTACAAAACTGGAGTGAGTGGTGCAAAAAGTTGCAAAATTTTTGTGCAAAAAGTCGCAAAAGCATTTTTTGGGGCCTGTAGTGAAGGCATGATAATTCAGGGCCATTGTTCTTCAATTAACTAAGTAGCAAAGGAAAATTAAAAACATCAATCATAAATCAGACAAGGAAACTTACTTGTAAGCCTAGGTTAAAATAATACTGTAGAACTTTTGTGTCTGAAACAGGAAAAATGAGGAACAGTTAGCACTGCTTTTCGCACAGAGAAAAAAAATTGGATCATATTTTTACCTCTTGGTAGATCGTTGCCGTTAGGGTCACAAGAATAAGGTGGTGGAGGTACATGAATTGCACAGTCACCCATTTCTCCTGGTGGAACTGAAAAAAAAAAATCTGATGTGCTTTGCTGTTCATATTACTCCTATACAGTTTAAAAGTGTCGTTCGAGTGTTTTTCTGATCAGTAGGGGTCCAACTCCCGGCACCCCCGCCGTTCATCTGTTTGAAGAGACCACTGCCTTCATGAAGCGCCAGTGATGTCACATTCATCGGTCAGAGGCGCTTAGACACAGCTCAGTCCCATTCAAGTGAATAACCACAGTCAAATTACCTTGGGTGGGGGGGAGGGACCTCCCATTCTAGTAATCAGTTGGGGGTCATAACTCCACCAATCACTACCTAAATGTTTGCAGCTAAAAATTGGATTTTTGTAGTTACTCACCATAAAATCCCTTTCTAGACTTGTTCATTGGGGGACACAGCAAAGACTGGGTATAGCTGCTGCCACTAGGAGGCGGACATTAAGTGTTAACTCCTCCCACCAGCAATACCCCTCCTGCAGGCACTGAGCTAATCAGTTTGTATGGAAACAGTAGGAGAAAGAACATGAGTAATAAGGAAAATGGACCTATGTAGCCAATAATGTATCTGAACAACCAGAGATAGGTAACAATGCGCAGTGGGGATAACAGATAATATTCTAGAGGGGTGGGTGCTGTGTCGCCCAATGAAAGACCTGAATGAATCCAATGAGACCATGAATTAACCCAATTTTCTTGTCTGTGTCATTGGGGGATACAGCAAGGAACTTCGGACGTTCTAGAGCAGTCCCTAGGGGTGGGAAAACAAAAGAAATAACTTAAAGGGTTTGTCCGGGTTCAGAGCTGAACCCGGACAGGCCTCTTAATTTCACCCAGGCAGCCTGCCTGACAAGAGCATCTGAGCATTTTAGGCATTTAGCTCAGTTCTGGTGACAAACCGGGCTCTGCCAGGCGGAGGCTTCCGCCCAGCAGTGAGCCCGGTGACGTCGCCGGCACTGATGGGCGGGCTTTAGCGCTGCACTAGCCAGTAAAACGACTAGGGCAGTGCTAAAGCCGGCCCATCAGAGTTGGTGACGTCTCCGAACACACTGTGCCTAGCAGTCTGTTATTGTGAACAAAAGAGCTGGATCGCACAGGGCAAGGGAGCGCATCAGAGCATTGTCAAGCAGGCTGCCTGGGTGAAATTAAGGGTATGTCTGGGTTCAGCTCTGAACCCGGACAACCCCTTTAAGTAACATGAGTGCTGTCAATGCATCACCACTTGCACAGTTGGAGGAGGGGCCAGGCTTTCTGGGGACAGTGGTGCCAGGCGGCCAAGCTGCAGAGGTGGGCGTTGAGGGTGCTCCCATACTTACCCGATTCCTGTTCCCTGAAAAATGAGGCCCTGTCTGGCCTTGGCTCCAGCAGGGTACTTCAGCCTCCCAGGTCATTCCCTTTGGCGGGAGAGCACCAGGGGCGGATTGGCCATAGACCTTACAGGGAAATTTCCCGGTAGGCCGATGCCCAGAGGGCCACCTGGTCCCTCCTCACAGCCGGCCAGTGGAAGTTTTTGTGGATGTATTTTGTGCTGCTGCCAGTATTTTGTGATGGCCTGTGGTATTTGGCTCTGTTTTGGTGGTATAATGTGCCTCAATATGGCATTACTGGCTCTGCCTTCCATCAATTTGGACCAGACTACAAAAATGGGGCCACTTTTTGTATTTTTTTCCAGGGCCACTTTAAATTCCCAGTCCGCCCCTGGAGAGCACCGTGCCAGAGGTAGAGAATGTCCAAGGGTGGCAGGTTGTGAAGGATTCGGTGGTCCTTCACACCACCTTTTCTTCTGTCCTGGCTACTAGGGATGTTAGGGGGCATCCTGCTGTGCTGCCAGGTCGGTAATCGGGGGATAATTTCACCCTGGGCCCAAGTGTGTATAAAAGCAAGACCTGCAGAGCAGATGTCTGCCTCCTACAGACACTAAGTTAAAACTGATTTGCTCAGTGCCTGCAGGAGGGATATAGATGGCGGGAGGAGTTTACACTTTTTGCTTAGTGTCCGCCTCCTAGTGGCAGCAGCTATACCCAAGGTCTTTGCTGTGTCCCCCAATGACCAGGACGAGAAATTCACTTATCGACCTAGTCCTGCTTATAATCTCAGAAGTGGAACCAACTGTATCCAGTATTTGCAGGTTATGTGAGGTCATGCTGATCTTATTTTAACTGATGCATTGCATCCTTGGAAGAAAAAAAAAAAAAAAAAAGGAAGGAGACTGGTGATGCCAATGCATTTAGCTCTCAGAGGGTTGCCTAGACTCAGGGCTGGCGTTGGGGGGGGGTTGAGTGGTATCAAACAGGGCAATTGCCCAGGGCCCCCTCTCCAAAAGGGACCCGCTGCTGTCTGAAAGTTAAGTGAGGGACAGTGGGAGCCTTTTTTCCTTGCCCCCGCTCCCTGCCTGGCTCTCTGCTGCTGTCAACCACCCTCAGTATCCCCGTCTCACCGGACCTCCAAGACTGCATAGTCTGTGTTAGCATCCTGCTGCCACAGACATGGGATGTTTGGTGTGGGCAGAGCTAATATAGCTCCACCCCCATCATTTGCCTGCACTTTCTCCAAGCTGGAGGCCCAACCAGACTGGGATGACTGGGCCTTCTGCTGGTTCTAATCTCAGCTTCTGGACTGCTGGCTGCTCCCAGGACCCTCTCTAATAAAAAAGCGTCAGGCCTGTTCTCTCTCTGGCTGGTAAGTCCATCCAGTAAAAGGCATGCAGCAGTGTCTGTGGAGGAGGGGGAGCAGGGCTGCTGGGGGGGGGGGGGGGGGTCACACCTTCATTGTAACAGCCCTGCCCTGTCCCTCAAGTATCGATTGTCACCTGTGAGATCCTTGCACCCCCATTGCGAGTGTCCTGCCCCCCCCCCCTCTACGAGATTCTGCATTAGGTTTTTTAAGCACAGGAAATCCTGTGTGTGAACATACCCAAAGAAGCTGCAGGATCAGCAGCTTACAGTGGAAAGGCTAAAGAGAGATAATGTGGCGTTCTAAAATCAGCTGCTATGGTTGCAACCGCTGTCTGTGCCTACAAGGTCCTGTCAGACTTCTGGTCCAATATTTCATGATTTGGGGCTCCACTTTCAATTTTGCCCAGGGCCACACTGTCTAAAACCAGCCCTGCCTAGGCTGGATACTGCATAGGACAAGGGTTCTGCCTAGTTTTTGGCCTCTAGATGTAACCAAGAATTTTAAATTTTTTTTTTCCTTTTTCGGTGGATAAAAAGCATTAGAAAGGCTCTTATTTTCCTCAGATAATATCCCAGTTCTGGCTTAAAATGTTATTCACACATATGACTGAGAAATGAACCCTGATGCAGCTTTTCTAGTACCATTGTTATTCCCAATTATGATCATCTGTGTTGTGAGGTTTTATGTTATTTTATTTCCACAAATACTTTTAAATAGTACAAGAGTGCCACCCAGTGTTTCTGCACACTAAGACAGTTTCTATCCATCTAGTAAGGCACAAGAAGCAAAAGATAAAAGGAAATGTCTACCTGGCCGTCCAGTGGGAGGTGGTGATACTACCATGGGTTGCACAGCAGTCTGTGGAAGGACAGTGGAGGTACCAGTGGATGGTTCACCCATAGCTGAACTTGTAGAGATCACTGTTGCTGGTGCAGAATTCACACAAGAGGTAGATATAACAGATGCTACCTGAAATGAAGTGCAAGCTGCATATAAAATGTATATACACTGGCACGGTGTCACTATTCAGATCCTGTAACTGATGTAGGTAGTTCTTGTGCCTGTGGTATAGTAGCAGCATGATGAAACATCCTGGAAAAACCACTATAAAACTTTATTGGGGTCATCCGGGTTTCCCTTTAGGAGCCCAGCATTTTACCGGACAAAATAATGAAGCACTATTTAAGGAATTCATGACAGAAGGCCAGAAAGGAGCCTCAAACAGATGCTGTATATAGGACAGTGAATGTCCAGTTCGGAGGAGAAGGGGTCACTAACTGGAGAACAAACAGAACACTTATCCAGTGCCCCCTTTTTTTGGTCTTTTTAGTTGTAGATCCAACAATTTCTGGGCTTCTCTGCATGAGCTAAAGATGTAGCTAAAAGATGAAAGATTGCAGCAGGTAAGTGCTGTTTGTTCCTCTGTTAATGTGATTTTTTTTCTTGAATAGAAGGGTGGCTGTAACATGATAAAAAGTTTTTTGTTTTTTTTTGGAATTTTTACGTACACATTAAGATGTCTTGCGTGGCTCATTGTCCTACAAGCAATCCGGTCACCTTTACTGGAACAACTATATGCTGCCCTCAAGTAAAGTCCACTAGGCTTGTGAGCTGTACCGCTTTATTTTTTTTATTACTTTGCTTTTTAAAACTTACATGCAGGACATTATTTTACTTTTAAAAATGCCTGTTGGCTTAAATTGTGTACATACTTTGATTATTGAATGCCTGATTTACCGGAGGTCATATGCATTACGGTAGTTCATTTTAGGTTGCCATGACTACTTTCATTTTTGTATTTTAGCCTTTTACCAAAGTCAAATATTAAATTCCACTTGCACATTGACAAAATGAACCTGGGGCACGCTCGAGTCCACACACTATTTTTTTTTTAAAACTGATGTGTTAATGAAATATTGTGGAAAAAAACAAAAGGGAATATTTGCTAAGCATGTAGATGGCATAAACCCGCTCTAGATGTATCACAGTGGCCCAGGGATAAACACTTTTGTATAACTAACAAATCCATAGGCTGCCTTATATTGACCAGGATTTTAAGCCAGAATTATGGAGCAACTTTGGCGCAAAAACTCACATCCTAGACCACTCCACATTATCATGATGTCAGGTCCCCTTTCTTGTCACGTCCCTTTTCGGACTAGGCACAGAATCTCTCCAAATCTGGATGCACCAAACCACCTTTTTTGGCACAATTTACGTGAAAATCTAGGTGCACTCGTAAGTAAATGTAGGCCAATGATAAGGAGACAAAATGTTTTGATGATCGCCACAGCTTTAGAGAACTAATATGTATTAGCATCAACAGTCATTTAGCTCCAAGACAGTAATAGTTTTATGCATGAAAGAAGAAAACCAATTTCACCTGTTCCGTGAACTTATAAGAAACATCATCCTGAGTAGGCACAGCACGGGAGACCTCATCCTGCAGAGACTGCAATAGTTTCATGAACTGATATTAGCGAATGGGAACAACAGCATATATAAAAGTGGTATTAAAGGGGTTATCCAAGACTATATAACCCTCGCTCTGTGCCGGCCCCTCACGGTGATTATACTTACCTTGGCCCCCGCTCCCCATCCCAGTGCAGGGATAAAAACATCCGGTGTCGGGGGGGGGAACAGCCAACGGCAGGCAGGGACGATCCTCCCTAGTATCGCTGGGAGGCTCGTCCCAGTCACATGAAGGGGGAGTTATATAGTCTTTGATAAACCCTTTAAGTTAACTACAATACAGTCAAGTGTGAAGACGGATTAAATAGTAAAAAAATGGAAAAACACAAAGATGTCAAAAACAGGGACATTTTTCAATTAAACAAGTCTTCTATGAAATAAAATGACATCACCAATACCAACAAAACATACAGAATAAAAGCCTTATATAATTGAGCACCATTCTCATTTCAGATGATTGGCAGATTCTCTGAAGATCCTACAATTAAAGAAGGCAATTTCTGGGACTTAGGTTTTTTGATGACAAATCGGTGGGGTCAGCTCTTGGCACCACTGGAGATATGCTGTCATATTAATCAGTCACATTGCCTTTCGGCAGCCTAGTCCCATTCAAGTGCTAAACCATGCACCTGATATACCACAGCCCCTTCAAAGAACTGTCAGACCCCCATCATTCTGATATTAATGGTCTATCCTAAGGCTAGGTCATCAATATTGAAAACCAAAACGTTTTTGCAGTGAGCTTGCAATAATGTCAATACTGCCTGAACTTACCATTACTGCAGAGTAATTATACACCAACTTTTATAAGCTACAGAAACCTTTGACATGGAAATAACCACTTTTAATGCAACCTTGTAAATCAAGGCAACTAATCAGCTTCAGGCTGCAATAGTCATTCTTTCATTAATTTTCAAACCCCTGTAGGATCAGCAGTTTGCAACCTGCTCATAGTTAATACATTTTTTATGTGGAGGTGTCCCTTCCAGTAATTCATGCTGAATGTGAGATCTGTGTGTCCAGGATGCTGCTGCCTTCACTGCCTCATGTATCAGCACAGTTTGATTTGTGTACTACTTGTCCTTCTACTGCCCTTGAGGGATCTCTTGTACTTGTGCAGAGAGTCACTGATGTTGAAGAATGTGTGATTCCAACCCCAGTCTGTGGGTCTCTCCTCTCTCTACCCAGTCTGCTGCAATGTCAAAAGGTGTAATCACATGTGGGCGTGCTGCAGTTTTCAGCACCAACCCGTGGCAATCTGTAGTAAAAACACATGAAGGTTTTGCCGTGCGGTTTTGAGCTGTGCTACAATAACTGCTGCAAGACCATACAAAGTGTAATTACACCCCAAAACAGAAAAGGGATAGTTAAATGGAGACTGTCCTCAAAGTTTTTTCCCCCCCAGATCTGGCATGTGACACTTAAACTATATGATATACACACAGTTTTGTAATTTTGTAACGTATTCACATTGAAAAATGGACAGTTTTGCAAAGGAACATCCAATACAATGTTAAATGTCATGCCAGAAAGGTCTGCAAATGGAAAGTCCATCAAATATTATAAATATAAATAAATAAATATATATATATATATATATATATATATATATATATATTTTTTATGAAGCAACTGAGCACCAACTGCACCAACAACAGTTACACTTTGGTGCAAGGGTCCCCAAACTACGGCCCGCGGGCGGCCCCCTGAGGCCATTCTTCCGGCCCGCGCCGCACTGTCCTGACCGCGTACAGCATCAGGACGTAGTGAGCGCACTCTGACCTGACGCTGCACGCAGTCAGGTGACAGAGGAGCGCCGGACCTGGAGCGGAGCTGATCAGGAGCCACAGGTGAGGTCCGAGCCCACAGTTTTTTTATTGAGGTTGGGCCCACATGATCTGATGGGGGCCACAGTGGGCTGATCTGAGGTCCTGATCTGAGGTCCGATGGGGGCCCACAGTGGGCTGATCTGAGGTCCGATGGGGGCCCACAGTGGGCTGATCTGAGGTCCGATGGGGGCCCACAGATCTGGGTCCGATGGGGGCCCACAGTGGGCTGATCTGAGGTCCGATGGGGGGGCCACAGTTGTGGGCTGATCTGAGGTCCGATGGGGGGCCCACAGTGGGCTGATCTGAGGTCCGATGGGGGGCCACAGTGGGCTGATCTGAGGTCCGATGGGGGCCCACAGTGGGCTGATCTGAGGTCCGATGGGGGCCCACAGTGGGCTGATCTGAGGTCCGATGGGGGCCACAGTGGGCTGATCTGAGGTCCGATGGGGGGCCACAGTGGGCTGATCTGAGGTCCGATGGGGGGCCACAGTGGGCTGATCTGAGGTCCGATGGGGGGCCACAGTGGGCTGATCTGAGGCCGATGGGGGGCCACAGTGGGCTATCTGAGGTCCGATGGGGGGCCACAGTGGGCTGATCTGAGGTCCGATGGGGGCCACAGTGGGCTGATCTGAGGTCCGATGGGGGGCCACAGTGGGCTGATCTGAGGTCCGATGGGGGCCACAGTGGGCTGATCTGAGGTCCGATGGGGGCCACAGTGGGCTGATCTGAGGTCCGATGGGGGGCCACAGTGGGCTGATCTGAGGTCCGATGGGGGGGCCACAGTGGGCTGATCTGAGGTCCGATGGGGGGCCACAGTGGGCTGATCTGAGGTCCGATGGGGGGCCACAGTGGCTGATCTGAGGTCCGATGGGGGCCACAGTGGATCTGGGTCCGATGGGGGCCACAGTGGGCTGATCTGAGGTCCGATGGGGGGCCACAGTGGGCTGATCTGGGCCGATGGGGGCCCAGTGGCTGATCGCCTGTGGCAAAATTATTGTTGGTATATTGTTTTTGTAGGGCTGTATATATATATCTCTATATATATATATATATATATATATATATATATATATATATATATATATATATATATCTCTATATATATATATATATATATATATATATATATATATATCTATCTATCTATCTCGCTCTCTCTCTCTCTCTCTCTATCTCTCGAGTTAATACTCTTACCGTTAATTGGATTTTCCAATTGCCTCCACAACGGCACTCACAGGAGGGTGTTCCCCGCCTCCCTGGACAGGAAACAACGTAGAAGCTCTTTCTTTTAAATAGCCCCCTCCTACTACCTGCTCCAGTTAATGACATAGGAACCGTTAATCACGCAATTATAAATTTATTTACAAAATATTATCACCATCAGGAAGGCAAAAAAAGAAATATATATGGGTGCGAAATACCAGTGACGTTGTGGAGGCTATTGGAAAATCCAATTACCGGTAAGAGTAATTAACTTTTCCCCGGCGCCTCCACAACGGCACTCACAAGAGGATTAACATAGAAAAAAAAATCCTTTTTAGGGTGGGATAACTGCAGATAATACTTTCCTGCCAAATGATAAATCATAATTTTTTAGCACATCTAACTTGTAGTGCCTAAAGAAAGTGTTTGGGTTTGCCCACGTGGCAGCCCTGCAAATTTGCTCAACCGAAACAGACGTTCCTTCCGCCCAGGAGGTCGAGACCGCCCTAGTTGAGTGTGCCTTCAATTTTTCTGGAACAGGAAGGTCTTTCTGTAAGTAACAGAGTTCGATTGTCCTTCGTAGTCATCTGGCAATAGTACTTTTACTTGCCGCTGCTCCCTTGTTTACTCCTTGGAATTGCAGGAAAAGATGGCCCGATTTCCTGATCGCTTCAGTCACTCTCAGATATTCAAGAATGGAGCGTCTTACATCTAGGTTGTGAAACTTCCTTTCCATGTCCAAGGAGGGATGAGGGCAAAAGGACGGCAATGAGACTTCTTTCTGTATATGAAATTTTGAAACTACCTTGGGTAGAAAAGCTGGGGCATGTTTTAGAATTATACAATCCTCCAGCACTGTAAGATACGGTGGTCTGTACGAGGATTGGATTTCTCAGACTCTTCTAGCTGAGGTTATCGCCAGTAAAAAGACTGCCTTGTAAGTTAGAAATTTGAAATTAATTTCCGAAATGGGCTCGAATGGAGAACCCATTAAGACGTCCAGGACTAAGTTTAAGTCCCATGGTGGAACGGTGGAGTGTGAGAAAGGTACTTTCCTAAATGCCCCCTTAAGGAATCTTTTGACCAACGGCACCTCAGCAAGTTTTTCTTCTAGGAAGTATGACAGTGCAGAGATCTGGACTTTCAGGGCGTTGGGTTTCAACCCCTTATCTAGTCCTGCCTGTAAAAAATTCAGGATAAGCGGAATATTTGGTATTTGGCCCTCAGAAAAGGACAAGAATGCTTTCCAGGACTTCATGTAAATTTTTGATGTAGTCGGCTTTTTACTGAGTAATATAGTATTGATTACTGCGTCTGCAAGACCTCTTCTTTTGAGGAGGACTTGTTCAGTTTCCAGGCGGTTAGGTGTAAGTGATTCACCTGAGGGTGGCGGACCGGACCCTGAGATAAGAGGTCTTGGCTATTTGGTAGGATCCAATAATCCCCTTCTGCCAGTTGGAGTAATAGAGGGAACCAAGTCCTTTTTGGCCAGTAAGGCGCGATGAGGATCAGGTTGGCTTCTTCCTCCCAGGCTTTCATCAGGACTCTTGGTATAAGATTGAACGGTGGAAAAGCGTAGAGAAGTCCCGATGGCCATGTCCCTGACAGGGCGTCTACTATAAGTGGCCGGTCGTGAACCTGGAGGGAGTAGAATTTTTTCACTTGTTTGTTGGCTTGTTGCGAATAGGTCCACTTCCGGGTTCCCCCACCGGGCGACAATTTCCCCGAAAGATCTTTTTGTTCAGACACCATTCTCCTTCTTTTAGGAGAGTGTGGCTTAGAAAATCCGCCACATTGTTTTCTGAGCCTTTCAGATGGACCGCAACTAAACATAGAATATTTTTCTCTGCCCAAGTGAATATGTCGTGAGACACTCTTTGTAGCTTTTTGCTTCTTGTCCCTCTCTGACGGTTTAGGTAGGCTACTGCTGTAGAATCGTCCGTCAAAATTTTTACATGGCGATATTTTAATCGGGTTTCTAGATTTTGAAGGACTTTGAGGACAGCTGTTAGTTCCCGAAGGTTTGACGACTCTAGGGACATTTCTGCTTCCCAGGTCCCCTGAACGACTTGATCCTTTGAAAAGCCCCCCCCAGCCTTGGCTGCTGGCATCTGTGGTTATACAGATTTGATCTGATGGTCGCCAAAAAACTCCCCGCTGGATGTTTCTTTGGACACGCCACCATAGAAGGGCTTGTTTTACCGCTTTCGGAATATGGATTTTGTGATCTAGCATAGATTGATCTCCGTTCCAGACACATAGAAGAAACTCCTGTAATGGTCTTGAATGGAACTGGGCCCACCTTACTGCAGGGATAGTTGAAGTTAGATGGCCCAACAGAATCATCACTTCTCTTATGGAAGTTGACTTGAGTTGACAAAAGGTCATAATTCTTTGGATGAGGAGTTTTTGTTTTTCCTCTGGGAGGAAGGACATGAGCTTTTGGGAGACCAACAGAACTCCGAGGTATATCCTTTGATGACTGGGATTTAGCTCGGATTTTTCTGTATTTATCAGCCAGCCTAGATCTTCTATCAGGCTTCTTACTATGTGTAAATGTTGCTGTAATTTTTGAGCTGGGCTTGTGACTAACAGGTCATCTAGATAGGGCACAACTTGAATTCCCTGCATGTGAAGATAACCTGTCATTTCCGCCATGATCTTGGAGAATATACGAGGGGCTGACGATATTCCGAAGGGGAGAGCTTGGAACTGATAATGTTTTTCCTCCTTTTGAGAAAAGAACGCTATCCTAAGATATTTTTGATAGCCTGTGTGAATGGGTACATGGTAATCGGACAGATCTATGGTTACCATGGCGCAATCTTTGGTGAGAAGGTGAACTATAGACTTGATCGTCTCCATTTTGAATTTTTTGTATAGTAGATATCGGTTTAGTCTTTTCAGATTTATGATCAACCTGAATGACTTGTTCGGTTTTTGGACCAGAAACACCGGGGAATAGTAGCCTTCCCTCCTTTGAGACACTGGCACTGGGATGATACCTGCTTTTTTATCAGGGAGGAGATTTCTAGTTCCAGTGCTTGTTGCCTTTCTAAAGGGTACAGAGGTTTGTTTAACATAAAATAATCTGGAGGGCGGGATTTGAATTCTATTTTGTAGCCTAGAGAGATAGTATTTATAACCCAAGGAGAGGATGTTATTTTTGCCGAGGCTGACAAATCTTTTTAACCTGCCCCCCCACTTGACTTCCGGCGTCATAGTGTGGTTTTTGGGGTATTTTCGGGATTAAAAAGAAATCCTCTCCCCCTTCCTCTAGAGGGCTGCCACCTAGTGGAGGAGTCCCTTTTTTTCTGGTCTGGCCTGGATCTTTTAAAATTGCGAAAGGACCTTCTTTGGTGATAGTACCTTGAGTCAGAAGGGAACCCTTTCTTCTTGTCCGATGCCTTTTCTAGTATATCGTCCAGGCCCATACCAAATAATCTATCCCCCTCACACGGCAGAGAGCACAAACGGCTCTTAGACCCGGAGTCCCCAGACCAGGATCTGAGCCATATTGCTCTGCGCGTAGCGTTTGAGAGGGTGGAAGATCTGGCCGACAGCCTGACAAGATCTGCTGAGGCATCAGACAAGAAGTTGGCAGCTTGTTTTAAAGGTAGGCATAGAAGCGAATATCTCCTCTCTCGGGGTGCCCAAGGCGATATGATTTTCTAGCTGGTCTAGCCAGACCGATAGGGACCTTGAGGTGCATGTGGCCGCTATACTAGGCCTCAACATCGTCGTATTTGCTTCCCAAGCTTGTTTGAGTAAGCCTTCACATTTTCTGTCCATCGGGTCCTTTAAGAGACCCATATCCTCAAATGGCAGAGAGGTTTTTTTTAGATATGCGGGCCACTGGGGCGTCCACTTTTGGAGACTTGTCCAACAATTCGCAGTCCTCATCTGCAAAAGGATATTTCCTCTTAAAGGCGCCTGTTAAAACGTTTCGCTTTTCGGGATCTTTCCATTCCTTAGATATTATTAGTTTGACGTTACTATGGACAGGAAAGACTCTTTGACCTAGTCCCTGAAACATTTGGTCCTGGCGGGACTGAGATTCTTTAACATCTCCAATATCCATAGTGGCTTGGATAGTTTTTAGGAGTTTATCTGTGTCTTCAGGGACACAAAATGGTCT
This sequence comes from Rhinella marina, assembly GCA_900303285.1. Lineage (NCBI taxonomy): Eukaryota > Metazoa > Chordata > Amphibia > Anura > Bufonidae > Rhinella > Rhinella marina. Next base: position 60,689 of record ONZH01023797.1, on the reverse strand, counting down.
CCCCGATTCGTCGTCAGAGGAGGAGGAATCATTTACAGATAGTATTTCACCTTAGTCAGAGTCAGGAGGATTTCTGAGCTCTGACGTTAGGGATTTCATGGAACCAGACAGTTGTGGCGAGCTTGGAGGTAGTCTAGAATCCACTGCTGCTTTTACTTCTTCCTTAATTAGGGTTTGTATTGATTCCAATAAGGAAGGAGTTTCATCTGTACCCACTTTATCTGCACACTTCTGGCATACAAGCTTTTTTGTTTTTGAAGTTAAGGGCTTCCTGCACACTGCACATTTCTTCCTGCTAGATTCTCCACCTCTAGCCTTTAAGGTAGTCTCCCTTTCCTAAAATGGTAATATTAGCATCTATTAGGAAGGGCACCATTACAGATCTAACAAGTTAAGCCCCACACCAGTGTGGTGAAGTACACCCCTGCACATGTAACTAGATACAGAGGGGAGAAGGTAAGTGAAAAGTAGCAGCCACAGCATACATGCAGGAAAAAAGAGGAGGCTTACCGGGCTATGGGCAGAAGGATCCACAGGCTTGCGGGGCAGGTCTGCTGATTCCTGGGCCGACATGCTGTCAGACGGGTAAATGCTGACTTGTCCGCAGCATTAGCACGCCGGCCATCCCCCTTATAATGCCGCCGGCTTCCGACTTCCGGAACTAGCCGGAGCTGACGTCAAAGCCGGGCAGAAGTGAGATCTCTGCCCAGGAGATCCCGGCCTGTTGGCGCATGCGCGCGATCCCTCGCTGACGGCCTGAACTGCCGGCGGAGCGGACGCCCGGGGATGCCTTCCAAGAAGGGCTTATTCCAAGGAGCAGGAAGGCGTCCAGGACCCCCGCGACCCTGTCCTCTGCAGAGGCCCTCCCAACCTGGGGTAAATAGTATTAAGGCCCTGCGCTTCTTCAGCTCCCTCAGGAGCAGCTTCCACGCTGTCCCGGGACAGGAAACAACAACTGGAGCAGGTAGTAGTTTTTTTTTTTTTTTTTTACTATTAGCAATTTGGAATCTCTAGGATTGACAAATATGGAACCGGACATTGACTCTCATTAGCCAAAAGCAGGCCCATAGTTCCCATTGAAATACTGGTAAGTTTGTTGATTTAAATTTACTTGTTCTATAACTATCGTATTTGTTCCCGTTTTGTTTTTTACTTTAAAATAAGATATGTGCAGTGTGCATAGGGATTTGTTCATAGTTTTTTTTATATAGTATAGTGTAAAAAGTTTGGGGACCCCTGCTTTGGTGCAAGGAACAGTTAAAGAAGGATTTAATTAAATAAAAAAAAAAACGCAACAGAGCAATGTATGGAAGCATCGTGCTGCATTTTCTATGCAACAAAATTCTGCCAGCTTCAACAAAATACTATAATGTAACTAAATACAGGAATTCCCATAACTTAGAAAACAAAGGATTTAGAGAGCCACAAACTTTGTTATAAATGAGGTACAAATTAATGATACAGTGCATATGAGCACAAACCATAAAAGAGTGAACATAATTACCATATTCTGAGTGGACTCCGTTGTACTATACAAAGACGTATTCTCAAATGCACCATCTGGGGACAAACAGACAAAAAGTAAATAGTAATACGAGTACAAGCTAATTCAAATAAACAGGTTTACACATTACCGTGTATGGCAGCAACTAGAGTATAATATCTATATCTATCCCTATAGATCCAAACCTTTATGAAAGTGATGCATATATTTTGTTTCCATTTACTTCGCTTGTGAAAGTAGTAAGATCAGTATGGATACTGTTTTTAGACCCACACACACAAAATTGTGGATTGCTTAATTTCTGTTGCATCCCATAGCATAAACAGGCCTAAAACTAGCATGAAATTACTGTATTCCATCCTCGTGCTCAAAATTTACTTTCTTTTTGGCACATTTTTGTTCTAGAAATCAATAATTGGCATCTGAGTGTTAAAGAGGACCTGTCACCACTCCTGACATGCTTTTTTTTTTTTTAAATCAGATAATTTTTATTTGCATTTCATAAAATACAAGTAAATTGTACAAAACAAGTACAACAATACAGTACCCAGAATACCCCCCCCCCTCACCCTCCCAGCTGATGGAGCATTAGAGGTGTATACTCTATGTAATAAGAATAGCTGCGATCGGCGTTGAGCTTCACTGATTGATAAAGAAGGTGTGTTTTCAAGAACAATTATACACCAATACTACTTCCCAAGGTAACAACAACCCATACAGGTGTGTCTTTTGCTTGCGATTGGAACAATCCCTAATACTATGCACATGTTCTTGTTGCACTGAGATTGGCTGAATGAAGTTTAGGGAGGGTGTCATATTGCTTTATATTCTTGCTGAATCCACACATACTAGTACCCCTTGAAAAAGCTGACGGCGAAACGCGCGTCGGGGTGGTGATTGGTGTGGAGTATCCTGTGGCGTTTGTCAGGGGGTCAGTATTGTGATCTTTAATTGCTGTATTACATTCATTTTTATCATTGCTATTGTATTGTTTCACTGCAGATCCCATTTACTTATGCACTTGCATTTTATACTGCCAGGTTGATACCCCACCTTTTCTAGTATATTTTAATTGTTTTTATACTGTGTGTTGCTAAATCATGTAATTTGTGATGATATAATGAAAATCCTTTTATTTATTAAGTGTGCAATTTTCTGGTTGTAGTCCAATCCATAGATATATTGGTTTCATATGCGGTGTTTTCAAGAACATCTTGCCATTGGACAGACATTAGTGGACCTACATCCTTTTCCCATTTTTCTTTTAACTCAGCTATGGGGTCCCCCAAGCTTCTCTCCAAAAGAAAACTATATGTAAATGATATAAGCTTATATGAGGTCGAAGCCTGTACTACATGGTTAAATAAAACTGTATTGGCAATAGTCAGAGATTTCTTTCTCCTTATATTGCATTGCATGCCTCAATTGTAAATATGAATAGAAAACCGACCTTTGAAGCCCAAATTTTTTTTTTCCACCATGACCACCCATCCTCAATGGTTTTCAGGTCTCTGGCAACCCCTTTATAATGGAGTCTTTCATAAGAGTTATGCCACATACCACTGCCAACCTTTATCCAGGAGTGTGATGAGGTCTTTTTATATCCTAGGTGATTCGGCATCATGCAGGAAAAGAACTCCAGGCTTCATGGTCATCCCACAGGCCACATGATCCAGCTCATGTACAGTTCACAGATGAAGCAGAGTCCAGAAGGCCCCTGCTGCACTGGAGAAGGCCCGTGGGACAACAAAACAAACCAGGTGGGGGACCAGCAGGTGTGACTTGTGAGGAGCAGTTATACACTGACTCCTTTCAGGTCATCTGAATTTAGTGGCTAAAGTTCTTTTCCTGCATTAGGCCACTTTCACAGTATTTTGGGGACTGCAAGTCACGGAAGACTGGCAAATATTTCCATTATAGTCTTCCTGTGTTGAGCCACCACTGGTGTTGGCTCAAAATACTAATGCACAATACACGTGAAAATAAGTGACCTTAACATAGATCTCCCATTATAGAAAGCACCACTGAACATCCTGAATAACAGGTTGGTGGCATTTTTGGAGGCCTACTGATGATAAGTTATTAACTTGGCACAACCAAGTTAAAGGAAACCTATCCCCTACCCACCATCAGCACCGATCCTGTTCCTCCAAGATACTGTAGCAGCAAACAGTGCTCGACTATGTCCAGCAGTCCGATAAAAAAAAAAAAAAAAAAAAAGAATAGAGCAGCCTTTGTTGGGTGCTTTATTCATTCAGGGGAAAGGGACTCCCTGTGGATAAGCAATAAGTTAATAACTTAGCACAACCTCTTTACAAGAACACTAAACTTAGAAAATAAATACTCTAGTCCACACCATTTGTCTGCTGGATTCTTTAACAGAGGTGTTAATTTCCTATTAATTTTCACTTGCCCGATGGCTCAGACTTCATAAAGTGTGAGGAGAATTGCATTCCTGGTCTTACTGCCCTTGGCGCCACCAGTCATGGCCTCTTACTGCAGACAGAGTAATGGAGGAAGCCCCTTTCTGCAGTCTATAACAGGTTTGTGAGAAAGGAGGTGGATAACTTCACAGTTTCGAGATCAATGGACAGGAGGAAATGCAGAGCTGGTTCCATAGAAGTGAATAGTGCGAGTGTGTGTGTTTTATGTTTCACTAACCTGAACTATAAATGAAGTCTCCATGATACTCTCCTGCAGAAAATACATCAGAACTGTTATTTAACAATATAAATCACAAACAGTTTTGAGTTGTTGAGAAGGAAGTTAGGCAAGTGGTCCAGAAGAATAGCCATCTATCTTGCAGTAATTACACTCACCATGTTTGGGCTACCCACATCATCCATAGAAGTTTAGGTGTTTACAGCATACTGTTGATCACACAGTTGCAGTAACCATATTTTGTCTTGAATATTTAGGTCTACTCAAGGTTTCAGTCAAGGTCTCCGCAGAATAGGGTCTTGAAAGGTTACTGAGCTTTCAAAGATCTTTTGATATGTCAAATATATCAAAGGGTTTGATTGGTGGGGGCCGAGTGCCGAGACCACCCCACTAATCACTAGAACGAGAAGAGAGAAGCGCTTCCATAGCATGCCCTTTCCTTGCTGCAGGAGACAGGCTCAATACAGAGTCTAAGGGCCTGTCTCAATCCACTATCCTTCAGTGAGGACAGTGTGCAATATGCAAGCTCTTCTCGTTCTAGAGATCAGTGGTCAGACCCCCATTGATCAATACTAGTGTTGAGCGAAACGAGCTTCGGATGCTTCGTTCAAAACTTCAGAACACTGTACGGAGATTCACTCCGTACAATATTAGAAGGTATGGGCTTTGTTGAATAACTTCGCTAGTTGATTTTTAAAGTGGAAAACCACTTTAAAACTTGAAATCTAGCTCTGCTTTGGTTCCGATTAGTTCCTCAGAACTTCGGTTTCAAGTATAAAAATCAACTACCGAAGTTATTCAACGAATTCACGGGCAACTTCATAAATAACTTCGGTTCATCGGAGCCCTTACATTCTAATAATGTACAGAGACAACTCCATACAGTATTATTCCGAAATTTGGAACAAAGTGACTTTGGATGAAGCATCCGAAGCTCGCTTCGCTCAGCACTAAATCAGTACCGTTGATATGTTGTCATGACATGAGAAATTTATGAAAAGCTCAGTGAACCTTTAAAAGGGGTTAACCATTGCATCTTTAATTCTCTGTAAGTGCTAGGATCAGCACATAAAGCCAGTTATTAAACAATATACACAGACATCTTGTTTATTCCAGTCTTACTGTCGGCCCGATGATCTGGACCTAACAAGGCTGATTATGGGGGATCACATGACCAGACCTCATACATAAGAATGCTGTGCACAGCATCAGAAACAGGTGCATGTACGGTGCTACCTTATGGAAGCTGCTGATGGATGGGTCTGGTCAGAGGACATCTAGCCATTTTATGGACCGCAGCGCTGGTAAGGGCTCCTTCATACTATCCGATGTTAAGACAGATTATGAATGCTTGTTAGTGATCTGCCAGGGTAAAGGTGCTGGCAATTACCCAATGAACGAGCAAAGCGCTCATTCATCAGGAAATAGGATCGTTGGTGCGGACACCTAAATTATGGTTTGCTGGCTAAACAATTATTCTATATGGGGACGAGTTATGGCATTAGCAATCTCTTCTCCCCATACTTGGAAGGAGATTGCTGCATGTTAATGCAGTGGTCTCCTCCACTGAGTAGCAGGCGATTGTCGAGAAGGAACACTTCCCTCCCGATAATCGTCTGCTTCATTGAACAGTGTAAAGGGGCCTTAAGAAAGATTGAAATAACCAAGGGTGTCTGCTATACAAATAAAAACGTATTATAAATAAGTAGTCTCATTTTAGACATTTATGGCATATCTAAAGGATATGTTTTTTGGCCCTACACAGTTAAAAATAGAAGAAAAAAGTACCGTTATCACTTGGTTCATCAATATCTTCCTCTGATGAATTTAAATTTTGCTTGACTGTACCAATGGGGCCAGGACTACTTCTTGCAACCCAAAAGGTTGGAGTGGGAACCATCTGACTTCCTGGATTCTGAAAAACACATCCATCCATCCACATTTTTGAAAAAACTAGATTAGACAAGGCGACTTTATACCTGTAGTTATGCTTTAGTGCAATGGTTGATAACATGTTGTCACACTGCAACCCTTATGAAAGCAGACTTTATTGAACAGTCAGGATTTGTATGCAAGTTTTCCTAAACTCCAATAAGACAATTCAGACCCCTTTGAAAGTCCCTCTCCTCTCCAAAAAACACATATCCTACTATTGGCTACCCCATTACTCAAATCAATAGACTCAAATGGAGAGCTCACACAATTTGAAAAAATTCTCTCTCTCAGAGCCCCACCGCCTTTTATCTCAACTAGATGACATTTTGCAAATGCTGAAATTCCCATCACATAGAACACATATAGGGACATGGAGCAAAGATTTTAACACCACATGGACCGATGAAGAGATCAAACAGATCTACGCTTTTCTCATAGTGTTTCCTGTTGTATACGTCTACAAGAAAATTCTTTTAAACTAATCACACAATGGTACCTCACTCCAGCACGTCTCAGACAAATGAATTGCTTGAGCGCGGATACTTGCTGGTAATGCAAACAGGCTGAGGGCTCTTATATACACCTGTGGTGGTCTTGCCCCACACGTCAACCTTTCTGGACAGAGGTATTGGAAAACATTAAGAAAATCTGCTCACTAGAAGACCTACCCACTCCCATTTCAGTACTTTTAAACATTAGACTTCCGCACATGTCCAGCACATGTCCCACACTACGCAATCACTGTTTTCAGTTTCTAACTGCTGCAGCAAAATCCCTTATTCCTCAACACTGGAATCAACCAACCTCACCTACTGTAGCTCAATGGCTTTTAAAGGTAGACCATATTTTTCATATGGAAGAACACTCTGCTTGGGAGAACAGATCCCATCACAGTTTTCAAAAACTCTGGGACAATTGGATAATCTTTCGAAAATCCGCCCCATGCATAACTAACCTAACTAACCCGACAACTACATCCGGAACTACATTGTTCATGGTGCCAAATAACACACCCTATCTCTCACAGACCCCACAACCACTCCCCATCCCCCTCTCACCACCCCCTCTTGCCCTTTCTATCTCTCCACCTCCTTCTTTCCTCTACTTATCCCTTTTTTCACTATGTTATTCCTTATTAGCAGTGACCTGATTGAACACTCTGAGAGCTATCGCACTAACAAGTTACCTTTAAGCTCGTAAAAGCAGCTACTACTCAAATTATGAACAATTCTATTTGGTCACGCAATGTTCTTTATCCTCTGTTTACATTTTGTGTAACGTTTATAGTTGTACTTGGTATTTAATACCCTTATCCAAAAAATTCAATAAAAAGATACTTGAAAAGAAAAGAAGTGCACAGAAGTTGACCAGACTGTTTTATATTGAACTATTATGGACATGGATATATACACCACTTAAAAGACGAAACACATCCGATACTGTCCCATGAAATGAGATTGGTGTGATGGCTGTTCTTTGTCCAATGATGGCACACCCTTGCACATTTGTAGCTTTAAGGCTAGAGCTACACGGCGACGTGTCGCGTGACAAAAGGATACAACTACATTGCAACATTTTTTATAATAGTCAATGGTGTCGAACAGAAATCCATCTTGGATAGATTTATTGCGACTGTCATGCTGCAGTTGCAGCGTGACTCCATTGACTATCATTAGAAAAAATATTGTGCGACTTTTCTGCGACACGTCACTGTGTAGACAGAGCCTTAGGATGCTGAAGAGTGGACTACCTGCCTTTGTTTTTGGTTGACCTGGGTACATTCTGGGTTTAGAAGCTGAATCCCCTAGAATTCTTTGACTACTACTTCAGTAGGAACGAAAATCTATCATCAGAAACAGAAGGAGATGCTTACAGCTAAAGGGGAGAAAGGTGGTTCATCTCCCTCCTCAATTTCATAATATGTTATGGTTTCTTCCAGGCCTCGTTGCTCTTCATCTCTGTCCGACACAAACCCAAACTGACACTCCTTATTTACGTAAGGCATCTGCCTTCTACTCCGTGTGTAGGACCTGTGGAGTAAACATGAAAACACATTATGAAGCAGATTTTTTTTTGCATGTAAATTTGACAAAATATTAGGGATAGTTTTTTTTATGAAAAGAAACTGATTTTTTAGATAAATACTAGAGTTGAGCGAACGTGCTCGTAACGAGCACTGTACTGCGATTGCAGTCGGGTGAGGAGGACGGATCCGGATGGCTGCGGCCATTCAAGCGCAGGGGATCCGAGCAGTACAGTGCTCGTTACGAGCACGTTCGCTCAACTCTAATAAATACACATTTATATAGACATTCTCAAAATACAGAACCCAAAAACATCTCAAGTATACACCTATGTAATTTTCCATAAGAAAACAATCAAAAGAACGGAGTATATATTGAAGACTTCAGGGACTGGTATGGAGTATCATACGTCTGACCTCCCCAACTGCAAACTGTGGAAATGTCTAGATGCAAATACAGCTTTGCTGCAAAATAGTAGCTCCTGCAGTGTCACAACAACCAGTACTTAATTGCATAAGTAATAAAAAAAATAGTCCATCTTCATTTATAAGCATCACACCGGCACAAAAGTACCACCACGGGAACTAGGGTCGTATAAATAAGGCATCCATTGGACCAGTGGAAAATAATTCTCTGAAATGATTAAAGGGGTTGTCAAGGATTTTTAAATTGATGGCCTATACTCAGGATGGGGCATCAATATCCGAACAGTGGGGGTTCAACTCCCAGCACCCACGCTGATAATCTGACTGATCACCGTTCAGTCACATGACCTAGGCACAGCTCAGTGCCATTAATATGAATGGGCGTGAGCTACAATACCAAGCACTGCTGCTACAATGCAAGATGCTGTGCTTGGCAAGCTGTGAGTAAGCCACAGCGCTCACTGGAGCACCGAGATCTCTTCAAAACAGCTGATAGGCGGGGGTTCCAGGAGTCGAACCCCCCACCAATCAGATACGGATAACCTATCCCGAGGATAAGCCATCAATATACAAATCCAGACAACCCCTTTAATCACACAATTCATGTATGCCAAGAGAACTGTTTCAGCCCAAATGCAGAATGTGACTAGTGTAAAGCAAAAACATGTTCAATGCACTGTATGGGAATTTTGCAACTCTCCATGTCATTGTGACTTGTATCTTTATTCATCAGAAAAAGACAGCAGTACTTGGGAAACATGTCAAGAGGTAAGTTCAGTGGCTGACATGTTACATGCATATACTTACCTAGTTCTGTAGGAATAGTTGTCAAAACTTTGGTAGCACCGCTTCCCAGGACTGTGATAAAATTGAATCTCTGGACTCTGGATAATAGTATGTCTGTTAAGAGTGAGGCAAAGACAATTAATGATAAAAACATGTGGATTTCTTTTCTTATACAGAAAACTAATCGCAAGGTTTTAGAGACACTGTAGTGACATTAAGGGGGAAAAAAAAAAAACAAAACAAAAAAAAAAAAAAAAAACCACCCCCACAAGCCAGAATGGCAAAAAAAAAAAAAATAAGAAAATTATACTCCACTGATTCCAGTTCTGACACTTTCCGGCTCCCTGCTGAGACTCCACTTCCTAGGCCCCAAAGTAAATCACTACTTGGCCAGTCAGGCGGAGTCACCGAAGCAGCCAGGGGGTCATTTCCTGTGTGCCAAGAGGAGCCAGGCAGTAGGAACAAGCTTAGGGTACTTCCACACTAGCATTTCTATTTTCCGGTATAGTGTCTCATTCTGGAAAAAAAAAATGCCTCAGTTTTGTCCCGATTCATTGTCAATGGGGACAAATGTACCTGAACAAAACTGAGTGCTCCAAAATTCATTCTGTTCCGTTTGGTCGCGTTCTCATACCAGAGAGCAATCTGCAGCATGCTGTGGGTTTGTCATGGGATGTGGAGCAAGACAGAACAGTCATGACCCACAATGCAATTCAATGGGGACAGATCCGTTTAACTCGGACAGTATGATGGATCCGTCTTGGGTATGTTAAAGATAATACAACCGGATCTGTTCATAACGGATGCAGTATTATCCGTAATGGAAGTGTTTTCACTGAACCTTGCTGGATCCAGCAAAAACGTTATTGTGAAAGTAGCCTTACACACTGGAATAAATGGAACGGGAGCGTAGGAATTGGGGAGCTGAGCGCAATTTCTTTTATTTCTGTAAAGCAGAAATTTTACAATAGTTAAATGACAGGTGGTAACAAACAGCTTAAAGGGAACCGGTCACGTCAAAAACAGACATAAAACAGCCAGCATTACCTTATAGTAGCCCCCTGTGTGTTATTAATCATGCGTTTGATCAGGTAATTTGATCCTCCATACTTGATAAAAACTATGTTTTAAGCGCCATCAGCGCTAGCCTTCCAGTCAGCTTGAAGTCAAGGAGGCAGCGGCCTCCTTGCTTCAAGTCAAGCTAAGCACACCCCCTACCTGCTCCTCTTGCCTGTGAGTGACATAATGCAGCGTGGCCTCCTTGAGCTCCTTGCTACTGTGCAATCTCGTCTCCGGCTCCCGCAGTTAGCCGGGTCTCATCTGCTCACTGTGCAGGCCCCCCGGCAGTTCCAGGAAGCCAAAGGAATTGTGCGCTGGAGGACGCAAATGCACGCGCTGGCTGGAACTGCCAGGGCCTGCGCAGTGAGCAGATGAAACCCGGCTAACTGCGGGAGCCGGAGACAAGATCGCACAGTAGCAAGGGGCGCAAGGAGGCCACGCTGCATTATGTCACTCACAGGCAAGAGGGGCAGGTAAGGGGCGTGCTTAGCTTGACTTGAAGCAAGGAGGCCGCTGCCTCCTTGACTTCAAGCGACTGGAAGGCTAGCGCTGATGGCGCTTAAAACATCGTTTGTATCAAGTATGGAGGATCAAATTACCTGATCAAACGCATGATTAATAACACACAGGGGGCTACTATAAGGTAGTACTGGCTGTTTTATGTCTGTTTTTGAGGTAACAGGTTCCCTTTAAAATACTAAATGTCCGTTACACGTGCAAGGTGGCACAGCTCAATTCCTTTAAAAAAATTCAAAATATATGGGACTGACCCAAATATCCAAATACAGAAAGGACTATAAAAGAGTCAAAAGAGATAGCATAATATGATCTTGTTTAAAGGCTATGTACACCGTCAGGCAATTTTTTTATGATGGCATGTTACTCATTTTTGGCTAAAAATCTTTTTTTCAATTAAAAATATTCAAATGTTTGGCACAAAGGGTTAACCCTTTTTCTAACTGCATGACTGGTACTTTCACTTTGCGCAGGTCTCCTAATAAACCTCATCTCTAAACTACTGAGAGGTCATAATAAACACTTATTTAAGCCTCATTCTTATCAGTTAGATAAGAACTGAGCTATGAGCGTTTATAAGGTCATAGAGCAGAGATAAGGAGCCAGTGTGCTCCTGGTCTGACGGAAAACACAGAAAAGCCAAAGGGTGCTTATTAAAAATGTGGATTTCTTTTTTTTTTTTTTTTTTTTTTAAGACCAATTTTAAAATTTTTTAGCTCAAAATGAGTACAATACAATATTAAAAAATGCCCCCAAAAGGTGTACATAGCCTTTAAGCCATGTTATTTGTTATGTCACATTTATCTGATTTATATTTTACACTCATTTTTTTCAAAAACATACATCAGATAATCTCTCATAACTACATCATATATACCACACAAACAATAACTGTATGGAATAGCTAGCAATTTGTAGTACGTACTTTGGGATTCCAAAGCTACGGCTTTGACGATGTGGAGATTGGGGAGGCCTGAAGTGTTCATATGACGCAAGACTAGCTGCTGTCTGGATCAAGAGGAAAATAAAAATAAAAAAATTCACTTCAGTGGCAAAGGGAAAACCCCACTAATCATCCCAGTAACTTCCTTTGTACATACTTTCTTGAACAGCCTCTTCCTAGATTTGAAGTCGAGCTCTAAACGGGAAATAAAAAAAAAAATGCTTGATGTATTTCAAATTAAATGGTAATTTCTAATTAAATGTTTGTGTCTACAGAACGCATATCAAATAGATGTAAATATTCCTAGAATTGGAATTCATAACAAGAAGACCTTCTTAGAAGAATATAAAATTTTCTCTTAATTTGCATTAGTTTATTATGCGACCACAGAAGTTTTGATTTACAAACCAATGTCACTCTGGTAACCAGGAGCAATCTTCTGGTAATTTGCTCCCTTGCGGTTAGTTGAAGAATTCCAAGCCGGAACGGGATTCACTTGGGTGACTGGTTTTAAATTAACAAGCGGGACAATGTGTCTGTAAAGAAATACACTTTGGATTAGCTTTATATTATATATTTTACTGCATTACAGGGGAATAGCCTTTTAACTAAAAACAAATGGCTATGTAATTGACAATTAGATCAGATCAGGTCTCCTTTATATGAGATTTTTCTTCTGAGTGCATGTAAAGAAAAAGCATTTATAAAGTCTTCAGACCCTTTCACATTTTGTTATGGTGAAGCCTTGTGCTAAAATAAAAAATTCAAGTTAACCGCCATCAATCTGCACTCTGTACCCCATAAAGTGAGAGCAGAGTTTTAGAAACTTTTGCATTTATTAAAAAAGAAAAACTAAACATTTTGCATGGACACAAGTATTCAGACCCTTTGCTATGATACTTGAAATTTAGCTCTGGGGGCCTCCTATTTCTCTTGATCATCTGTGAGATGTTTCCACACCTTGATTGAAGTCCACCTGCGATAAATTCAGTTGATTGGACATGATTTGTAAAGACACCCCTGTCTATATTCTCACAGCTGACAATGCATATCAGAGCAAAAACCAAGCCATGAGGAGGAAAGTACTGACTGTAGAGCTTAAAGACAGGATTACGTGGAGGCACAGATCTGAAGGATACAAAAAATTCTGTGGAACTGGAAGTTCCCAAGAGCACAGTGGTCTCCATAATTCTTAAATGGAAGTAGCCTGCAACAACCAGGACTTTTCTTAGAGCTGGCCGCCCCACAAAACTAAGTAATGGGGCAGAGGGATTCGTCATTGTAAGAGGTGATCAAGAATCCAAAAGTTCATTCTGGCCAAAAATCCAGTGTGCAGATGGGAGAAACGTTAAGAAGGTTAAGCTCACTGCTGCACTTTGCACTATTTTATCAGAGCCAGAGGGCACACTACATACTATTTTTGAGAAGTATTTTCCGCCGAGGAGTACGAAAGTTGCAGTAATTCACATACATAATATGTAGGCCTGTGTGTTACTTACAAATTCAGTTGTGGATTTGATGCACTTTTGTTGCATATTTCACCCTTCAATTAAAAAAGGATGCAACTGGCACCAAAACAAAAATTGCACAAACTACTGATATCCTGCCTGTTTCAAAATTTACACAGCAGGTCAATTTCAGTACTGAAGAGAAAAAAAAAAAAAAAAAGTGTACATAAGATATGTCTAATCCCACTCACTGAATAACCGTGCATACTTCATCGAGTCCCTGCATTAAAGAGCTTAAAAAGGTTGGGAAAGTCCTTGGAGACCCAAGACTGTCACACGCCTTTTCGGGGAAAACCGAAAACTTGCAATTCAGGTAGAATTTATTAGTTCCTGAACTGAATTTTCCAATTAGTTGGTTAGAATCAGACCCAAAACAATTTTTTATTTCTTAATCTTTCCTCCCTCCTTCCCTTCTGCTATGGTAAACTTACTTTTCTGCCAATTCTTCAATAAATACTGTAACAGAATTGGTATCTTGTCCAACTTCTTGTATATGAGCATTGTAGAATCGCCCACCAGGCTCTAAACGCACCTATAAATAGATGATTTTATACAATTGTACATGCACTCTAATAAGGCTTATGCTACCCGATTTCCAGTTGAAAACTTACTAAAAAACTATCCTAGTACAAAATTATCACTCACCTGACACTTATCACCCAAACAGTAATGCCTTCCAGCAAACACCATATATTCCGTTTTCTGAAGCTCTAAAATAAAATATAAAGAAATGAACATTTTTTGAACTTGTTGATTTGTAAAACTTATATTTTGGTGAATGTAAAACAAATTGCTTTGGACCCCTGTCGATCACAAACAATGGGATCAAGATACCTTAGGCTTAAAGGCCATGTACACCTTTGACAGCAATTTATATTTATGATTGCATGTTACTCATTTTTGGCTAAAAATAATTTTCAACTGGCCTTTGTTAAAAATATTGAGCCATTCTGTCACAAGGGGTTAACTGTTTTTCTAACTTTGTGACTGGTACTTTCACTTTGTGCCAGTCATCTAATAACCCTTATCTCTAAACTACCGAGGAGGTCATAAACATACCAATCGTTCATCCCCCTCAGCAGGTTCAATCTGTAATCATCAGTTTTCCCTGAGCTCAGGTCCACAGTGTGCAGAGATCCGCTGCTATGATGTCTCCCATACACAGCACACACAAAAAAAAGATCCTGCTCCCCTATATCTCTGCAGCACACCCTCAAAAAAGCACCAGCATGAGGGTCATTATACAGAAATACTGAGGAGTCTTGCTGTGAAACCAGCACAGATGGAAATGCTGAACTTGCAGCATCCATTTTCTTATCTTCAATATTCTAAAAAAAAATTTGACAAGACCATTATGCTTCCAGCAAATGGGGCTGTGCTGTAGTTCCCTATACAGTGGGCAGCTGGGTGTACTGCCGTGTAAATAAAGTCAGTAAGGTCGCTTTCAGACAAGCGTATTGAAATCGGTCAGTATTCTGGCTCAGGATCCTGATGATATACCATCAGTATTGTCATCAGGATTGCTTCAGGATTTACCAGCGTATTTCTTCCTTCCTTCATTATTTATGCACTGCACAGACTGTAATGTGCGTATCTGGAAACAAATCTGTACAAAACTCAGACATGCTGCGGATTTCAAATACTGACGGAAATCATACGCCCATGTGAATAGCTTCATTCATTAACATTAGCGGTGGAATCCGTTACATTAAATCCGGACTATATATGCATTGCAAATACTCTCGTCGAAAGCGGCCTAAAGGAGCAGCACTTAAATCAGGGCAATTGATCACTAATTTTAAGGCTTGTGGGGGGTTCTGCATTTAGACTCCAGCTGATAGACATATTCCATCACTTAGTATTGGGGAAACTCCCCTTTTACAAAGGGGCAGATAAAGAACTTAAAATAATTCTGGGGGAAAAAAAAAAAAAAAATGAAAATGTCCTCATATTGCAGGAGCATCTAAAATGGCAGGGGATGGGGCTGTAAACCTAAGTCGCATTGCTGGTAGGTGGGACCAATGCATAAATACAATGCAATACCCATTAAGACAATACAAAACAGCATTTTGACCCTTATATGCAGCTCTATAGTCAAATATGAAGCATCTTCATTTCATGTACAGCATTCGATACAGTGATATATATATATATATATATATATATACATACATATACACACACATACACACATACATATACAACACACACACACACACGTGATCTGCAGTAATTTTTATATTACATATATAATACAAATACATTTGTAAAAATACAAATGATCTTTAAAAGGGGTTGTAGTCAAAATGTCATTCTTGGGGAATAAATTAGGAATTGCATTTTAGACATCGAGTGCTGCCATATTTTTCCCAAATCCTGCTGGGCTAAGGCCTAACACTTCTAGCACCGCCACTTTATGGACGGTCCAATTTGGACCCAACTGTAGTGCTGCTTAATTTTTGTCCTATAAAGTATTGACTCAGGGGGGGCTGAACACAAATGCACACCATACTGTCCAGATTTTTATTTATTAAAGATTTTGAAAACCACATATCTTTTAACTTCACACATACTTGCTATTTTGTGTTGGTCTATCACATAAAACACATTTAAGTTTGTGGGTGTAACTTGAAAAAAATCTGGAAACGTTCAAGGGGTATGAGTACTTTTTCAAGGCACTCCCAGGTTTCAGTGGACTTACCTTTTCTGCTGTCCAGCCAGACATCAAATTCAACATTCCTGTAGATTTCTGGATCAAGTGCCTTTAAGACTTTGTATGGGAATGGCATCTTGTTTGGGGTTTCATTTATCTAAAGAATAAGTAATCACATCTGAAAGTATTACACAGGTAGTTCATTTGACAATTTAGCTGTAATATTGTAATCTTTATATTGTACACAAATAACGATAGCCATATCTACACACACCAGACCTTTTCCTCTGTGCTTTGCTTGGTTTTCTCCTCCATACAATTGTCCACATCCTTTTTCTCCCATTCCATTTGCCTAGAAAGAAATGTAAATTTTATTTATGGTATCGGAGCTTTTTAACATTAAAAAATTGGGGGGAGGGGCCCCCAAGAACAACGACTGATGTCCAAGAAGAACCACTGATGTCCAAGCAAGTTCGCGCATCACACATCATCCTTGGAAAGGCTTATTCACTGAAAAATTATACAGTAGCCCTTATCTTCCACAAGACTCTGCATGTAGTCATGTCATACACAGATTGTGAATGGAGTTGGCCACGTACTGCTTACTGTTGACCAATGTGTTTGTAAGTGGTTATAGGACACTTAGCAATATTGCCTTTGTTGAAATTCTGCACCATTTTCTATATTTCATAACCCATGCCCCCTTGGTCTTGTTTCTGTCCGAAAAGGGCCACTGAAGAATCATGTGTCCAAGCAAATAACCTCCATGTGATGTCTCCTTCACTCAAATACATGCTCCTGTGGTCTGCACTTTAGCACAGGTGCAGTGTGTTTGAATGCAAGAGGCTGACAAATGTGTCTGGTCACATAACCTTTCATCAGCAGCCATCTTATGGACAGTACCTTTATGCCAACAACACAGATTTGCCTAAAAAGTGGGCAAACCTTCCTTTTGAAATCTAGCAAAGGGAAGAACAACAAAGACTGTCATATAGTCATCTCACATACATATTGTTGTTCACCAGAGTCAGAACATGGCCAACCCCTTGAATCTAGCTTGTCGTCATGTAGACATCTCCTATACGCAATATATATATATATATATATACATATATATATATATATACACATACATATACACACACATACACACACATATACATATATACACACACATATATACATATATACACACACACATATATACATATATACACACACACATATATACATATATACACACACACATATATACATATATAACACACACACATATATACATATATACACACACATATATACATATATACACACACATATATACATAATACACACACTATATATATACACACCATATAACATATATACACACACATATAATACATATATACACACACATATATACACACATCATATATACACACACATATATACATATATACACACACATATATACATATATACACACACATATATACATATATACACACACATATATACATATATACACACACATATATACATATATACACACACATATATACATATATACACACACATATATACATATATACACACACATATATACATATATACACACACATATATACATATATACACACACATATATACATATATACACACACATATATACATATATAACACATATAACATATAACACACACTATACATATATACACACACATATATACATATATACACACATATATACATATATACCACACACATATATACTATATAAACACACACATATATACATATATACACACACATATATACATATATACACACACATATATACATATATACACACACATATATACATATATACACACACATATATACATATATACACACACATATATACATATATACACACACATATATACATATATACACACACATATATACATATATACACACTATCACACATATAAATATCACACACATATATACATAGTAATACACACACATATATACATATTATACGACACACATATACTACATATATACACACCACAACATATACATATAGTACCAACACCAACATATATACACACACACCATACATATATACACACACACATAATAATACATACACACATACATATATACACACACACATACATATATACACACACACAAAGCTCATTACAATGACCAGGTACCTCCCGTCAGCAGATGCCTTCCCATGTTCAGAACTGCAGTCATAATTCGCATCTTCACTGCCAGTGGATGCACTGTTACGGTTCTTCTTTGTCCCACTTCGAAACAGCTCAACAGCAGCGATCAGTTCTCGCTCATCTACTCCAAACACATCTCTGTATAGACACTCGTATAGAACGGCTACAAAACAAATAAAAGCCATAGGCTGGGTTGATCTCAATGTTGGAGGCTCCGTTCGGTGACTCCATCACAGAATTCGTTGAAAATAGTGGAGAGTTATAGCTGAATTCTACTTCAGTATCTGACACACATCAGGGCAGAGATGCGCCTCATTTATTAAGAGGCATCTGCCTCTCAATAAATTAGGCGCATCTCATGCCAATGTAGAGGGATCAAGACTGGCGTATGGGTATGCCAGTTTTGATAAATGTCCCTCATGGTATCTAATCTGCAGGAAGCATTGTTATAGAGCAGTAGATACAGAGTAGATTCATATATACTGTATACTGTAGTTCTCTGTGAAAAGTTTCAGTAAAACTTGTATTCCATTCATTTGCCATATTTTTTGCCCTATAAGACGCACTCCCCACCCCACACCCCAAAAAAAGGAGATACTAAGGTAGATACTAATGAGCGCTTCTACAATGGAAGCACTCCATAGTACAGTAGGACCAGGAGCAGCAAAAAGAGCAGCAGGAAGACTGCCGGATCTCCTGACTGGCAGCGGCATCTGAAGCAGGAGGGGAGAGTTGATTTTTTTCCCCCTGAAAAATATTGGGGGTCTTATCTGAGGTCTGGTGAAAAACCATGTTTTCTTATTTTCCTCCTCTAAAACATAGGTTAGTTTTAAAGGGTAAAAAAATGTGGAAAATTCCTGCTCATTCTGGGCTTTGGAGTAGGGCTGCAACAAGTGCTCAACTAAATCGAGTAACTCGACAAAAAAATCCTCGATGCACATTTTCTGCATCGAGGATTCGTTTCTGTCACGTGATCACGGAGCAGGAGTAAAGCGCTTTCTATTACTCCCACTCCGTGGTCTCCGTCAGCCTGCACCGAGCTCCACATACTTAATTGCCCTGCAGAAGCACCTCCGGCCACGCAACAGCTCTTCCATGGTCTCGTGCTGCACTGTGTTCCTGACGTATACATTGCGTCCAGGCTTGGAACGGAGTTGATGGCGGGCGGGCGGGGGGGGGGGGTGGGAGAGCTTTGACGGAGCTGATGGCACAGAGGGGGAACGGAGCTGATGCACTTGGGCTGATCGCACAGGGGGGAACAAGGGGAACAAAGGGTGTTGGGGACTGATGGCCGGGGGTCTGATGAGTTTTTATAAATGAGTTCTATTAATTCATTTTTTCTTATTAGAGTACTCGATTATTCGTAAAAATAATCGGTAGAATACTCAACTGCTAAAATAATTGTTAGCTGCAGCCCTATGACACTCTACAGAGATAGCTGTCAATTACTGATAGGACCGCCTCCTTGATGTCAAAGCCCAGCATGAGCAGGAATTTAAATGAATGAAAGACACCCAAAATAATCATTTCTGGGAGCATATCGTGCTATCTAAACAGCAGTCGGCTACCCAGGAACAACGCTGCTCTACGAGCACCTCAAAGTGGAGGTGATTGTTGCATGTAAAGTCAGGGGCAGACTGGGAACTTAAAGTGGCCCTGGAAAAATACAAAAAGTGGCCCCATTTTCTAGTTGGGTCCAAATTGATGGAAGGTAAGGCCAGCAATACCATATTGAGGCAGATTATACCACCCCAAGAGAGCCAAATACCACAGTGCATCACAAAATACTGCCAGCAGCACAATTGGCCAACCTTGAGGAGGGTCCAAGTGGCCCCCTGGGCATCAGCCCACCGGGAAATTTCCCTGTAAGGGCTATGGCCAATCCGCCCCTGTGTACAGTAAATGCAGCACTTCACCTCCACTAACAAGCAGCCAATTGTTTGGAAAGAACGCTTCCTCACTGACTATAGTGTGCCCAATCTCTGCATGTAAATGCAGCTTTACCCAGAATATGCAGCCAGACACTGCTTCACCGGAGATAACTGGTTGGGGGGGGGGGGGGGGGATTTACAGAATTGTGGCAGGTCCGACAAATTCTGTGAAACATCCGATTTAGTGCTTATGGCATTTAAAAAGATTGTTGCGAAGCAGAAATATTCATGTTTTCCGGTTCTCCACTATAGACACATACCTTGACAGATAGCAGCACTTGTCTGGAAAGATTTAGCGTAGACAGAATCATAGTGCCCATTAGTGGAGGAACACAACATTATCTGAAAAGTGAAACACCAATAAAAGGGGGAAAGTGTTTTAGGGATTATATTTTATACAAAATAGGGATATAAAGTATGGTAGGACTATCTGTAAGGATGTACAGCAAGGCTCATCATCATAATAGTATATACTAAGTAATAACTTACCTTTCCAAGACAGTTAAGATCAGTTGCATATGTGGGTGGTTTTCCAGGACTCTTGTAAAGAATGAAGTTTTGACTAAAATTGGGGGGATAAAAACAAGATGTGGACATGCAGAAATAAGATTATACTGGGGGAGATTCACCAATATTTAGTCATACACATTACATGGAGAAAAAAAATATTTTAGCAGGTGTGGACATCCATCAAACACTTATGGGGCCTCCCAACTGTACCCCGACCACAGATGTCAGTAGAGTGTGCCTTTCCCACAGAACTGTGGAGTTGGTAAGCCAAAGCTCCCACTACTTCAATAATTTAGTAATAACAAATTTGCTGTAGTAAAATGGCGACATTGAGCCTATCATGTAAGTAATCAGGCTACTCCTGGAATACAATTTCTGAAGCACCTGACATTTTCGATATTCCGGCAGGTAAATATGTAATTCACTATGCATTCAATAACTGGAAACACTTTTATACACTTCATTGTAACAAATCTATACTTTTTCTTAGGAGACTGAGAAAATGCAAAGCTATATATGTATGCAGAGAATCATGTGCAAATCTAAACAGGAATAAAATAAAAGATGTCATACGTGTAGCTACGTATGTCAGCAAATTAACTTTTCACAGGAGTCCACCTCCACAACGGAGAGAGTCATAATGACCTGATATCTGGTCCTGTGCACGGGCCCATATTTCTACTGAGGTTGCTTTACTTTCCAGCATGGCCATGATCATATGCTCCTCTGCAGTAGATGATCATGCCCGTGATGAGGACAAATTAAACAAGCCACAGACCAGAAGACAGACAAACGGAGGCCAGTGTGCAGGACCAGAGAGACGGGGGGTGGGGGGGTGGGGGTAGGCAAGTATGAAAAGTCACTAATTCCTAGACAACGCCTTTAATACTCTCTGTCTGTCTAGAAGTTCTGAGATGACTAATACCCAGTAGTGGTGAACTGGTTTTTGGAGGAGAAACTTCCTACTGAGCTTGTGCTGGACAGTGTCAGGCATTGTAACTAAGGGCCACTGAGCAGCAAGATGCTTAGGCCCCTTGCAGACGAGGGTGTGACACGCACGTCTTCCGCATCGCATCCCCTGGCCTGAACTCCCGGCACTGATGGGGGTCACATAGCATTATACTGATGTATGATGCTATGTAACCCTTACAGTTCTGGAATGTACTGGATAACACTAACAGCATTATGTTAGTGTTATCCAGTACATTCCATACCTCTAAGGGTTATATAGCATCATAAATCCGTATAATGCTATGTGACCCCATCAGTGCCGGGAGTTCAGGCCAGGGGATGCGATGCAGAAGACGTGTGTGTCACACGCGCGTCTGCAAGGGGCCTTAGAGAGAACACAGGAGAGGCGAGAACTGATTCTCTATCAGCAATAGAACATCCTGCTCATCACCAATTATAGTATAAGGAGAGGTGAGAACTGATTATCACCTCTAGAATATCCTGCTTATCACTAACTAAGGACAGGGGAGGTGAGAATCCAATTTTCTATCACCACTAGAAGATCCTGCTTACCACAATTTTTGATAAATAAGAGCCTTAGCCTGATAAAGAAATGTATTTTATGTTCTATTATTACATTTCTAAATTTAAATGAAAGTTAAGAAGTTACACAATATTAAACTATTTTTTAAACTGGATTCAGAGCATTTCCACCTATCCAAAACTAGTTTTGACTCAGATTCCCACAGCCCTTTTTTTTGTGCTCTCATCATTCACTACATATACATGCTTGGCCAAGCTGAGCATGCATATGTAACGGAGGATGAGCAGCGACAGCTGCCTGCCCAATTCAGCACTTCCCTAACAGTTATCGCAGATGTATGGTCTGGCTTTAGACTGGGAAGTCTAAAGATGCACCAGATTAATCATAGGGGCTGATGCTTTGGTGAATCTTTATTGTTGTGCACATTAGGGCATCTTAAAAGAGGAGCCCCCTATCTCTCAACAAAACAACTCCGCAAAACAAGGCCCAAAAAAGGTCTAGAACACAAACGTGGTAGAAAGCATATAAACCAGTTTGGTTCTTTGTGCAATTCAACTATTTCGCTACCAGCGCTAAACATCCACGGCACTGTAGCGATGGGTAAACATGGCTGGCAGGTCTCCATTGTTTCAAAAACCAGAGACCTGCGGTAATGACCATGACTAGCAATAATGCCGATCACGGTCATTAAAGACTTTAGATGCCAAGATCAAATGTGATCACGACATCTAAAAGCTAAAAAAAAAACAAAAAAAAAAAAAAAAAACACAAACAAACTGAAGTGCTCGCTTCCAGGCTGGCCAACATAAGAAGTGAGCAATTCAGCTATCATGCATTTTTATAAAACATGATGGTGCAAAAAAAAAAAAAAATAGTGAGTCTTGTAGCCTCAAACACAAGCTACAAAGCCATAAAAAAGTAAAAATACCAAAAAACAAAAAAAACAACCTTAATGTAAATAACCCTCCATTCCGTAGAAAAAAAAAATTAATACATAAAAATATAAACCCCATGGGCATCACCGCGATCGAAAACGCCTGTACTATTAAAAACACTACAGCAAATGTCATAATGGAAAAAAAAAGTCAAAATGGCAGATTCACCCTTTTTTATGCGCCTTTCTCTTAGCCAAAAAAAA
The DNA here is from genome assembly GCA_900303285.1 of Rhinella marina. Classification (NCBI taxonomy): domain Eukaryota; kingdom Metazoa; phylum Chordata; class Amphibia; order Anura; family Bufonidae; genus Rhinella; species Rhinella marina. Next base: position 37,397 of record ONZH01023797.1, on the reverse strand, counting down.
GTATTGAAATGTGATCAAAAAGTAAAAAGGTATCAAAAACTACAGATTGTCCTTCAAAAATGAGCCCCCATACAGCTCAGTAGATATAACTATAAAAAAAAAAAAAAAAAAAAAAAGTTATGGTGGTCAAATATAGTGATGTAAAAATAAATATAGTTTTAAATTATTTTTAAGCTAGACAAAAAAAACAAACAAAAAAACACTATACATATGTGGTATAATCATATAATCGTTGTAATCATACTGACCCAGAGAATGAAGGGCACAGGTCAGTTTTGCCACAAAGGGGACACCATAGGGACAAAACCCGTAAAACTGGAGGAATTGAGCTTTTTTTTCTAATTCCACTGTATTTGGAATTTTTTTTCCCGCTTCCCACTACATTGTATGCCAATTAAATGGTGGCATTAGAAAGAACAAATTGTCCCGCAAAAAATAAGCTCTTATATGTAAAATGTAAAAAAAAAAATGGGGGAAGAAAAACACAAAACACCTCCGGAATCCAACAGGTTAAAGGTAACCGGTCATCAACTTTTTGCTGATCTCACAGAGGACAGCATAAAGAAGTTACCAAAATGCTGATTTCAGTGGTGTGTCACTCAGGAGCTAATAGTAAGTAGTTACCGAGAACCAGTATCATAATCATTGCAGTTTAGGCCTTGAAAATCTACTTGAGAAAAGTCATGGTTATTCCTAATCTCCTGCTCTCCCACCCACCTGCTAAAGGTTGGCAGTTCTCTCCTAGATAGAAAGGGAGAAACCTAGGTAGAAGACTGTCAGTCATCAGCAGGTGGTCAGGGAGAGCAGGAATTTATGAATAACCATGACTCTTTTTCCAGGCCCAGTCTGAAATGATTGTGATGTTGTTTCTCTGCAACCACTTACTTTTAAGGCTACTTTCACACCAGCATTAGGACGGATCCGTTTGTGAGATCCGTGCAGGCGCTCACAAACGGATCCGTTCCTATAATGCATTCGTTTGCATCCGTTCAGAACGGATCCGCTTTGCCTATCTTTTACATAGGCAAAACGGATCCGTTCTGATCTCCATTGAAAGTTACATAGGGAACGGATCCGTTTGCTATTGTGCATTAGCAAACGGATCCGCTCCCATTGACTTGCATTGGAGTGGAGACGGATCCGCCTCCATTCCGCTCGGTCAAGTGGACACAAACGCTGCATGCAGCTTTTTGGTGTCCGCCTCCAGAGCGGAATGGAGGCGGAACGGAGGCAAACTGATGCATTCTGAACGGATCCTTATCCATTCAGAATGCATTAGGGGCAAACGGATCAGTTCAGGACCGTTTGTGAGACCCTGGAACGGATCTCACAAACAGATCCTGCTGACGCAGGTGTGAAAGTAGCCTAACTTTTAAGTAACAGACCCCTGAAATCAACTCTCCTGTTTCTACTTTATTCTGCCTTTAGTATGGACAGCATAAAGTTGATGACAAGTTCACTTTAAGAATTCTGGATCAAGCTAAGTAAATATCCCTAATGTGTTGTAGCTTTACACACACTGCACTCCAAAAACTGCACTCCATCACTGAATTAGCTGTTTGTAGTGTTTATACAGAACTGTCTTGAGATGCTTGCCAAGGGAGCACAAAGACAAAAAAAAAAAAAAGATAAATATGAAAGTTATTCAATATTCCTGAGTTCACATTACTCATTAAGCAATCTAACGGATTTTAAGCAATCTAACTGGAGTGTGCAGTGGCATAATACTGATACAGGTTAGGTCATCAGTATCAGATCCAACCCCTGCCAATCAGCTGTCTGAAGGGGTTGTGGCTCTTGTGTGAGCACTGCTTCCTCTTCAAAGTTTACCTGCACATTACCTCCTTTGTAGTGGTGTTTGTAATGCAATTACAACTGGTCATATTCTTCACTTGGATGGGACAGAGCAGCCAGGTAAGTATATTGTGTGTGAGGGGCCCGGGCCTATGGGGGGCATTTTTTAGTCTTGGATAACCCCTTTAATCTACGATTTTGTTCAGGCTGCTAATTTAACTGAGGTGCAGCCAGGCTGAGGAATTTTTCCAAGGGATAGAGATACATTTGATTACAATGTTCCAATCCCAACCAAATTTGTTACATGTAATTTACTTCAATCCCGTACGGTCAATGTCTCCACACATTCATAACTGTTGACTTTTAACAGAATGAAACTATATGAGGTCTTGTTCTTTGAGAACAAGTTGAGGGAATGTTGCTAAATGTGTGTGAATGTACCCTTAAAGGGAACGTGTCCTACCCCTGTATAGATAACATTAGCCACAGATTCCCTTTAAAAAAAAAAATATAATATATATATATATATATATACACACACATACACAGAAAGACCCGGCTTCGCCTGGGTATATTTCATCTATTTATTTAATGTTTCTGTGTGTCGTTGCAGAGAGAAAGTCAATGCAGCTGACAGAAATTGATTTTTACCTTCATTTTTTCAATCCCTATTGGCTGTGGAGTGGGAGGGGGCGTGGTTGAATGGGACACGGGGGGGGGTTAAGTCCTTCATTTCAGGGTGGCCTGAATTATAGGTTAATGCCATGGTAATTTGAGGAAAAAAAATGGGTAGCAGTGGAAAAAAAAAAACATTGCTTTGCGCGGGTATATTTAATCTATTTCATTTAATGTTTCTGTGTGTCGTTGCAGAGAGAAAGTCATCCTCCCTCCCATCCCTGCAGCTGACAGATGTTGATTTTTACCTTCAATTGTTCAATCTCCATTGGCTGCGGAGTGGGAGGGGTCATGGCCTGACTGAGTCGGGGGCGTGACGTTGCAAGACCTGGGGCGGGGTTTTAAGTCCTTCTTTTGATGGTGGCCAGAATTACAGGTCGATGCCATGGTAATTTATGAGGACACGCCATGGGTAACAGTGGAAGAAACATTGCTTTGCACGGGTATATTTAATCTATTTCATTTAATGTTTCTGTATGTTGTTGCAGAAAGAAATCCAACTTCCCTCCCACCCCTGCAGCTGACAGAAGTTGATTTTTACCTTTCAATTGTTCAATCTCCATTGGCTGCGGGCGGGAGGGGTCATGGCCTGACTGAGTCGGGGGCGTGACGTTGCAAGACCTGGGGCGGGGTTTTAAGTCCTTCTTTTGATGGTGGCCAGAATTACAGGTCGATGCCATGGTAATTTATGAGGACACGCCATGGGTAACAGTGGAAGAAAACATTGCTTTGCACGGGTATATTTAATCTATTTCATTTAATGTTTCTGTATGTTGTTGCAGAAAGAAATCCAACTTCCCTCCCACCCCTGCAGCTGACAGAAGTTGATTTTTACCTTCATTTTTTCAATCCCCGTTGGCTGCGGAGTGGGAGGGGGCGTGGCCTGACAGAGTCGGAGCGTGGTTTCCGAGATCTGGGGCGGGGGTCAGAGTGTCATGAATTACAGGTCGATGACCTGGTAATTTATGGGGACCCGCAATGGGTAGCAGTGGAAAAAAAAAAAACATCTTTTATTAGTACTGAATGGTCGTAGTCTAAAATTAGTCAATTTCATCTACGATTTTTGTGTGTCGTTGCAGAGAGAAATTCACCCTCCCACCCCTGCAGCTGATTTTTTTCAATCCCTGTTGCCTGCGGAGTGGGAGGGGGTGTGGCCTGGCAGAGTTGGGGGCCTGGCTTAGCAAGATGCTTCGAACGGTTGTAGTCTGAAATTAGTCTATTTCATCTAAAATTTTGTGTGTCATTGCAGAGAGAAATTCACCCTCCCACCCCTGCAGCTGACAGAAGTTTATTTTTCCCTTCATTCTTTCAATCCCTGTTGGCTGCGGAGTGGGAGGGGGCATGACCTGACAGGTTGGGGGTGTGGCTTAGCAAAGCGCTTCGCATAGGTGATTTAATCTATTTCATTTAATGTTTCTGTGTGTCGTTGCAGAATGGCTGCAGAGTGGGAGGGGGCGTGGCCTTAAGAGTCGGGGCGTGACTTAGCAAGAGGCTTCGAACGGTTGTAGTCTATAATTAGTCTATTTCATCTAAAATTTTTGTGTGTCGTTGCAGAGAGAAATTCACCCTCCCACCCCTGCAGCAAACAGAAGTTTATTTTTACCTTCATTTTTTCAATTCCCATTGGCTGCGGAGTGGGAGGGGGCGTGACCTGACAGTCGGGGGCGTGGATTAGCAAGACGCTTCGCATGGGTGTATTTAAACTATTTTATTTAATGTTTGTGTGTGTTGTTGCAGAAAGAAAGTCAACCTCCCACCCATCCCTGCAGCTGACAGAAGTTGATTTTTACCTTTATTTTTTCAATCTCTGTTGGCTGCGGAGTGAAAGTGGGTGTGGCCTGACAGTTGGGGGTGTGGCTTAGTGAGACCTGGGGCGGGGGTTTTAAGTACTTCTTTTAGGGTGGCCTGAATTAAAGGTCAATACTATGCTTATTTATGAGCCCACGCAATAGGCAGCAGTGGAGCAAAACATCTTTTATTACTACTGAACTGTAGTAATAGAAAAGAAACCATCAGTTATATTTATGGTAACCGGAATACCTTTAACAGTGTCAGTAAATAGAAATGGATGAGATCCTCAGCTGCTGATAATTACCTGGTTGTTATGGAAACCTGCCCTCCCTGTGACTTTGCAGAGAATGGCAGTTGGAGTTTAAAACCAAAGCTCCCAGTTGTAATGTTGGCTAATGGAGATCATATTTTGGGAATATCTCGGGAACGGTACGTCCTAGAGAGATGAGACCTGGTCTAAAACCTTCCCGGACACCTGATGTACCTGTGTGCCGAATTTGGTGAAAATCGGTCCAGTAGTTTGGTCGCGCATAGAGAACAGACAGACAGACAGACACTCATTTTTATATTATTAAGAGATTTATATATATATATATATATATATATATATATATATATATATATATACACACACACATACATACACACATATATACACACACACACACACACACTATGGCCAGAAATATTGAGACACCCCTTAATCATTGAAGTCAGGTGTTACGTTCAGTCACTTTGTCACAGGTGCAGTATATAAAATCCAGCCCCTAGACATACAGAGTACAAATCTCCTCCATCATTAAGAGCACAAAATCTGTGCACCGGGAGCTTCATAGCATGGGCTTCCATGGCCGAGCAGCTGCAAGCTAGACTTACATCTAACACAATGCCAAGTGTCGCTAGACTAGTGTAAAGCACCCCGTCTCTGGGGCAGAAACATGGAGTCTGGGTTACAGGAGTGCCAGGAGAAGATGACCTGCCTGACTGCATTGTGCCAACTGTTTGTTGGAGGAGGGATAATGCTATAGGGTTGTTTCTACAAGGGTTGGCCCGGGGCCCTTAGTTCCAGTGAAAGGAAATCAATGCTTCAGCATAGCAAGCCATTTGGACAACTAGGTTTCTTTGTGGGGGCAGTTTGGGGAATGCCCTTTTCTGTTAAAGCACAATTGTGTCCCAGTGCACAAAAAGATCCCTAAAGACGTGGTTGGGAGAGTCTGGTGAAGAACTTCATTTGTCCATACAGAGCCCTGACCTCAGTTCCATGAAAAACATTTGCCAAACCCTTTCGTTCATCAGTGTCTGACCTCACGAATGCTGTTCTGGAAGAAGGACAAAAATTCCCACAGACAAAAAAAAAATAATCTTGTAGAAGGCACTCCCAGAGTGGAAGCTGTTTTAGCTGCAAGAGGGGGAGAAACTCCATATTAAAGGAGTTATCCTGGAAAAGATAATGATGACTTATCCTCAGGATAGGTCATTATCACATTAACGGGTGTCCAAGTTCCAGCATCCCAGCCGATCAGCTGTTTAAGGGAGCCGCTGTGCTCACCAATGCTCTGGTGAGGGATGTAAGTTCCCAGCAGCTTTCCAAGGGCAGCGCCATACATCGTACAGTGGTAATGCTTGGTACTTCAGCTCAGCCACATTGACCAATGGGTCTGAGCTGCAACTAGGCCATGTGATGTCACTGACCTAGGAAAAGGTTGTGGCACTCAAGGCCTCTTCTCACAGCTGATCGGCGAGGTTCTCCGCAGATCTGACACTGATGACCTATCCTGAGGATTAAGCCTCATTCACGCCTCAGTTTTTTTAGTCAGTGATTTTCATCAGCGATTGTGAGACAAAACCAGGGGTTTAGGCTACAAAGACATAAGGTATTAGGTAACCATCTGCAACTGCTTTTGGCTCACAATGACTGATGGACATCATGAGGCACAAGTCAAATATTTTTTTCTGGATAACCCCTTTAATGCCTTAGAATGCGATGACAAAGGCTCCTGTAGGTATAATGTGTAGTTTTCCCAATACATTTGCCCATATAGTGTATGTATCTATATATGCACACACACTTTCCCTTTAACCCTTTCTTGACACATGACATAATAGTACATCATAGCTGCAGGTGACGTCCCACCATTTGACGTACTATTATGTCACACAGATCAGAGTAGTACGGTGCCCGCCTGATCAGTGCGGGGGCCCAGCATTGCTGTAAAAGCTGATGCCGGCGGATTAACTGCCGCGTTCGCATCAGGTGATTATCTTCATCAGGTCACTGCGCTGAGGTGACAGGGACACGATGGGTGAGAAGGCAGCCCAACGCCTTGCCTTCCAAACTGGGACTCCTAGGCAACTGTTAGCACTAATACACTAACAAGCAATGCATTACAATACGATTTTTTTTGTTTCAAAAATTCTTTTATTGTGTTAAAGTGAAATAAAAAAAGTAGACACATTAGGTATCGTATCGTCACGTCCGTAACAACCAGCTCTATAAAAATATCACATCAAAATTAACCAAATAAAAACCATTTTTTGTCACCTTACATCACAAAGTGTAATACCAAGCGATCAAACGTCATATGCACCCCAAAATAGTACCAATCAAATCCAACTAAAAAAAGTGAGCCCCTACATAAGACAATCACCCAAAAACCAAAAGACAATTATGGCTCTCATAATATGGAGACACTAAAAAAAATATATATTTTTTTAAATGCTTTATGTAAAACTGAAACAAAAAAAAAAAAAAAAAGTAGACATATTTGAGTCACGTCCGTAACAACCTGCTCTAAAAAGGCAGCAAATGATCTATCCTGTCAGATGAACATTGTAAAAAACAAAACAAAAAAAATGTGCCAGAACAGCCATTTTTTGGTTACTTTGACGCACAAAAAGTTTAATATAGAGCGATCAAAAATCATATGTACTCCAAATATCAATAAAACTGCCACCTTATCCTCTAGTTTCCAAACTGGCATCACTTTTTGTGAGCTGTAGGGGTGCATCAGGGGGACTTTAAATGGGACATGGTGTCTAAAAATCAGTCCAGCAAAAACCATATGGCGCTCCTTTTCTTCTGTGCCCTGCTGTTCGCCCATACAGCAGTTTACCACCATGTGTGGGGTGGTTCTGTAAACTGCAGAATCAACGTAATAGATATTGAGCTTTGTTTGGCTGTTAACTCAATGTGTTACAGAAAAAAAATGAATTAAATTGGAAAATCTGCCAAAAAAGTGACATTTAGAAATTTCATCTCCATTTTCCTTTAATTCATGTGGAACACCTAAAGGGTGAACAAAGTCTGTAAAAATCCGTTTTGAATAACTTGAGGGGTGTAGTTTCTAAAATGGGGTCATTTATGGGTGGTTTCTACTGTGTAAGTCCCACAAAGTGACTTAATTCTTTCAATTGAACTGGTCCTTAAAAAGTGTTTTGAAAAGGTTCTAAAAATTTGAATTGCTTCTAAACTTCTAAGCCTTGTAACATCCAAAAAAATGAAATTACATTTTCAAATGATGCCAACATAAAGTAGACATATGGGGAATGTTACGTAATAACTTTTATGAGGTATCATTTTGTTTTAAAAGCAGAGAAATTGCGAATGTTTCAAAATTTTTGGTAAATTTGGGATTTTTTCACAAATAAAAGGTGAAATACACTGACTCAAATTTACCACTGTCATGAAGTACAATGTGTCACAAGAAAACAATCTCAGTATGGCTTGGGTAAGTACGTAAAAGTGTTCCAAAGCTATTACTACAAAGTGACACATCAGATTTGCAAAACATTTCCTGGGCAGGAGGGTGAAAACCGTTTGTGGGGGTAAGCTGTAACCCCCTTGTACCCCGGACCAGAGTTGAATACAGTGGCAGCATTCATACCTGACCAGCACTCAAGACCAGAGACACGGGACCCCAATTCTCTCAATCGATGGGTTCCCAGTGATCAGACATTTATCACCTATCCTGTGAGTAGGTGAAAACTATCAATTTTGGTACAAACCCTTTAAAGGCTATGTACACCTCTGGGGGCAACTTTTTTTTATTGCACTGTACTCATTTTGAGCTAAAAAACATTTATTCCATTGGTTTTTCTTAAAATTTTGGAGCCCTTTTCTTTGTACAGGGCTAAGATGCTCTGACCTTATAAACATTCTCGGATCACTGACCTTAAACACTCATAGCTCAATTCTTACCTACTTATAAGAATGTGGCTTAAATGCTATGTACACCTTTGGTGGCATTTTTTTATTGTGGCATTGTACTCATTTTGAGCTACAAATCATTTTTTCAATTAGTTAAAAGAAAAAAAAAAAAAAAAAAAAAGTGATCTAGGATAGTGTGAGTTGAAGCAACCGTGGTTCTAATGTCCCATATTTAAAGATGCTACATTTCACAGACCACACACAGCCATGTGAGAGCAGCCTTAGACAGGTTCCATGTATCATGTAGGAAATGACTATGGTTATACTTGTTACTCACTTGAAAATTAAGGAAAGTGCCGTTATCTCAAGTTGGCCAGCGCTCTCCTATATGAAAAAAATGCAGGATTAACAAAGCGAAAATCAAACAGATGAATGTACACAACTTCAAACAGCTGCTAGGTTTGGCAAGTGACCAATTGCCAAATTTTGTATTTCATTTACCAGAGTAAGGATGAGTTCACACTTCAGTTATTTGGTCAGTTATTTCCATCCGTGATTGTGAGCCAAAACCAGGAGCGGGAAAAAAAAAAAAAGTGCAAATCTTTACATTACGCCTCATCTCTGAGTAGGCTTCACATCTGGTTTTGGCTCATAATCACTCATGGAAATAACCACCCAAATAACTGAAATGTGAAGCTCAACATAAGCCTCTTTAGAGGCTGAAAGGATTGTGTGAAATTAAGGAAAGAAAGCAATTTCATACCCCACTACTTGAAAGTAGTGTGGCTGCAAGGCGAAGCATGGCCTATGAGGGCCACTCATACAATCCTTTTATAGACCTATGGCATCTAAACTAGAGGAACAGTACTAATTTTGATCCCAAGAACAAGAATCTCTAGTGAAGGATCTGGCGTATAACTGGTTGCTCTGCAACAAAGTAAAGGAGAAGGCAGCCTCCCACCACAACAATACATGTACAAGGGTAAACACTGGTTTCACAGTGCAGGTCATTCACATGGTACAGTGTTAGATTCACTCAGCAAGACACCAACCCTCAGGAAAAAAAATAATCTGCATATCTGTTTGAAACTGGAGGAATATGGCCCCCCTATCTCTGTGCAAATCACAACAATGCCTGAGCCATTACACCACTGAGGTCAATGCTGGAAAAATGGCATGCACACACTCATTCACCCACAGCAGCTGGCTTACCTTAGGATCTTCTAATCTTTCCAAATATTTCTCGAAAGGGCCTTCTACATACTAAACAAGGGACAGATATAAACTGTTAGGAAATGTGTCCACTGACCCCTGCCCCCCCCCCCCAAAAAAAACAAACAAAAAAAAAAACGTATCATTATTGTAACTCCCTTAAGCATCAGCACTGGTATTCTGGTCAGTATCTGAAATCAGTATTAGTAAGCCAAAAGATTTGTCTTCTGTGTTTTAGACCCACTCCTAGATAAGTCTTCTAAATACTGATGCATAAGACTCACCAGGGACTTACAAGAACTTAATCTGTCCGCTTAATATGCTGCCCTAAGTCAAGACAGCATTTTACAGCTGCAAAGTCAGCAAATTTATGCTGCACAGTTTGGCTACCAGGAGTGCTGACAGAAAACATCGAACACACAGTTTGTGAGTCCAGTGTATTCATGAAGAGCGTGTTCCCCCGCCTGCCCCCAGGATTCTGTGTATATGTGCATACACTGTCAAATGCTACGGTCACTATTGAGTGCGATATCTAAGGCGTTATCTAACCCAATCACATCCATCAATCCTGCTTACTTCCAGTCTAGAGGTCTATACCTGTGCTGGGGAGAAAGATTAAAGGGGGTCTCCAGGAATTAAGAAAATTAAAATAATTAAATATTACTTTATTACAAATATGTTCTCAAATACCCTTCATTAGTTATAATGGCTTGTTGTGTCTAGGGTGCAGTCATTAGGAAAAATAAAATGGCCGCCATCCTATTAGTACACACAAAACCTGTCCTAATCACACAGGACGACAAGTTACTCCTCTCTGCTCTGCTTGTCAGGGATTATGGTCCTAAATATAGCGGATAAGACCTTCAGCGGAATCTCTGTAGCAATGGAGTTCATGGGGAGACTTGAAATACAGAGAGGAGGTGGAGATGTGGCTGATGAGCAGCAGCACTTGTGTGCAGTTTCCATTACCACAGTCTGTCCTGTCCATCCTCTCTGTACTTCATGTCTCCTCATGAGCTTCATGAGGGGGAGGGAGGGGAGGGGGAGGGAGGGGGGGAGGGGGGAGGAGGGGGGGCGGCTCATCCCCGCCTGCTATTGGCTGTTCCCACCCCTCCCTCGTCACCGGATGTTTTCATCCACGCACAGGGAGATGCAGCAGCGGCGCAAGGACCAGGAGCTACGCAGGAAGCTAGGCAAGTATATTCATTGTGAGGGGCCCGGCATATGGGGGAGCATTTTATAGTCTTGGATAACCCCTTTAACTGCATTATTGGGGTAAGGGGGAGTCACTGTTCTCTCCAAAGTATGGTAAAGACTATGGAAGCGGGCATCTGGTGGTTTTTAACAAATTCAAGGATCCAAACCAAAAAATGTTTTATTACAAGTAAAAAGTATGTAGCAAACACAGGAAAGGTATTCAAATTTAGGAATCAAATTATACTTTTTGGTCCCTCATCCAATTTAGCCTCCATCTGGAGCCCTGCAAATCATATAGTGTTAGGATTTGTCTTGTGTGAACTACAGTTTTCATACAGGATCATTTACACACTTTTTTCCCCAAGACAAGTTAACTACATAATAACTTACAGAGTCAAAGAGCTTTTCATTCTTCTCATGTACGATACGCACATTTTTCGTATTTCATTGTGGTGAATCTGACAGTAGAAAAGCTGAAAAAGAAGCCCACAGCAAACAAGCAAAATGTGAAAAATGTAAAAAAGTGCAATTACATTCATGTTCAAAAACAAAAACCGTCTAGCCAAAATTTACGTCTATTTCCAGGCGTAAATGTTGGTAATTTTGAGATGTCCCAGCGCCTACCGAATGTGACGCAAAAATACTTGTGTGGAAAAAAGGCTGTGCGACTTTTTACACCATAATCTGGCGTAATCTAGCTCTGTCCATAAATGACCTGCACTGATCAAAAAAAAAAAAACATAACAATGCAAAGCCTGGAGGAAACTTTCTAACTTCAGCTTTTGATGCACAAGGGGCTGTTTCACCACTTTTTAGAAATGAAGCCAGCTCGGCTATCAGCTGCTCAGTGTCAGAGTTGCCCATCAAACCCCTGGCAAACATCTGCTCTCTCCAGGGAAGGGTACAGCCACATATAAGCTATACCGTGCAGCAGAAACTGCAGAAGTTATAGGAAGGACCACTGTGTATAACTGGCCATTCATACAATACAAGGCCGGGTACTGAGAAGAGTCCTGTATAGCACAAGGCCTCATGCACACACCTGTATTTTCTGCAGATCCATGTGTCTGTTCCTCAAAGTACAGAACATGTCCTATTCTGGTCCATATAATGGCCAAGAGTAGCCCTTCCTATTGAAGTACCATCGTCTGTAAAGCGCTGCATAATACGTATATAAAATAAAAGCGAGAACAATACGGAATGTCCATGGCAGGTATCCATATTTGGTGGATCGGTTGCATGCAGAATGAAATATGAAGACGAGAAATATGAAGACGAGAAACAAGGTCGCCCATAGGCTTCTATACAGATACCACACTCTGTATGTAGAGGTCTCTGTGAGGAATAATGCAGAAGACTGAAGGACACCATGCAGCAGGAAAGAGTTACATCTATCAGTGTCACAAAGGCCACAAGAACACATCAGACCAGGTCTATTTGACATATCAATGGGAAACTTTCCCGCCACGTAAGGCGGGGAGTAATTTTTGCGCCAAGTTCATCACTGTATCAAAAGTGGGACGGGGGCTGGGTCTTCGGCCCCAAAAACTTTACAAACATTTACGCCTGGAAATAAGTAACTTTTAGCAATGATATAGTAAATATAATTAAACCTTGGATATCCCTAGGTTGCAATATCTGGTATAAAGATGGCTACAGGAGGACATCATATATCTAGAGAAGAGAATTCCTGTGCCTTCGTTTTCCCGCCTAGAGTATCCCAATTCTGTCCAGATGCATACAGTAAGGATCTATACATCACTTTTTCCAAAAAATGGGTTTTTTTGTCCAGCCTTAGTTTTTCCCACTGCTCTGGCACCCTATACACTAGTGAACCTAGTCATAAATTCGGACAGGAGCATATATAGCAGTCCGTGTGCCTGTTCGAAAAAACTAGTAGTTTTTCCTCTAGTAAATTTGGGAGTGCCCAGGGTTCCAACGCTACCCTTGAAACGCCCCCACTGTGCCCCCATCCTGCCCATCTCAGGAGGAGAAGACAGCGTAAAAACCCTGTGAAATAAAATACTGTTACAGAAAATATTAAACTCTTGGCACATTTAGGTCACAGGTACCGCCACCTGAATATTGTGGAGCAAAAATGATAAAAAGCCCCAAATGCACGTCTCCAGACACTGGGGCACATGTACTAAAGCTTTCGTGCCTGCTTTTAGTTTAACAAAATGCTGTCATTTTTTCAACTAGATTAGATTAGACTAATTCAGAAATTTTCTAACTTTTGAGACTTTTTCCCCAACCTATTTATGTAGGTGTGCCTTTTTTTTTACTCCACCACAGGGCTGGCATAGTTTTCTTCATGGGTTTTCAGTTATGAAGTGCAATTTTATTTTTTTTGCAATAAAAGTGGCATTTTCCAGGAGACATGTTACTTTTCTCTGCAAAGATTCCACTTTTTTTATTTTTTTACACACAAATACATTAGACCAGCCTTTGTGAATATGAACCTGTCAAACCACCACTAATAAAAATATGACTACTTCTGAGTAACAGGTAAATTCTGCATAAAATGCATGTACTTCCCTTGCATATAAGACACCTTCACCTCATAAGCTCCACTTTCTTGCGGAGCACAGTCTGTCCCCTCCCCCATTACCTGCTCCGACACGGCTCTGAAGAGGCAGGACGCGTCCTTGGCTGTTAGTTTTCGGTACAGTCCCAGGCTCCCCAAATACTCGTCCATAGTCACCTCATTGAGGGACTTCTGGCCGAAGTACTTCTTCCAGCCCTTGTGCATGTCGGCAGCCGTGGTCCTCACTCCTCTCAGTGCTGCTAGTCGGCGGCTGCAGTCCCTTTTATGCCCTCTCTGACAGGCTGAGGAGCAAGTGCACCCGATCCTCGGCGCAGGAGTCACAACCTGCTGCAATTTGTCCGGCCGGCAAATGTCCAACCGGAACCGGCCAGAACATCCTTCCTTAAAGGGCAAAGTGGATGGGAGGGGGAAGATGAAGGAAAAGGGGGGGGGGGGAACTACCATTAACTTTGCAATAGTTGCTGTGGGGCGCTACTACATTGCCCGTGCTTGCAAATGCAATTACAGCTAACAAGGGGTTTACATGGGATGGACCAGAGCTTCTGTGACTGAAAACCTATACTACCAGGAGTAAAGGGGAGTCACACATCATGGGGTAGGGTACATGCCCTCTGGTGTGGGGCTGAACACATTCAGGCAACAGTCCCATTCACACCTGGCAGTTTTCTGTAGACCACAGCATGGACCAGGTGTGGTGGTGTTCATTGGCACCACACAGAAAAAAAAATGTCTACTAGATACAAATGCCTATAACACAATTTGCTTCACACACTGGCCTCCTTCATTTACTAAGAGCGGTGCGCCAGTTTTAGTGTCACTTTTGTGACTTTTTAAACAATGGGGGACGTTTACCGACATTTTTACGCCAGTGTTGAATACCCATGAGAAATATTCTGTCACACAGGCGTTTTTACACCACATTCAACACATAGGGGTGTGGGGGGACGTGCTGGGGGCCAGGACTTTGACTAATTTACCAACATTTACCCCTGGAAACAGGCGTAAATGTTGGGGATGAACTACTTCAGGCAGACACATGGGGGCACATTTACTAAGACCTTCTTTTTATGACAGTCTTAGTTTCCCCTCTGCACTACAGTTAGATAAGTCTAATTTATGACAAGGCATATGCCTCATTATAAATCAGGCGCATCTATGGCAGTCTGTGCCCCTGGCTGGTGCAGTTTTTAGCTTACATTTGCACCTGTTTCCAGACGCAAATGTAAGTAAATTTGCCGGGGCTGGAGTTCCAGCCCGGGCATTACTGCCCATCATGCCCAGCTGGCGTACAAGGCGCAAAACCGGCCATGTGCCAAAATTGTGTTGCACAGCTGGACAGAAAAGGTAAATGTGCCTAATGGACTGCTAAAGGTGCTCCTAATTTATGACCTAATTTAAGTAGTTTAGTAAATTTGCCTAGGACTGATAGCCCACCCCAGTCACTGGCGTGCAAAAAAAGGGCCTTGGGACTTTTTTATGGTAATAGGTCAGGGATGCTCAACCTGTGTCCCTCCAGCTGTTGTAAAACTACAACTCCCAGCATGGCCTAATAGCTGTAGCTGTCCAGGCATGCTGGGAGTTGTAGGTTGGGCATCCCTGAATTAGGTGTTAGTAAATGACCCCCGATGATTTAGGTGTCCACATAAACGATCTGACCTAATGAATGAGCATTTTGTCCATTCATCAAGTTATCTGCGGCACATGTACAAGAGCCGATAATCTGCCTGACATATACCAACATTTTTATGCCAGTTTTTTCATTAAAAAAAGTCGCCAGGCTCCTTTTTGCAACTTTTTAAATGTCCATGCAACCATATTTTGTCGCACTGACGTTTTTACGCTGTGGACCTTCTGACTTGGGAGTGGCCAGGACTTAAGCAAATTTACTCCTGGAAAAAAATAGGTGTAAAATAGGAGTAAAAACTGTTCCAGTCAAGGGCTCAAGTAGTTTTTACTCCAGGTGCAGGGACTGCCAGAATCCTCTGGCAGCCGTTTGGGGAAACGAAGACCAGCGTCTTTGTAAATGACCCCCTCTGTGTGAACCTTCCCTTATAATCCAACCTGATTTTGGCATAAAACACTGAACCTGTGGCAGCACCTGAAGGCTGCATTAGGTCAGGATGTACTTGCTTTCAGGTGTGTGAGTAGAATCAGAAAGCATCTACCACCTGTGGTTACTGAAGCACAGGAGCAGCCAGGCTTCTTTCACACGAACGTACTTTATGCGGGATCCGAGCCGCGTATTTTCGGCTCAGATCCGGACCCATTCATTTCTATGGGACCGCAAAAGATGCGGACAGCAATTGCGAACCAGAATAGGCATTTCTATGATATCCCCCACACGTGCGGTCCACAAATTGCGGAAAGCACATGCGCAGGTATCAATGTTTTGCACATCTGCAATATGCAGAACCGCAAAACGCAACATTCGTGTGAAAGAAGCCTCAATGACATTCACTCCATAGATCTAGATCAGAGATCTCAAACTCGTGGCCCTCCAGCTGTTGTAAAACTACAACTTCCATCATGCCAGGAGAGCCTACAGCTATTGGGGCATGCTGGGAGTTGTAGTTTTGCAACAGCTGGAGGGCCACGAGTTTGAGATGCCTGATCTAGATGGTCACAGCTCCATGGTCTTATATCACTTACTGGACATGTGAGGGAATGTAATGTCTGCGATATTCACAAAACAATCTAAAAACACGAGGGAGGTCATTTTAAATGACAAAGTAAATGACAGTTTTATGCCTTTTTTGCAACTTTTTAAACACCTGTCACACTGTATTTTTATGCTGCGTATGATGCAATAGAATGGCAGGGGCCAGGCTGGGGTCGGGACTCTGGCCTTGGCAAATTTATAAATTTTACGCCTGGAAAAAGGCATAAAAGTTACAGGTGCACAGACTACCAAAGATGCACCTAATCGATGACAAGATGCACATCCCACCATAAATTAGGCGCATCTTCTGATAGTAATAGTTACGTTAATGTAATTGAAGATTGCTGTGTGCTTTTCCTTTGCTGAAAGAAAACACTAGGGGCACATTTACTAAAGTGTTTGCACCTGTTTTTTAGGCTAAAAAAAAAAAATTCCGTTTTAGACAGTGGGGTACATTTATCAAGAGGTTTTGTGCCTGTTTCAGTCGTATTTGTGTTGGGCAGAATTCTCTATTTAATTATATTAAACATTTATGCCCCTTTCACACGAGCGGGAGACTCGCATGTCTCCCGCAACGCATCTACAGGGCTGGACTCCTGCACTGACTGGGATCGCATATAATGCTCTGCGATCCCTGTCAGTGCCGAGTCCAGCCCTGTAGATGCGTTGCGGGAGACATGCGAGTCTCCCGCTCGTGTGAAAAGGGCATTAATGTTAGGTTTGCGCCTTGTCTTAGAATTTACATAGTATTTTCTCATGTTTTATTTTTCTGTCTGTTTCGGAGATCAAGATACCTGTTTCGTCAGTGGGCTTTATGTAGGTGTGCTTTTGTTTTTTTGTAACGTCTACATTTGATTAGTTTACATGCGCAAAACTCCGCCAGCTCCTGTCTGATGTATGTAGCTGAGTAGGATTTTTTGCAACGCTGTTGAAGGTAAAAATTTGCAACATTAGGCCTCTATCACACGACAGTATTTTTTGCTGGCTCAGATCCGCATTTTTCACATTGCAGATTTTTTCTGTGCGGAAATTGATCTACATTGCGGATTTCAGAATCTGCAGCATGTCAAATATGTTTGTGCTTTAAGCTGCGGATTTCACATTTTTCAATGGAAGGGTCAGATCTGCGGCAAAACCACTTCAAATTTTGGTGTGGATATAGTGCAAAAACACACATAAATCCGCATGGAAGTGTATGCGTTAGCCCCCACTCGTGTGCAGCTGGCCTTGAAGGGGTTTGAGATTTTGATTCTGATGGCCTATACCCAGGATAGGTCATCAATATCAGATCCACAGGGATGTGACTCCTGACACCTCCACCGATCCGCTGTTTGAAGAGGCCAGTGACATCACATCCATCAGTCACATGGCCTAAGCACAACTCAGTTCCCTTCAAGTGAATGAGGTTGAGCTGCAATACCAAGCACAGTCATTATCAAATGGATGGACCTGTGCTTGATTAGCTGCGAGGAGGCAGTGGTCCCCACAAACTGTTGATCGGTGGAGGTGCTGAGTATCGAACACCGCCAATCGGATATTGATGACCTATCCTCCAGGAAGTATTTAAGTTGGAATCCAGCAACCTGTCCTAGTATGTGAATCGTATGGGTTGGGTGCACTTGCAGAAGTGCCTGGGGGAAAGGGGGCAGAGCCTTGCTGCACACTGCACTCTGGCGCCTGCCTTTACTTTACATAGCTGAGCTTTCCCACCAAGCTGCTCAGTCTGACGGCATATTGTAGGCAGGATTGCATCTCTACTATCTGTTGAAGAGTAGAGTTCCTGATGTGTAATAGATGGTAATGGAGCGATTCCTGTGATACGGTATTGTAAGCAAGATCACATTAAGGGCTCATGCACATGAACGTGTTATTTTTTGGCTGCCCATATAGTAACATAGTAACATAGTTTATAAGGTCGAAAAAAGACATCTGTCCATCCAGTTCGACCTGTTTTCCTACAAGTTGATCCAGAGGAAGGCAAAAAACCCCTGTGCGGTAGAAGCCAATTTTCCTCACTTTAGGGGAAAAAATTCCTTCCCGACTCCAATCAGGCAATCAGAATTACTCCCTGGATCAACAACAACCCATATCTAGTAACTATAACCTGTAATATTATTACCCTCCAGAAATACATCCAGGCCCCTCTTGAACTCTTTTACTGAACTTACCATCACCACCTCCTCGGGCAGAGAGTTCCATAGTCTCACTGCTCTTACCGTAAAGAATCCTCTTCTATTTTTGTGAACAAACCTTCTTTCCTCCAGACGCAGAGGATGTCTCCTCGTCACAGTCACAGTCCTCGGGATAAATAGATCATGGGAGAGATCTCTGTACTGACCTCTGATATATTTATACATAGTTATTAGATCTCCCCTCAGTCGTCTTTTTTCTAAAGTGAATAACCCTAATTTTGATAATCTTTCTGGGTACTGTAGTCCACCCATTCCAGTTATTACTTTAGTTGCCCTCCTCTGAACCCTCTCCAGCTCTGCTATGTCTGCCTTGTTCACAAGCAGCCCAGAACTGTACACAGTACTCCATGTGTGGTCTGACTAGTGATTTGTAAAGTGGCAGGACTATGTTCTCATCACGGGCATCTATGCCCCTTTTGATGCAACCCATTATCTTATTGGCCTTGGCAGCAGCTGTCTGACACTGGTTTCTGCAGCTTAGTTTGCTGTTCACTAAAATTCCTAGGTCCTTTTCCATGTCAGAGTTACCCAATGTTTTACCATTTAGTATGTACTGGTGACTTGCATTATTCCTTCCCATATGCAAAACCATTCACTTCAATGGGGCCACAAAAAAACAGAAATTGACTCTCTGTGCATTCCATGTCAATTCTGCAATAAAATAGAACGTGTCCTATTATTGTCCACATTACGGACAAGGATAGGACTGTTCTATTAGGGGCCGGCCACTGTGGAATACACACTGCTGGAATCTGTATTTTGTGGTTACGCAATTTGTGGATCGCAAAACATCCAACGGTCATGTGCTAATATCTATTGTAGTGCAGAGTACTTGACACAGGCAGCTCTGCAGGTGGACACAACCTGCCTTAGGCCTCGTTCACATTTCTGTTTTTCACTGACGTGTGCTGTCCGCATTTTCCACTGACAGCACACGCACATTGATTTAAATGTGTCTGGTCACATTTCAGCATTTTTCTACTGAGCGTGGGTCACGGGGACATGCACTACTTTGATCCATGATGTGGACCAAGCACGCCCATTGAAGTCTATGGGTCCGTGAAAATCACTGACACACATCCGTGTTGTGTCCGTGTTGCTTCCTTTTTTCACTGATGACTAATAGGAGATTCTTTGGAAATTAATTTTCAGCTGGGCAACGTCAGTGAATTACGGATGTTCACACGGATGCTAAAAATGGACACACGGACCAAACCACGGATCCTTCATGGACAGCTTCATGGATGAAACACGTATGCTTTTTTCACGGACGTGACACTGACACGGAAATGTGAACGAGGCCTTAGGGTACATTCACCCGACTGTATTTTGCAGTCCACAAAACACAGATCCGCAAAAAATAAGTCAGTGTGACGTCTGTGTTTGTATTGCAAATTTTCTTTCTTATTTTGCGGACTGTGGAATGGACATAAGAATGTGGATGGCACACAGTGCGCTGTCCTAATTATTTGTGGCCCCATTGGAAGTCATGGGTCTGCATTCAATTCACAAAATATGCAGATCGCATGTGGACCAAAAATACAATTGGGTGAATGGGGCCTTATTCACATACTAGGATGTGTGGCTGGAGGCCATCTTTTATAATTCCTAGAAAACCCCTCTAAAGGGATTGTCCCAGAAAAACAGTCCACGTGACTGTTGCACCTCCCAGACAAGTGTCTCTCCTCAGAAATGAACTCACAGCAATCTAGTAATGTATGATGCTGGGAGTTCCTCACTCACTGTTCATAAATCACTATGATGCTGTGGGTGGGGTTATGAGTCAGTCCTTTCTGGAGTACAGTGTTCATTTTAGGACATGGTCAGATATCAGAGTTAAGTATCAAAATAACGCTAGAAAAGAGGCAAATTCAAGTGATGTGTGACCCTTGATGACTGACTCATCAGGCTCGCAATGACTTTTAGCTTCATTGGAATTTACATATGCTGAATCACATAGATGAAGAAAATCTCTCAGGTTACTGTCTAAACCTATAGCTCAGTGGTTAGACACTTGCCTCCCATGTAGACTTCTGGGGTTCAAAACCAATGTCGGTTTTTTAAAAAAATTTACATTTTATTGAGCCCTAGAAAAGAGGCAAATTCAAGTGATGTGTGACCCTTGATGACTGACTTGTCAGGTGTCAGAGTCAGATCTAAAAGTCATTGCGACCCTGACGAGTCAGTCATCAAGGGTCACACATCACTTGAATTTGCCTCTTTTCTACAGCTCAATAAAATGTAAATTTTTTTAAAGACCGATAGGGGTTTTGAACCCCAGAAGTCTACATGGGAGGAAAGCGTCTAACCACTGAGCTATAGGTTTAGACAGTAACCTGAGAGATTTTCTTCATCTATGTGATTCAGCACATGTAAAGTACAATGAAGCTAAAAGTCATTGCGATCCTGAAGTCCAGGGTTAGGTATCACACTGGCATTATTTTGATACTTAACTCTGATACCTGACCATGTCCTAAAATGAACACTACTGTACTGGAGACCTTTTTTCCTGCACACGACATGTCACATAACATGAAGATCGTGATGCTGCGTTGCTATTTCACATCTAATGATTGGTAATGGAGTTGTGATGTGACACGTGTGCTGCTGCAACATGACAGTTGCAGAAAATCCAATACCATTGGATTTCGGTCACATACTGCAAGCCACACGCAATTTTGCCAGCATAGACCACAATACAAGTCACATGCGACTGCTACTTGCTTGTGACTTGTTGTGTTTTTACAGCCTAATCACAGCCCTAAAATAGTTGTGGAAATGTTAAAATCTGGTATAAACTGCATACTAATTGTGGGTCACAGTCCTAGGGATTTATTACCGCCACAGTGTAAATACAACGCAGCTTTTCTTCCAGGACGGCTTGTAATCAGTAGACGTATCATTCATTTACACTGAAACTGAACTAATTGAGCAGCTGAACACACATTTTTGGTGCAGGAATGGTGTGGTCCTCTGAAGCAATGTTCTGCATTGTGTGCAAGTACAATGGGTAATTTCTCTCACTGAATTTTCCACACAAATTTGAGCGTGTATTCCATGACAGAATCCATCTGCATCCCTCTTAGACTTCATGCACATGACCTTATTTTGCATCCTTGTCCATTTCGCATTTTTGGTGGATTACACATGGGCCCATTCATTTCTATAAATTATAGAACATGTCCTATTCTGGTTCACATTGCAGAGAAGAATACCCATTTCTACTGATGGGAATGGGATTATCAAAATGCAGAATGCACAAGGAAGGTATCCATATTTTCCGCATCCGTAGTTTGCGGACCGAAGTACGGATACGGTCATGTGCCTGAGGCCTCACACTGACAAAGATTTCCATTAGTGATTGTGAGCCAAAACCAGGTGCAAGTAAAAAAAAAACGAAGAGGTGGAGATCTTTCTATTAGGGCTCATGCACACGAACGTATTTTCTTTCCGTGTCCGTTCCATTTTTTTTGCGGACCGTATACGGAACCATTCATTTCAATGGGTCCGCAAAAAAAAAAACGGAAGATACTCCGTGTGCATTCCGTTTCCATATGTCCGTATTTCCATTCCGCAAAAATATAGAACATGTCCTATTATTGTCCCCATTACGGACAAGGATAGGACTGTTCTATTAGGGGGCAGCTGTTCCGTTCCGCAAAATACGGAATGCATACGGACACCATCCGTATTTTTTGAGGATCCGTTTTTTCATACGGTCGTGTGCATGAGGCCTTAGTTCTTATACCGTGCAGATTCCACTCCGGATTTTGGCTTACAATCAGAGATGCAAAACTCTGACCAAACATTGGGGCACATTTACTAAGGGACTTGCGACTATTTTAGGCATAAAATAGTCACAAGTTCCCATTTTTAACCGGCTGCAGGACAATAGTTGCACGGCCGGTTTTACACCATCTTCGCTAGTTGGGTGTGAAGGGGCAGGGCTACAGCCCAGGCAAATTTATTAACATTTACGTCATGAAACAGGTGTAACAGTTAGCGAACTACGCCAGCCAGGGGCTGGCATAGTTTTTACGGCAGGCACAAGGACTGCCACGGATGCATCTAAGACCAGTGTAAAAGGCCGGTCTTAGTAAATGTGCCTTAAAGCTCCTAAACATTGTGTATAGAGCACAGAAAAATGGATGACGTTGTGATAACTTATTTTTAGTTGTTGCAGTGCAATACAATGAAGACTGAACAGATGCTTGAGATGCATCACAAACCTTTGCTTTTGCACCCTACTTGATGCAAAATGTGGTGATGGTCAGACTATTTTATTGCTCCTACTCGTGCTGTAGGGGGCATTGCCCACTTGAATTTTATAGGACTCCTCTCACAATAGTTTACCTTCTGGCAGCGACGCATTGCACATGCTGAAATCCACTTCTCTCCAGGCTGCCATCATAGGACAGTCAAGATTTCCCCATACAAAACTTTTCCCAATACATAAGCCCAAAAAAGACCACCAGAAAGTCTAAAAAATTTATTATCAGGTAAACATTTGGAATTTTGGTACTGCTGTGGAGACAAGCTATACAATTTTCAGTAGGTGGGGGTACTTTTTTTTTCAGGGCCGGGTGGTAGAGTTGATAGGTGAGAGATTTCCAGACTACTATTTTTTCAGCAGTCTCACCACCCATGACATGCTGGAACATAT
Organism: Rhinella marina; assembly: GCA_900303285.1. NCBI lineage: Eukaryota > Metazoa > Chordata > Amphibia > Anura > Bufonidae > Rhinella > Rhinella marina. The sequence goes on along the minus strand of ONZH01023797.1, from coordinate 14,519 downwards.
TGCTTCTGATTTTGATGCAGATTTTCCTGCATCATATAAAGTATGAAATCCTTACTGAAACAAAATGATATGTAACAAAAATGTATCTTCAGGGTATGTTCACATAGTGAGGATCCGCCATGGATACTGTCATAAGGGCTCATGCACAAGGCCATAAGTGTTTTGCGATCCAGAAAACACAGATCCTGGCCACGTGAAAGCCACCATTTTTTTTTTACTTCTGTAAAAATGTCATCTTCTTGTCCACAAAACAGACAAGAATAGGACAAGTTCTATTTTTTTGCGGAATGGATGTGTGGATGCCGACAGCACCCAGTGTACTGTCCACATCTTTTGTGGCCCCATTGAGATTAATGGGTCTGCATCCGATCCGCAAAAAATGCAGATTGGATGCGTACCTAAACTATGGCCATGTGCATGAGCCCTTAATGGCAGTTTTCTAACAACAGTTTCTCGTTTGACTTCAATGGCAAAACGCCACCCTGTACACATGGATGGGGGGGGTTTCTGCCACTAATTTCCAGTCCGGTTCAGAAGTTGTGCATTACTTAGAGGCTGTGTTCTCCATTGAAGTCAAAAAGGAAGAGATGAAATAGCTAGCGTTTCTTGGAATGTTTTTTCCAGCATTTCTGCCGTCAAAAACGCGCTGGTTTTTAGAAGGTGGATTTTCAGCATGTGAACATACCCTCAATGTGATCCAAAGTAGCCGCATAGTATTTCGCAACAGATTTGGATTGCAGCTTCATTTTTACATGCTTTGCGGAGCATTTTCAATGTACTCGTCCATTGGTTTACTGCTATCGAAGACCCACAACTTTATCTAAAAAATTTGCAAATGTTGCTGGATGACCTGGTGGAAAAACTTTTAAAGACGACAGATCCAATGTCTTCAGTGTGCTCCAAAGGGTGCTGTGGTAGAAGATAAAAATGGCAAAGTTTTAGACATTCCTTTCTCAAGCTATGATGGTTCAGAAAACAGAATAAAAGCAGTCATTGCTTTCTGGGATAAATCTGAAGTAAAGTCTTCCTTGCCTTAAAGGGGTTGTCCAACTTTTTAAACTTTAAAGATCTGTGCACAGGTAATTCTGTGGTGGAAGCAGGGCTAGCATGAGCGCCACTACTACTTCAAACAGCTGATCGGCGGGGGTGCTGGGAGTCAGACCCCACCGATCTGATATCGATGACCTATCCTGAGGATAGGTTATGAACATCTTTGTACAGCACAACCCTTTTACTTTCAATAGCAGCCTGTTGCAACCTGGTCCCCACTGCTTTGTTAGGCCCCTTTCACATGAGCGTGATGGATTAGGTCCGGATGCGTTCAGGAAAACTCGCACCATTTTACAAGCAAGTTCAGTCAGTTTTGTCTGCGATTGTGTTCAGTTGTTCAGTTTTTTCCACGCGGGTGCGATGCGTTTTAATGCGTTTTTCACGCGCGTGATAAAAAAAACTGAAGGTTTACAAACAACATCTCTTAGCAATCATCAGTGAAAAACACATTGCATCCGCACTTGCTTCAGGATGCAATGCGTTTTTCACTGAAGCCCCATTCACTTCTATGGAGCCAGGGCTGCGTGAAAAACGCAGAATATAGAACACGCTGCGATTTTCACACAACGCAGAACTGATGTGTGAAAAAAAACGCTCATGTACACAGACCCATTGAAATGAATGGGTCAGGATTCAGTGCGGGTGCTATGCGTTCACGTCACACATTGCACCCGCGCTGGAAAACTCGCTCGTGTGAAAGGGGCCTTACACTCCCTTCAATGGTCTTCTGTTCCCCATTCTGTAGACTTCTTGAAGCACCTGCTTCCTGCTGCTCAGATCCACCTACCTGACTCCCTTCAGCAGTCTTTCAGTCCCCATCCTGTAAACCTCTGGATGTCATGTGCGCTGCTGCCGCCCAAATCACTTGGGGACATGTCATTGCTGAGGCCTGCCATTGGCTGCAGCAGCACACATGACCCCGGCCATCTGAAAGCGTCTAACTTATGACAAGATGCATGCTTCACTATAAATTAGACGAATCCTATGGCAGCGCAAGGGGGAAACTAAGACCGGAATAAAAAGTCTTAGTAAATGTGCCACATGAACTTTAGCACAAGCCACATTTGCACAAAAAAAGTGACTTTTTGCCATTTTGCTTGTCACTTTTTAAAAGTGTCAAGACAAGTGTGCAGGGATTATCCCTGCTAATTATAGCACAAATCTACTCCTACTTATAGCAGGCGTAAATTTGCATTTCTAGGGCATCAACACCCAAAAGAATTGCCAAATTTAAGTAGAAGCGTGCTCCTCTCTCATATTTTGGATAACAACCAGCATATAAAATTAGTAAATTCCCTCCATAGTATTGTATGTAATACTATTATACAGATTACACTGACATCTGGTGGCCATTGTGAAAATTACAAATGTATTGATTTTACAACAATACAGAAATAACCAAATTCAAATATGGTTGTTTATTAACAATATATAACTGATTGGACATATAAACAGGCGAACCAACCAGAAAATGTGAATTAATTAGGAATTTTTTTTCTGCTGTGTCCGCTGTATACATTTACGGTAATTTATGCACAGGGACAGATAGCGATGTATATGTTAGGGCTCATGCGCACGACCATATGGCCGTGGTGCTCGTATTGTGGACCACAAATGACAGGTCTGCAATACACGGGCACCAGCCGTGTGCACTCAATGCTGCGGATGTGGACCCATTGACTTGAACAGGTCTGTGATCCACAAGTTTCGACCGAAGATAGGACATCTTCTATCTTCTGTTCTCTTTTCCTTCACACCAACGTTGCGGCAAAGTGTCTGATGAAGGCCTGGATAGGCCAAAACTGTTCACACTAATTGCCTAAATAAAGAAACGTATACAATATTGAAAGCTCAATTCTCCCTCCATACTATGACACCGAGCAAAGAGGAGCAGCATATTTTGTGTTAAAGGGGTATTCTCGTCTCAGACAATGGAGACATATCGCTAGGATATGCTCGCATTGTCTGATAGCTGACCCGCACCTCCACCAAGAATGGAGCAGGGAAGGTGGTGGCCAGAGGACCACGGGTTTTCCAAAGTCTGGCCACCTCCAAGAGCTCTCCACATAGAAGTGGATGGGAGAAGGCTACGCTTGCATCACTCCCATTCATTTCTGTGGGGCCAATAGAAATAGCCAAGCATGCACAGTATGCCCTCCACAACTTTCAGGGATCTGTTCTCCATGTAGGTGTGGCACCCGAACCTATCAGACAATGGGGGAATATCCTAGCAATACGCCCCCATTGTCTGTGACGGGAAAACCCTTTAAGTTACCAGGTTTGCTTGACATCCACGTCTCTGCTGCTTTACCTGCATGTACAGTAGTAGAGGTGTCCATCTTTATTAAGTTGCTTTGCCAGTTCAAGCTGATGGTTGGACATTAGTTTCTCATTGATGACGACAATAAGAGGTTTTTGTGCTTCAAGTGTTTCTAAGCAGCTCCCAGCGCCTGGACAGAGACAGGAAAATTAGAAATAGAGAGCAGAAGTCACTCCGACCAGCAGCAAGGTAGTGAATGGGGAAAAGTGAGAAGTAAAACAGCACAGTGCATACAATCCTATGGAAAGTCCACAACATACACTGAGTGTTTCAAAAAGATGGATCCAATGTGAAATCGTTATATTTCTGCAACCATGAACGGTCATTCTCAAGACTGCGAACCCAGGCACAAGGCGTTGTGTCCTGCTGTCCAGCGAGACTGAATCTGCAGTTGCTGTGCAGTGCACATGTCATTTTGGCACTGACCCGCCACAGAGTGTTCATCATTGGTATCAACAATATGAAGAAACAGACTGTTTAGGTCAATGGAAGAGCACAGTGCAACACCTGAGAACTCACTAAACTGCCTGCAACATTTTGGGTAACCGTAACATTTCCATTTTTGAAATCGGGTCTACCTTTTTGAAACACGTTGTATACGGTATATGTTTTCCTAGATTCTATCAACTAAATTGTGAGTTTGGCCAATTTGCTTTTAGTCCTGAAAAGAATGAAAACCCCAGTTTCAGTAAAACCATTTCACATCCCTTACTGAAGACCTTTCTAAAATGTTTTAACCTCTTAAAGAGATTGTTCTACAAAAAAAATCTACATTTTTTTCAAACCAGCACCTGGATCTGAATATTTTTGTAATTGCATGTAATTAAAAATTTTGTATAGCCAGTGAGCTATTCAATAAAATGTATCTGTATAGCGCCACCTGCTGTTTGTTCTTTTCCTTATTTCTCCGTCCTCCTCTCTGAGGTGGTTGCACACGCTCAGTTTAAATCCTCAACTGTCACCTGCCATCTTTCTTTAGAAGCTGTGGCAGTGGGAGGGAAAGAGCTACAGCAGAAAGGGCATGTCTCCTGAGAAAGGACAAGCCTTCTGAGCCGCCAGCCTGAAATAAATCTAGCAGAACAATTGGAGTAATGAATAGAGAGATCTCTCGATCCATGTGAGGTACTGGGCTGGTTCTAGCTTTGTTAGAAAGAGATTGTCATGTCCTATATGATGTCTCATTTTTTTACCTCAATCATGGCATAACACCTTTAAGGGCCAAGCTGATTTTGGCTGAGGGAGGTTTTTGTTTTTTCCTCCCCACTTTCAACAGCCATGTCTTTTATATTTTCCCACATATGAGGGCTTGTATTTTTGCAGGACATCATCCACTGTACCATAGAATTTATTGAGAAACTTTTAAAAAATATATTTGTGGAGTAGAATAGGAAATTTGATTCTGCCATTTTTCGGGTTTAGTTTTATGGCGTTCACTGGACAGTAAAAATGATGTTAAAGGGCATCTGTCAGCAGTTTTGTACCCATGACACTGGCTGACCTGTTACATGTGCGCTTGGCAGCTGAAGACATCTGTGTTGGTCCCAGGTTCATATGTGACCGCATTGCTGAGAAAAATGAAGTTCTAATATATGCAAATGAGTCTCTAGGAGCAACGGGGGCGCCCCCACTGATGTTTTAAAATATGGGGGTGCACCCAGTGATGTTTTAAAATATGGAGGTGCACCCAGTGATGTTTTAAAATATGCAAATGAGCCTCTAGGAGCAACAGGGGAGTTGTCATTACACCTAGAGGCTCAGCTCTCTCTGCAACTACCGTGCCCTCTGCACTCTGATTGACAGGACCAGGCAGTGAAAAAGTCATCACACCTGGCTCTGTCAATCAAAAGTGAAGAGGGCACGGTAGTTGCAGAGACAGCAGAGCCTGAACATGAGACCAACACAGATGTCTTCAGGTGCCAAGTGCACATGTAACAGGTCAGCCAGTGTCATAGGTACAAAACTGCTGAGAGATGCCCTTTAAAGGGAACCTGTCATCATGAAACACCTCCTGAACTAGAGTAAGCGGTGTATAGTTTAAGTGATGCTGAATCCGAATATGTAAGTTTTATCTTCATACTCACTTCCATTCTGACGCTGTGCTCCCACAAACCTGCAGTAAAATGCACTCAGTGGACTCTTCTTTCAGTCCTCTTCATTATGTGAGTGAGAACTGGAGTCCAGTGAGTCCATTTTACTGCAGGTTTGTGGGAGCACAACATCAGAATGGAAGTGAGTATGAAGATAAAACTTACATATTCGGATTCAGCATCACCTACACTATACAACGCTTACTCTAGTTCAGGATGTGTTTCGGAGATGGCAGGTTCCCTTTAACTATTCAGCATTTTTTCAATATTTCAGATATGGTATATGGTTTTATCCTTTACATGATTAATGGGAAAAAAATTCATATTCTTTATATTGAGGTTTTGTTTTTAATTTATTTAACATTTTTCCCTTAGTCTCCCAGGGGATCGTCTGATCATTTGGACAATACACTGCAATACTTCTGTATTGCACTTCTATTAAAAAGTACCAATTGGACCCCTGCTGCCACAACACCCACTGGGATCACATCTGGCTGACCATTTCAGAGGATCCTGTTGAACATCAAATGTGGTGTAATCCTATTTTAGGGGGATATTTATTTATTTTTAAATATAGGGATTTTACGGGATTTACATCTTGACGGCCTAGCCTCAGAATAAGTCATCAATATCAGACTGGCGAGGATCCCCCTCTGATCAGCTGTAAGGAGAGGCCATGGCGCTTCGTGAGTGCTTTGGCCAGTGGCATCATGCTCATCAGTCACGTGACCTAAGCGCAGCTCATCCCCATTCAAGTGAATGGAGCTCAGCTGTGATTCCAAGCACAGCCACTGTACATAATAGATGGTAAATTCCGAGGAGGCCGCGGCACTCACCAGAGCTCCAGTAAGCACCAGCAACCCCTCAAACAGCCGATTGGTGACAATGCCCAGAGTCAGACCCCTGCTGATCTCCTGTTGATGAAATGTCCTAAGGATGGGTCATCAATATGTAAACCCCAGAGAACCCCTTTAATTATGGAAATGATCAAGTGTCTCTTCTTCCAAACATTTGTGTAAAGGCCTCTTTCACACAAGCGTGTTTAGCGTGTCTGTCCGCATGTGATGAGTGTGAACGCGTAGCATCCGGGCTGAATCCTGACTCATTTCATTTCACGGATCATCTCTGTGTTCAGGAAAAATCGCAGCATGTTCTGGCTCCATAGAAGTGAATGGGGATTCTGTGAAAAACTGAAGGCATCCAGATGTAATGCGTTTTTCACTGTCAGTTGTTTGGAGATGCGGATTAATATACTTCAGGGGTTTTTTTTCACGCGTTAAAAACGCATGCAATTCGGATACAATCCGGGGGGGAAAAAACGCAAACACTGGATGCAATCCCAGAAAACCATCAGTTTTCCCTGAACAGATCCTGACATAATCCGTATTACTCGTGTGAAAAAGGCTGAAATCAGTGGCATACATAGAGAAGTAAGGGCCCCATAGCAAGGATCAAACCAGGCCCCCCACACAGGACAGAAGGGTTTCTGCCTAAACCCCTTTCAATGACCCTTGGGACATTTTTCCACTGACTCATTTACTAAAAGTTGTTCCTTTAGAGGGTAGAGTCCTGACCAAGTCTTCACCTCCAGTAGAAGAGGAGATAATCCCAACTAAGACTGGGCCCCCTCATGCCCTGGGCCCCATAGCAGTCGCATGGTCTGCCGCTATGGTGGTTATGCCACTGGCTGACATAAATAAAGTACCTGCATGGCTTATAACCAGATCAGCATTCTGAATATCTTCTGCCAGTGAGTCCTTGTATCTGAAGACCTCCAGGGTAAAGCTGGCTGTACTATGTGACTGAGGTTCTACTGTCCCCCTTCCAATCTGGAGAACCAGTCTGTTGTAGCCGAGGTCTCTCAGAATCTAGAAAGTTAAAAGACTGAGGGTTACACAACGGAATGTGCGCCATTATTGAATTGTTCTAATATGATCATGAGCACAAAAAATGACGGAGGGTTTACAGGATCAGAAACTATGGCTGCTTCCTTTGAAGAAAAAAACAGCACCTCACTTGTCCACAGGTTGTGTGTGGTATTGCAGCTGTGATGCCAAACAATTTTTTTTCAAAAGTTTTTCAATAAATAGTATTTTACTCAGATGTGCGGTCATGTCATGCGGTATTGTCTTTTCTTTTTATTGCATGGTATTGCAGCTGAGCCCCATCCACCTCAATGAAGCTGATGTTATACGGGCTCATGAACACATCTGTTGTGCGGCAATTCCGTGCTTTGGGGAATGCTGCACGGGCAACATCCGGGTGGCGGGCGGGACGGGTTGAGACCCATTCAACTTGAATGGGTCAGTGATATGTCCACACGCAAAAAAATAGAACCTGTTCTATTTTTGGCGGTGCGGAGGCACGGACAGAAACACCACGGAAGCACTGCGGGATTGCAGACCCATTCAAGTGATTGGGTCCGTCATGCGGGGTACACACGGCCGGTGCCTGTGTATTGCGGACCTGCCGTATGTGGGCCGCAATAAGGCCGTGTGCATGAACCCTTAACAGAACATATCCACGGACATTTTTTACAGGAGACACATATTTATTTAACCGACCTCATTGAAAACTAGTTGAGAGTTTTGATGTGGTTTTCAGTGCACCTCAATCTTTCCATATGAACATACCCTTGAGGAGTGCAGGATTTTTATTTTTTTTAATTTTGGCCTAACATCATTCTGTCAGTACATAGCTGTTTAGGGCCTTGTTTTATTTGTGTCCACACAATTTAACATTCTTGTGCCTGTTTTGTGACTCCTGCCCCATTTTCTGATGTTACAATAAATTCTTTAGGCGCACTTAGGTCGTCTTTTTTGAGGACACATTTAAAGAGGACTTTTCATGGGTCCTGATACTGTAAACTAAGTACAAGGTTATGAAGGGCATGTACAGTGGAGGTCAGGGCACTTACTATTTTGTGTGGGCGCCGCTCCGTTCGCCCGCTGTGCCCATGTAAAATTGTTGCGCGTGCTATGATAATACATAGCATCGGAACAGGGAGGAGGAGACGCCAGGGTTTCTCAATGGGCGTCTCCTTCTCCCTGGCTGTAGCGCTGTCTAATCGCAGCGGAGAGCGTCACAGCCAGGGAGAAACCTTCACGGACGTTGCTCAGCTGAAAATTAATTTCCAAAGAATCGCCTATCAGTCTTCAGTGAAAAATGGCCGCAACACCTATGCCATCCATGGTGTGTAAGTGATTTCAAAGGGGGTGCTCGGTCTGCATTACTGATCAAAGTAGTGCATGCCTCCGTGATTTTTTTTACTGACCCACAGTCAGTAAAAAAAAAAACACTAAAATGTGAACAGACACATTTAAATCAATGAGTATGTGTGTGGTCCGTGGAAAACGGAGACAGCACACATCAGTGAAAAACGGATATGTGGACGAGGCCTCAGGCATTATTCACACGTCAGTGTTTGGTCAGTAATTTCTATCAGTGATTGTGAGCCAAAACCAGGATTGGAGCCTCCACAGACATAAGGCTCCATTCACACATCCTGTTTTTCTTTCCTGATTCGATCCTGATCTGGATCTATTCATTTCAATGGGTCCTGAAAAAATCAGGATTGAATCAGGAAAGAAAAACAGGACGTGTGAATGGAGCCATAAGGTGTAATGGAAAGATCTGCACCTGTTTTGTGTCTAGAGCCGCACCTGGCTTTGGCTCAAAATCACTGACCGAACACGGACGTGTGAATTAGGCATAAGGCTGGGATTACATGGTGATCTTAGCACCTGTCACATGACCAGTAATCGCTGAGTAATAGTTGAACTGAATGGGGTCACAGCATAAGTCGCCATTTGCTGCGACTGTAACCCCAGAAACGCAAAGAACTAAACCCTGCTAGGTTTTTTTGCGATTCTGAGGCCTTGATCGCAGCAACTTGTGATCTCATTCCATTCAATGGCTGCTCTTCTACATGGCGATTGATGGCCATGTGACCTCTGTCATGCTAAAGTTTCCTGTGTCATGACATTGATGACCCATCTTCAGGATCAGCCAATTGAAGAGGCCACAGCGCTTGTACAAGTGCTGCATCCTCTTCACTGTTTATCTGCATGCCCTGTAGTGGCGGTAACTACAACTGCTCGTCCCGTTCACCTGAATGGGATTACACTGCACTGCCACTATAATGTAGGTGAGCATGAAAGAAAATGTAGGGCCAGCTGATCAGCGGGGATGTCAGGTGTTGGACACACTGATCTGATACTGAGTATAGGTCATCAATATCAGGACACCGCACAACCCCTTTAACATCTGTGCTGGTCCTGTGAGAGACACATGGGGGCTGGGCACTTTACAAGCTCTGATTGCAGCAGCTGTGGGGTCACATGATCAGGACAGAGCCTCATGCACTGACCACAGTAGGGTCCTGTACAGACCAGGCGTATAATGGGAGAACCGCAGTTCTGACAGGATGTATTTACATTAGCAGGGGGCTGTCAGGTAACAACGCGTCTTACGCTGAGACTCTGCTCGGAGGCAATGCAGGAAATCAGCTCATCGAAGCTGGTAGTCCCCACCGTGAGAAAGACGGATCTCCCCATCCCGCAGGTCCTGGAATTACCACACAACAAGCACCAGCAGGAGAGAAGAGCTTCTAGTCAGGGAAGGACCTTTCATGACGTCACGATCATGTGATCAGTCACCTGACTGGAAAGAGCCTATACGTGAGCAGGAAGAACCGGACTGCAGTTCATGTTGTTCAGAGGCGTAGTGTCATTATTAAAGCTGAGTGTGTATTGTGTGTGTGTGTGTATAATGTGTACTGCAGAGCTGTGTGTATATAATGTGCGCTCCAGACCTATATGTATATGATGTGTGTGCACTGCAGAGTTAGATGTGTATAATGTGTGTGCACTGCAGAGTTGAGTGTGTATAAAGTGTACTGCAGAGCTCTATGTGTGTGCACTGCACAGCTGGATGTGTATAATGTGTGTGCACTGCACAGCTGGATGTGTATAATGTGTGTGCACTGCACAGCTGGATGTGTATAGTGTTCTGCACTGCATAGTTGTTCTGTATAGTGTACGTGCAACAGAACTGTTGGAGTGTATAAGGGTATGACTGCACAGCGTGGTCATATGGCACTTGATACGCGGCCACGCTGCAATCATGCACCGCACGGCCGTATAATTGCCACAGTGTGTTTTATTAATGAAGACCATACAGTTTAAGGGTCTGGCTACACGGCAGCACTGGTGGCGAGACAGCTGTCTTGGCCAGGATCGTAGAGTAGCAGTGATCGCTTCAAAATGAATGGAGTTGCCTCACCAGTTTCAAGAAACAGAGCTATGTTGGATTTCTTGAGACTCACGCAGCAATTCCGATCACTTCTATGCAATCCTGGCCGAGTCGCCATGCTGCCATATCGTAATTGGTCTGCATTGTAAAGAAAAGGGGGGAGGGGGGGGTCAGTCAGCACATCCCAGGTGCACGCTGCCATGGCTAGAAACACAAAGGAAAAAAATACAAATCAACAGCACTCTGCAAACCAAATAAAGTACAAAAATGCCATAGTAATAGAAAATATTCTGGTGTTAATGCTACGCTTATTTAGTAAATTTGAGATTATTGGCAAATATATTTTGTACAAAATTATTTGGGCCCGTCTGCTAAATGTCAAGGTGATCTCTCCATTTTGGCACCAAAAATGATAAAAAGCAGAGTGGACCCAGCATGCATGTGGAACCTGCACTCCCTGAATTTTATAGTGGCCATTATGGCACATAACAGGTAGTATTTAGTGTTAGGTTCCCGTCTTACAGAGATCGCCTTGACGTTTGGCAGACAGGCCCAAATAATTTTGTACAAAATTGGGTTGGGTCGTACCCAACCCATGCAAAAATTTTATCTGCATGCCCTGTAATGGCGGTAACTACAACTGCTCGTCCCGTTCACCTGAATGGGATTACACTGCACTGCCACTATAATGTAGGTGAGCATGAAAGAGAATGCAGGGCCAGCTGATCAGCGGGGGTGTCAGGTGTTGGACACACTGATCTGATACTGAGTATAGGCCAGTGATGGCTAACCTTGGCACTCCAGCTGTGGTAAAACTACAAATCCCAAGATGCCCCCCTTGCTTGACTGCTCTCAGAACTCAGTAGAAATAAATGGAGCATGCTGGGAGTCGTAGTTTCACCACAGCTGGAGTGCCAAGGTTAGCCATCACTGGTATAGGCCATCAATATCAGGACACCACACAACCCCTTTAACATCTGTGCTGGTCCTGTGAGAGACACATGGGGGCTGGGCCCTTTAAAAGCTCTGATTGCAGCAGCTGTGGGGTCACATGATCAGGACAGAGCCTCATGCACTGACCACAGTAGGGTCCTGTACAGACCAGGCGTATAATGGGAGAACCGCAGTTCTGACAGGATGTATTTACATTAGCAGGGGGCTGTCAGGTAACAACGCGTCTTACGCTGAGACTCTGCTCGGAGGCAATGCAGGAAATCAGCTCATCGAAGCTGGTAGTCCCCACCGTGAGAAAGACGGATCTCCCCATCCCGCAGGTCCTGGAATTACCACACAACAAGCACCAGCAGGAGAGAAGAGCTTCTAGTCAGGGAAGACCTTTCATGACGTCACGATCATGTGATCAGTCACCTGACTGGAAAGAGCCTATACGTGAGCAGGAAGAACCGGACTGCAGTTCATGTTGTTCAGAGGCGTAGTGTCATTATTAGAGTTGAATGGAGTTGCGTCACCAGTTTCAAGAAACAGAGCTATGTTGGATTTCTTGAGACTCACACAGCAATTCCGATCACTTCTATGCAATCCTGGTCGTACCCAACCCATGCAAAAATTTTAAGGCCCCTTTCACACGAGCGAGTTTTCTGCGCGGGTGCGATGCGTGAAGTGAATGCATAGCACCCGCACTGAATCCTGACCCATTCATTTCAATGGGTCTGTGTACATGAGCGTTTTTTTTCCACACATCAGTTCTGCGTTGCGTGAAAAGCATGTTCTATATTCTGCATTTTTCACGCAGCCCTGGTCCCATAGAAGTAAATGGGGCTTTAGTGAAAAACTTATTGCATCTGGAAGCAAGTGCAGATGTACTGCGTTTTTCACTGATGGTTGCTAAGAGATGTTGTTCGTAACCCTTTTTTTTTTTTTTTTTTTTTATCACACGCATGAAAAATGCATCAAAACACATTGCACCCGCGCTGAAAAAAACTGAATGCAATCGCAGACAAAACTGACTGAATTTGCTTGGAAAATGGTGCGAATTTCACTGAACGCATCCGGACCTAATCTGTCACACTTGTGTGAAAGAGGCCTAAAGGTGAAAAGAACCAGTCTGTTGCACTTTCCTGTACAGTTAAAAAGATTGAAGCAGCAGGTTGAATATATGGTGGTGTATGGATATGTTCTGCGCATACTCATGCCCTGAATACCAGCAGAAAATAATCTTTTTACAGTGAAAACGTGGACGATCTTGTAAGCATAACAGTAAGGACTCATGCACACGGCCATTGCCCCGCTGTGGCTGTATTGCGGCCCGCAATACATGGGCACCGGCTGTGTGCACCCCGCATCACAGATCGTGGAGAGTGCTTCCGTGGGGACTTCTGCCTGTGCCTCCGCACCGCACAAAAGAAGTGGATGCACTACTTTTTTGCGGTGCGGATCGCGGACCACATTCAAGTGAATGGGTCCGCAATCCGAATGCGGTCAGTGCAATTTGCGGTCCGCAGCACGGCCGGCACACTTGCGTGTGCATGAGCTCTAAGACTTAGTTCACACCACCATCTTGTCAGCAGGTGGGCAGGGAGAGCCCGGAGCTCAAAAATATGGGGACTCCCATAGCATGTGATGGAGCTGTTTAATCCAAGATTTTGGCAAAAACAGAGGCGCCAATTAGGCCGCTTTCAGACGAGCGAGTGTCACGCTCCGGACACGCAGCGCAGCTCCTGTCCTGAACGTCCAGCACTGCTGGGGTCGCATAGCATTATATTAACATAGTAACAGAGTAACATAGTTTATAAGGCCAGAAAAAGACATCTGTCCATCCAGTTCGGCCTATTTTCCTACAAGTTGATCCAAAGGAAGGCAAAAAAACCCTGTGAGGTAGAAGCCAATTTTCACCACTTTAGGGGAAAAAAATTCCTTTCCGACTCCAATCAGGCAATCAGAATTACTCCCTGGATCAAAGAGCCATCTCTAGTAACTATAACCTGTAATATTATTACCCTCCAGAAATACATCCAGGCCCCTCCTGAACTCTTTTAGTGAACTTACCATCACCACCTCCTCAGGCAGAGAGTTCCATAGTCTCACTGCTCTTACCATAAACAATCCTCTTCTATGTTTGTGTACAAACCTTCTTCCCTCCAGATGTAGAGGATGTCCCCTCGTCACAATCACAGTCCTGGGGATAAATAGATCATGGGAGACATCTCTGTACTGACCCCTGATATATTTATACATAGTTATTAGATCTCCCCTCGGTCGTCTTTTTTCTAAAGTGAATAAGCCTAATTTTGATAATCTTTCTGGGTACTGTAGTCCACCCATTCCAGTTATGACTTTAGTTGCCCTCCTCTGAACCCTCTCTAGCTCTGCTATGTCTGCCTTGTTCACAGGAGCCCAGAACTGTAGACAGTACTCCATGTGTGGTCTGACTAGTGATTTGTAAAGTGGCAGGACTATGTTCTCATCATGGCATCTATGCCCCTTTTGATGCAACCCATTATCTTATTGGCCTTGGCAGCAGCTGTCGGACACTGGTTTCTACAGCTTAGTTTGCTGTTCACTAAAATTCCTAGGTCCTTTTCCATATCAGAGTTACCCAATGTTTTACCATTCAGTATGTACTAGTGACTTGCATTATTTCTTCCCATATGCATAACCTTACATTTGTCAGTGTTAAACCTCATCTGCCACTTCTATGCCCAAGATCTATCCAGATCCATCTGTAGCAGTGTACTGTCCTCTTCTGTGTTAATTACTTTACACAGTTTAGTGTCATCTGCAAAAATTGATATTTTACTGTGCAAGCCTTCTACAAGATCATTAATAAATATATTGAAGAGAATAGGGCC